>OY744520.1:171994700-172217200 GCA_963556195.1 Sepiola atlantica | reverse complement strand
AATAAATTGCCTTTTTTGCGGAATATACCTTGCTCTGAGCAATTGAATTGAATTATGATTTGACTTTTGCTTCTCTAATTCCTTTCCATTCTTCTTCATTCTACCTGCTCTATCCTGGATATTGAGCTATATACTCTTCACAATAGGTTTCACTTTTCCTAAAAGTTCGCTTTTAGTACACCACTTTATATATATATATATATATATATATATTGGGGATAATGATAATATGCAACAGATTTTCTATAGTTCAGATTGATTCAAATAGGAAAAGATAATTATGGTCAGCTATAGGAATCTTTTCTCAATTGCAATTAAATTATCTCTCATGACCGGAAATGTTCGTAATGTCAACAATTGGTTATGGAAGCATTAAAAGTTTTTTCTTCTATAATTTCCTGTTTTTTGTTTTTCAGACTACTAACCACACATTATCCCTAAATAATTAGCATGATTATAACTATAATTGCTCATTGTGATCATTGAGCATAATTTTGAATGTTTCAACTTTTATTTTCCATGTGACTGTTTTCACCATATTCTAACTTACGGACCGAACGATGATTAAAGATTCCGAGGACGGGGTTCCGTTTTTTTTTTTTTTTTTTTTTTTTTTTATAATGTAAACTGCTGACACACCGTTATTTGCTTTGTAGTCCCCTAGAAACATGTTTAAATCTAATACTTTTGAATATCTCATATTCCGAAATTATTATAAATGATATAAAATTTTGAAAAAAAAATACATTCATATATATATATATATATATATATTGTGTGTATTTAGGCAGCATTTTCTCATTTATGCAAACATTGTTAAAAATAACAGAATTCGTCTGTTTAATTATACCTTTTTTTTATTTTTTCAATTTTTCTGATAGTCTTTTTTGTATTAAAATCAAAAAAAAATTAATGTTCCATAGGTTTCACAAACGTTTTCGATTCTTCATCAAATCATCCTCAGGTGTCAAAAGCAAACGAACAAAAAAGCTGGAGAAAGAAGAGAATTTTAAAAAGACGGTGGAGAAATGCGCAGAGAACGTTTTCCGCATTGTTCCAGGAAGTCGTTGGTAATTTTAAATTCAGTACTATGATGCCATTCAGCGTTGTTGAATCTAAAATCGCCAACGACTTCCTGGAACAACGCGGAAAACGTTGTCTGCGCGTTTCTCCACCGTCTTTTTAAAATTCTCTTCTTTCTCCAGCTTTTTTGTTCATTTGCTTTTGACACCTGAGGATGATTTGACGAAGAATCGAAAACGTTCATGAAACCTATGGAACATTTATTAATTTTTTTATTTTTTTTTTTGATTCTAATACAAAAAGGACAATCATAAAAATTGAAAAAAATGAAAAAAGGTATAATTGAACAGGCGAATTCTGTTATTTTTAACAATGTTTGCATATATATATATATATATGTGTGTGTGTTACTATCCACATAGATGACTCATGACATAAATGGTCACGGGTCGTCTATGTTTTCTGTTTTAATGGATAACAGCATTCTTTTGTTCATCATTTACAACATTATAAAGGATTGTCCCTGTCTCTTACATGTGTTTTTAGTGGATGACATCATCCAGTTTGCACGGAGACAAACAATGTTCACAAAGTATTAGTAGTATATAGATAGATTTTGATTTCCTGTCGACAATCTTCATTATGTTGACAGAAAGAATTGTTCATCCTCTTAATCTTTTATAAACATATGGATTCCATTGAAATGTTTAAATTCCAACGATTCTCTGATGAGTGTCCCGTCCCTTGAAAGATCTTTTCAAAAAAACGTTTTATATAAATGCCGCCCCCCCCCCTATTTTTTATTAGCTATCTCTATCTAAAGTTAGGTATGTGTATATGCTTATATATTTCTATGTACAACATTCACTCCTTAACTAATTCACCAATTATGAATTTTGGAACACAACTGTTAAGCATAAGGGATCGTAATGTGGGCTGAGTTTAGTTTTATACAAAGGAGGGGGGGGGAGTCATTCGTAAAAATTTAGATCCCTCAGATATTTGAAATTTTAACAATAGATATTGGGCATCAATAAATATTCCTTAAATTTCAGTTTCTTTGGAATATTTTAAAGTGTTTTACAGGGCATAATATGCTTATGATCATCCATTTGAAAATTCACATATATCAGATTTTGATCCATAATCATTAGCCATCAATTAAGCAAGATTCCCTGAATTTCAATTTCTTAAGATCCCTTAAGCTTAAGCCGTAAATTTTAGATATTTTCTAGAATCAAAATTGGAATGAGGATTCTAGACATAAGGTTCAGTAGCATTATATCTGTATTTAAATCTTCATAAAGGGACATAAAAGTGGTTCACAACTGTTGTTTATAGAATTAATTTTACCTGCCCTGGGACGGGTATTCTCTTAGCTGTGTATATTATCATTCTTTAATCAGCACACGTATTATATCCGATACAGAGTACCGAAATGCAGAATAAATACTTTTAATTTTTGACTCTCAAATAAAGGATGTTAATTGACATTTAGAGATTAGGATACCGTTTGAACTTCAAATTCTTCAACCACAATATTTCTTCGTAAGATAAACCAAACGGGTTTATAGCGACATGAAAACGATCTTAACTATGCTTTCCTACCTTTCTGATTATTATGATGAATATTTTTAATGCTAATTCTCCCAACCCAAGGATTGAACTCGCCATCCTTGGCCAATGAATAATATTGAATTACCCTATCGCACTGGCTTATTTAAAATGAACTTGCCCCATTTCTGTGAAAGCTTCTTGTAATTTGTTCATAAAAGAACAATTCGTTTTATCTGGCCTGTGAGCTAACATTAAAGTGTAGTATCTGTTTTTTTTTCCTCAGGAGAATGAGTGATGAACCTGTAAAGAATCATTTGTTTATATATATATATATACTTGAAAATGTATGTCGATAAGGATTGATAGTGTTTGGTAACTACTATGCATTCTTTATGATGTTACAAAAATAATGAGATTAGATCCAGAGTTTTAGTAGTATACTAGACCCTCTGGGACTAGATATTATATAATCACTGTTAACATCAACAGCCTATAATCCTTTAAGTCACGGGTCGTCTATTTTTTTTTTTCAGTTTTACTGTTTAAATTGATGTTGTCATTTTGTGACGTCATCTATTTATTTCATATTAAAAATAATAAGGAAACCATTATTTACAGTGCTAAGGTGCTCTGCAATTTATCAAAAGTACATGTGTATGGAGGGTAGACATCAGGTGTAGTTTTTGTAAATTTCATGAAGCATGAGGGTTTTAAAGGATGCAGTGTCTCTGCAGCCAACAACTGATGCATGCAGTTTGTTCCATCCTTCAACAATTCTGAGCACAAAAAATATGTCCGAAAGACATGGTAGCTGTGCTGTTTTCTGACTTCGTAGGCAGACACGTGTTAGACACATGGACATTAAAAAGGTGCTCAGGGTTGTTGTTGGTGAGATGGTTTATAATTTTGTGGTTGTTTACTAAGTCAGTTGTTAGATGTTGGATCTTCAATGAATTCAAGCTCAGGGAAACGAGGCGTTCAGAGTATGACAGGTGTTTGATGGAGAGTATTGGCTAGGTTGCTGATCTCCTGAACGGTTTCCAGATGGCTATTCTTCTAAGCAAACTTGAGGTTTCAGATTGATAATGTGAATTCTGAGTGCGGTTACACCATAGCTGTATAGTGTTTTACATAGATAGCTGGAGAGCGACTAACAAAGGTCTTGCTAAGTGATGCCAAGACACCCTTTGTTAGACAAAGCACATCTCTAAAATTGTCAAGAGACAATTTTAGAGATGTGCTTTGTCTAACACAAATCACTGCTGACAGTAATGGCCAGGTCACTTTCACATGAAGACTTCTTGATATTAATGTTGTAAAGGGAGTATGTGGATGTTGGATTTTTCCTCTCAAAATGCATGGTGGTACACTTGTACACTTGTCCACAGCTAGCTTCAGTTTCCAGTCTGTGATCCGTTACTGCATTGCTCAGGTCTGATTACAGGAAGGATTTTTAGAGTGCAGGATCTGTCCTTTTTATCTCCATGTACAGCTTGATATCATTTGCATATTTCAGGACTGTGGAATTCTTTAAGTTGGCATCTCTATGTAACAAACAGAAAGGGACAAACAACAGATACTTGTGGTACACCAGATATCTCCTCTACTTCTTTTCAACCAGTTATAATGACCATCCTTCACACCCATCACAGAGAGTTTTACCATTAGCCTTGTTTGTGGCATAGAATTAAGTCTTCACAAAGTCAGGATAAATGACATTCACTCATAAGCTATTATCTGTGGTCTGAGTGATGTCCTCAAGAAACTTTAAGTAGATCACAACAACTGGAGTTAGAGATAAATCCAAATTGTGAAGGCCGTATGAGGTTATGAAAGCTCAAGAAGTTCCAGAGCGTTTCTCTGACACAGGGTTCCATCAGTTTGTCAATACAGCTAGCACGACTGACTGAATGATAGGTGACGTGCAGTCGGCCTTTGTGAACAGAGGAATTACACTGGCAGTTTTCCACTGCACTATTAAGGCAGAACTTGAAGAGAGAAAGCTCGTGCAAAAGTACCCATTTGGTTTGAAAAGCAGATATATAACACTCTCAAGACCAGGCATAGTTGCGCTTATTTTTAAGGTGACGGTGCAGCATTATAGATGTAAGTTCCATAGTTGTTATTGACCTTGATCTTAGAGATAGTGAAGAATGGTACGTTCTGATTTTCAACAGTAAAAATGCATGCATAGCACACGATGAGTTCTGTGTATTCTTTTGGATCGTCAGTGATCTGCCTTGTGTGGGGATTGGGAAGAGGATCAACTGGGGAGTGAGGTCTCTGCTTTGAATGTACGTATTTTCAGAGCGCCTTACTGTCAGGATTTGTCTGCTATGCACTGTTCAAATTCAGGCAGTTTTTCCATCACTTGAGATGGTTGAAAGATTTATTAATTAAAAAGAAATTTCTTTTATGTTTCTGTTTTGTGCAGTTTTTATTTGCATCTACGCATTCTTTCCTGGCAAGTCTGAGCACTGAAGTTTCCCAAATTCAACTTTTGGAGAGTTTTTCTTCTGCTTATGTGGCACTGATGCTTCAGATTCTCTTTTCATAGATCTCTTAAAGCTTCTGTAAACCTCCAGGGGTCCATATGGACCCTGGTTAGGAATCTCTTATGTAGACCATAGTAATAGCTTATTTATCACGATTCCATGTCAACATTTTGAAGGGCTATCGGTTAAAAATTGAACAGAATTTGATCTATATGTTGTATTAATAATGTAAATATCTGCAATTTTTATTTATTTAAAAAAATATTTAGGATTGACTTGAAAATAGTAAAATGGGAGACAAACAATATATATATATATATATGAGAGAGAGATAATTCATAGGAGGCGATTCCAATGCAGAGATATATCGGATATAAGCAGATTGAAAGCAAAATAAAATGGATACAATAGTAAAATGAGCTTTTCATTCCTTTTTTACCTTTCGTTATTATGATTTTCTTTTTAATTACAAATCTTACTTTCTCTCAATATCACGAGATGTTTGGGTTTGTATAACATTTCGGGAGAAAAATACCTTCTTCAGATGCGGATTTTTAACTCTTTAAAACGTTCAAAAGATGGCCGTCGGAATCAATTCTGCTGTGAATAAATTTTACGTTTAATATTGGTAGGCTTTAATTGTTTTATTGGCTTTTCTTTGTTTTTAGTATCATTTATATTATTTTTTCTTAATATTTATTTATTCTTTTATAATTTATTTTATTTATTTATTCATTTTTTTATGTAAAAAATCATAATAGTAAAAGGGAAAAACGAAAAACTCATTTCACTTTTGTATCTAACATATTTTGCCTTCAATCCGATTATATCCGATACATCCCTGCAGTGGAATCGCTTCCAATAAATGATCTATATACATATGCTACACACAGTGTTTCAAACAAACTACATCAATCTCTTAAATAATAATATTTGTTGAAAATGTTCGTATACCATGAGAGCCAGTTGATTAGTATCCATCTTGAATAATAAGTACAAACTTCTAATACCATAAATTAAATTCAAGTGAATGTTTCCAGAAAGTGCATATGCAGGAATTGCTAGTTGCATTGGGTTGACAATAAACTACTAAATGCGAGACAGTTTGGTTGACCTTACCGCTGCCGTTGTGTGATAATCTGAAAAATTGCTGCTGTAACTGTTAGGTTCTTCTGCAATGCAAATCTATCCATCTTGCCTCAGACTAAATTGTTCTAGTGGCTCAGAATTGGCATAATGGATACTGTCGCAAATTCTAGAATTGATTTTGATGAGTTCCTATCCTAACGAGTTTGATGTGATCATAATACCATTGAAGAAAGTCTGGTGCTACCAGATCAGGCTGTCTGAAGATACTGACTTCCTGACCCAAAATATACTAAACATTGATGTTATTGTTTTTTTCCTTTCCCTTTGCAAAACTCAATCATGTTCTGCAAAGGAGAGTAGGAAGTGGACCTTGGGTTTACTTTTGGCAGCCTCGTAACTCTTGCTTCTCTTATTTTGTTCTTTAGTGCTCACATTCCATGAGCGATGTTTCTGGCAAAGGGGGACGAATTGCTGTTTATTGGGTCAGAATCTATCCATCTAACACTAATCTTTGGGTAGTTTTTGACCTTGAAGTAGTATATATATATATATATATATATATATATATATATATATAAATTTTTTTTTTTTTTAGTTCCTTGCATAAAGTAGCTTCATGCCTTGCTAGAGCGATTTCTATTTAAAAAAAAAAAAAAGCGGAAAAAAATAAAAAAACAAACAATTTTCTTCTACAAAACCATCAAACGAAACACTATGACTAAATATTTAAAGGTATATAGACCTTGAAGCATAAAAACTTTTACTAAAATGCCCGGATTTGGCATTAAATAACCCAAAATGGGTTGATACACCGTAAACCAAATCAACCATTGTGGAAAGGTATGAACTCACAATCATCTGTAGGTAAAATAGGAAATCATGGTCAATTAATTGTATGAAATAGATATCATGTTTTGGGATTAAATACCCTAAAAAGGAATTGAAATGCTGGAAAACAACTAAATCTTTGTCTATTAGTATGTATGTGTGTCTCTTTTGTTTCATTTTACTTCAGTCGAAGTTCTCAGAAATCAAGGGGCCACTTCCTGTGGCTACCACTTTATCTCTATATGAGATACATAGATATTCGAATATTCTATTAAAGTTCTCTTTTATCTCTCAAACGTTTGAGTTAGTGAAGAACATTAATTTTCCTCTCCCCAATTGACCAGTTAATTATGTTATAGTATATCTTTCTTGCGGTCTCTTGGTCTTGCAGGATTCCCGGACAAGAATTTATCTTGTCTGGTGGAGTATCCAGTTAAGTGATGTTACCTCAAGTACCATCAATAGAAGAAGGTGCACCATACCTCGTATGAGCCAGTGTATAGCCGTGTTGAGGGGATCTTATTTGGGCTTTGCATACTATGTTATTTTACATATTTAGTCAGGGTTTACTTGTAGGGTGACGTATGCTCATGTCTGTCTGTTCTAACAAACACTTGTACAGAGACAGAAAACACTCGTAGATAGTGTCTAGTAGGTAATTCAAACTCTCTTGGTAATATATATTTCCTGCTAATATATATGTGTCTGTATTTAGACAGAAAATCGTTATTAATACATGTCTGATTTAAGACGATAGAATTTTCATTTCTTTATTTTCTTAATCGTTTTCTTAACTCTGTAAGCTAGTTTTGGGGTCTCTGGTGTTAATTTGTGTTTTTTCGTCCATCTCAAGCACTTTCAGTCATTGCGATCGTCTTCAGGAGTGGGGTTTCCTTTTTTTTTTTTTTTTTTTTTGCTATATTGTTATATTTAAGGGGTTTTATTATTTTGGTTTGTAGTTTTGAAAAAAAAAATACAACTTGCAGATACATGCTCCACAAATTAACACCGGAGACCCAGAAATTAGCTTGCAGAGTTAAGAAAATGATAAAGAAAAAAGAAATATCCTGTCTTTAGTCAGACATGTATGTATGTAGTTTGAGCCAGGCTGATAAGTCCTAAGATGACGAAACACGTGTCTGTGGATACTTATCTATATATATATATATATATATATAATTTTAAAAAAACATTTTAGTCGTTTAAACATGAAGAAAAAACAGTATGTGTATTTAACATTAATAATATAATGCAAGTCAAAAAAGACAATTTATATAGGCTATCCACAGAAACAGCCCCACTGCTAACAATACAGAAGCATTCCCCTCTTCTGTATTCTTAATGACAGCAGTACTATAATAACACTTATATATGGCCATCAAGGGGTTTGAATCCTTGAGATACTAACTATAGTTTCTTATTTCAGACTTAGAACTTATATATATATATATATATATATTTCTGTCTCTCTCACTCTGTGTTCATGTGATTTGGAAGATGATAATCCAACGATAATGTATAGGTAACAAACATGAAAATAAGAAAATCAACAAGACAAATTTGAACAAACACTGAAAGAGATTAACAGTCATGATTTGATCCGATATTTCGCCTGAGATGGACTTGATCAAGAATATATCATGTATCCTTATGGATTATATAGAAGTAAAGGAACTTATTATTTTTCTATCTAATTTACATACATGTTTATGGTGTGTGTAAAATAGATGGCAAAATAAAGCAATTCAGAAGCAATGATGAAACAGTCTCTTTCTCTAAATGCTCAGAGATATTTAAAATATTAGTGGTTGAATTATCATAGCAAAAGGGGTTAAGATAAAAACAGGTAGCTTAGTGGCTTGTTCAATTAATTACAAATTACTGGCTAAGTTGAAAAAAGTTTTATCCAAGAACTAAAGAAATATTTTAGCATTATTTTATTTCATAAAACTATATAGGAAAAAAAGCTCTTTGTGAAACAAACGTTGATTCACTCGGTTTTAATATAATTACTAGACCCTTTGTGATACGTCTAGAATATATATATATGTGTGTATATATATATACACACACACACACAAACTGTTACTGTCCACATAGACGATCTGTGACCCTTTATGTAATAGACCATCTGTGTTTGGATGACGTCATCCTTTTGTTAATTCATTAGTTATGTTATAACTCATCTTCAACCTGTTTTAGTGGATGACGTCATCCAGTGTGTATGGAGACAAACATACAAGATCCACAGAATTTTAGTATTATACTAGATCGTCCGGGTCTGGATGGTTCATCTGGTATACGCATGCACAGTCACTCCACATGGATGAGTCGTGAAGTACTTGTCTGTTTTCCGTTTTAATGGATGACGTCATCCTTTTGTTAGTTCAGCATTTATGACACCATAAAGGATCTGAAAATGTCTTCAACCTGTTTTAATAAAGAATTTTTCCGGTACTTTCTAACTCTGTTTAAGTGGAGGACGTCATCCCTTTGTGCCGTCACCCAGTATGCATGAAGACAAACATACAAGAAAACATCATCCATAGAGTTTTATAAATAGATGAATCTTACGTCAATTTTTATTATTAGCATAGCATATTACTTTCAATTATTTGCATTTCATTTACGTTTTTGTTTGCCGACGTATACTGGAAAAATATTTTCTAAACATGATGTATCCTTCATTTGCTGTTTGTTGAAAAACTCTTGACCGATTGACAAGTTTTCCTGAAATGTCCAAGGCATATTTTTAAAACTACTTTAATCTTCCGTGCAATGATTCTTCTTCATGAACCTGAGATATTAAAGCAATTGTTTGATTATTAAAGACGAATCGGACCCGTGGAAATTCCACAGTTGTATCTTTCGTCTGTTTTATATTTGCTGCATGGCTTAAAAATATTTCCTTTCTATGGACGTTCGGTGCAGACACAGACCCCACAATATTATTGCACCAGCTTTGTTCAAACTGAAACATACTTTTCAAAATAATCTGGTTAATGTAGTTTCAGAATATATCTGATTATGAAGGTCTATCTCCAAAACCCTTGATGGAATTTGTAACATTTCTATTGTATGGACGTCTGGTGTGAACGCAGACCCCACAATATTATTGCACCAGCTTTGGACAGAACAGATACTACACTTTATCCAAGCCGAAAGGCCAAGAAAGTTTATTTTAAGTTTCATGTTTTACACAACAGCGACATCAGATATGAAATTTAACAATTTACCCCCCCCCCCCCCCCCCTTTTTTTTTCTATTACGATTAGGGATCCTATCTTTCAAAAAAGTAGTGGGAGTGATACCGTACATACAAACATGAAATTGCCTTAGTGTATTATTATTATATAGATTTTGTGGGCGTTTTCACGCGTGGCATTTTTATGGGTCACATATCAAGAGAGACATTGCATTAGCATATTTTCATTTTTTTTTTTTTTTTTTTTTTTTTTTTTTTTGCTTGAAGACGTATTGTTTACCTTGTCTTGTTAATCAAAAAGCTCTCGAGCGATTGACAACTGGACGCATCCTTATTAGTGATAACGGCTTTGTTTTTGTTTTTCTTTATTATGTTAACACTTCCTTCACCTAAACGGATATTTATCCATCTCTACTGCTGATAGATTAATTGCTTTGTCTGGTTTTGTGTTTTCCAAGGAGAAAATATGAGCTATTAAATATTTAGCCACCTTTTAATAAGACCTGCTGCTAAATAATAGAAAGATTATTACGACTCTGGCTCTCCATAGTATTTCGTTCTTGGCTTGTTTTTCTAACCTGTGATATAGAGCTTCAGGCTTAATAGTCAGAAACGAATGAAACCAAGCAAGATAAAATGCATTCTATCAGAATTTCTTAAGAAATCTCCCCTTCAGCATTTTGATGCCTGCTTTTGAAAAGGTGGAACTCTGGTTCTTTTGTACAACAGAGGCATGGTGCAGAAATGGGGTTTTCATTGGTTTAGGAGCACAAAGGAATCATATTTGACTTTCTCCCCCCCCCCCCTCAAACAAGGCATAGTGCTACTGAAGGGTAAGGGGCTACGGTGATAGGAGCCAGATCTCTGTGCCTAAAACTAGGCAAAACTTCCATGAGCAAAGTTTCTTTTTAGAAACACAATACCACGGGGCTGCTCCCCAGCTGACTACAACACGGTTGTTTTCAAGTCCAATGTAAACAAATTCTTGTTGAACCGTCTTTTTAAATAATTAAATTCTGCCCAATTTCTGCCATCATTACCAATCATCACGGTGTGGTTTCACTGTCCACCTGACCTTCATTAACCTTTATCCTCAATTGACCTTCAGGCCTTGATAAGTGGTGAGTCTTTAGTACAAAAGAAAAAAAATTATAAGGGGCAACCTGGGTGGGTAGTTGGATGGAAAGATGTTTGTTCACATTACATTTAAATGTCTGCATGTTGGTACAGTCGGGATCAGGAAGAATTCAAAGGCAAGCGGTCCGAGGAAAGAAGCTATCAGAATAGAAAATTTTCCAGCATTAAGGGACCTCTACAGTGAAGGGGTGGAATTTTGCTACTATAGTTGGGTTGAAGGTATTTTTGTTGAGGGGGGGGATACAAATGCAGTAAGGTAATCAGAGCACAGGTATGCAACATTGCAGTGATAGACAGAGGCTGGAGCTTGACGGATAGTGCGGGACCTATTAGGTTAAAGATTCTTTGTTGCACCCTGTCAGAGAGAGAGAGAGAGAGAGAAGCTAATGGTTGATGCACTAGCCTAAATGTGGCAACAATACTCAGTACATGGATGAATGGCTTTTGCCTTTAAACTTTAATTCAAGGCAGAAATTACTTCTCATTTGACAGTTTAAAGGGCCCAAAATTACTTTCGACAAGAGTGTCACAATAGTAAAGACATATCAGCCAATTTTTAATCTATTATTAATGGACTCGCGGGACTCTGTGGAAATTCCATGGTGCTTTCTACAGCAATCTGTATAATTTACTGTTAAAAATAATATTCTTTCGAAATAATAAATGTCTATCAGGATCTATACTGTTATAATATAGGAACTTGTAGCCTGACACCAGGTATATCCGACTGGTGTTAATTTGCTTGTAAGAAGCTAGAAAATAAAGACTCGGCAGACGCACACTTGTGTTTTGCCAATCCATATGCATCTTGTCTCCTTTTGATGGATTAACACCTTTATCTAGCAATTCGGTAAGCAGCTGATATATCAATGTCTCCTTTTATTTCACTCTAGATAATATTAGATACAAATCTCCGCTTGCGTTTGCACGGGATTATAACAAATACTAAAAAAAAAAAAATGACTCTTTCTTCTTCTGTAAAAATAGTCATTGTCAGCGAAATTTTCTTCAAATAAATAAAACGAATACGTCTCTTACTTATTTATTTAAAATTGTAGCAATTTAATTTATTTTAAAACAAATATTCTTTGTCTCAGCATAAAATAATGTCAGCTAAATATTCTTCAAATCAAAACGAATCTCATCTTTTGAAATGTATTTAAAATTGTACTGTTTTAGTCAACGGGATGACATAATCTGATTTTGGAACAATTACTTTTAAAATGGGTACAGGCAGAATTTTTTTACCTTAGCAACATTAATCAGCAATCACTATCTTTGTTAATCAGACGACCCCATCCTTTAAAAAAGTGGTGGATAGTGATAATGTACGTATGAACATGAAATTGCCCTAGCTTATTATATAGATAAGAAAATGGCTAACATATCTTTATCATGACACTCTTATTAAAAAGTAATTTTGAAATGTTCAAACTATTGTATAAAAAGTAATTTCTAGCTTGAATTAACTTTTAAGGGCAAAAGTCAAATATGCTTAAGCCTAAGAAAAAAAAAGTAAATTTTCTTATATATTCTTTCACTTAAGTATTTATTTATTTTTTTAAAATCATTTATATTGCTATTTTATCACAATGTACACAAATGGTCAAAGTTGTGTTAGAATTAACAGCACATTTAGTGAAAGCTTTAATGTTAAAGTAGGAGTAGATCAAGGCTTTGTACTGAGTCCGTTGCTTTTCATTTGTGTCTTTAAAAGCATTGTCCGTGGAGTTCTGGAAGAGATGTTGCATGCTGTTTATTTAGTACTTGCCTGTGAAACAATGGAAGACTTTGAGTGATGCTATGGAAAGTAAAACCCTGAGAGAGTGAATGTCACCAAGACTAAAGTGTTGATCTGTGGTTGTAGTGTTGGAAATCCTACAGAAAGAAGAACAGTTTCCGTGCTCAGTTTGTGGTAAAGGAGTCGGGTGCTACTCAATTCTTGGCCTTTTGGCTAAGATCAAAGTGTAGTATCTGTTCTGATGGATACTGCACACCCATAGACTGGTATTGTCTTGGCCTTCGGGGCTTGATTTACACCGGTCTATGGGTCTGTCCTGTGCAGTTCTAGGAGATCCACCCTCCCAGGCTTTGCCTCCCCTCTTTGGGGAGGAGTAAGTTTATTGCTTACTGCCTGAGGCGCCCCTACCGGGGAATGCCGACGGGGCTGCCCAGGCAATTTTTAAACCCCACTTTCCCGACCCGACCTTGGGTCACATCTTACTTGTGGGAGTAAGATAAAAAACTGGCCTTGTGCCTAACTCCTGGAGAGGAGTAAATCAATACTCAATTTTCTGTGGTTTATGCAAGCATTGGGTACACAAGAAGTGCAGTGGAATTACTCGTATGTTGAGAGATGATAACCAGTTTGTGCAAGAAGTGTAAGACAACGAAGATGAAAGAACTGGGATGCTTAGAAAAAATATGTGGACTGCAGAGTTACTGAAGGTGTTCAGAAATTTTGTTACCTTGGTGATTCTATTGGAGCACAGGGTGGAGCAGGTTCTAGTGTGATAGCAAGAATTAGAGGTAGATGAAGTAAGTTAAAGGATCTTTTGCAATAACTAACCAGCAGAGTGTTACTATTGTCGACCAGAGGAAGAGCCTATTAGGCATGTGTATGCAGTGTGATTATTTATTGAAGTGAAACCTCGCCAGTGAGAATTGAGGATATGCGTTGCATGGAGAGAAATGATACAAGAATCATATGATAAATGTGTAGCGAGAACCTTAAAGACAGGCTCAAATCTGATGAGCTCAGAGGAAGATTAAATCTGGACAGTATAGGGAGATGCATGCAGATGGTATGACCACACTGAAAGAAAGGATGAACATTCCTGGGTTTGTAGATGTAGAATAATTGAGGTAGCAGGGTCATCCCACAAAAATGTTTCCGAAAGTCATGGGAGCTGTGCTGTTTTCTGACTTTGTAGGCATGTCTACATGTGTTAGACACATGGACATCAAAAAGGTGCTCAGTGTTGTTGTGCTTAATAATTTTGTAGGTGTTTACTAAGTTGATTGGTAGACATTGGATCTTCAATGAACCCAATACCGTGGAAGCAAGATATTCAGAGTATGGCAGGTGTCTGATGGAGGGTATTTGCTTAGTTGCATGTCTCTGTATGATTTCCAAGCAATCAATGTTCTGAGCAAGACTGATGATGCGAATTCTAAGTGTGATCGCACCATAGCTGCGTTGAGTTTTAAATAAATGGTCAGTATTTGCTTCATTTCTCAGCATTACTGAAAACCGACATTCAATCTCTCCAAGATTCATCAAAAACAATCTGGAATTGCAATTCTATCTCTAGTTAACAGGCAAAAAAAAAAATGGTGGTTTTGAGTCAATGTTTCCAAATGTAGAAATCTACGCATCTATCATTTATTTATGGTGACTAATTGCAGCTGATAAAGAGCTTTTACAAAGTTGAATGAACAGAAAAGCATTGAACATGAACTTTCGCCACAGCTTGTATAATATAAAACTTATAAGGAACAATTACAAGATTTAGCACCGGAGAACTTGTTTAGGATGTCAAGAATGTCAATCTTGCACAAAAAAAAATAATTTTGGATTATTCGGACTACCGCTCTCATTTTGGATGTTATTCTCGGAACTTTTCTGTTGGTGTAACCTCTGACCGTCTTCAGGTGCGTCTTGGTGAACTCTGGAATCTTTACGGAATTTTGAACGGAACTCTTTATTTAATCCATAGAGGTAGCTTGTGCTCCTGTTCTGTCACGCATGACCGGGTAGTAGTCTACAAGGACCCGTGGAACAACAGATATAAGTGCTAAGTAATGATCGGTTCTACGTGAGAGTATTTTGGAGGTTGAAGGTTCAATCCTCAGTACGGGCGATACTAAGATACAATTACAAATTACTTAAGACTTCTATGAATGTCTGGCCCGAACGCAGACCCTACAATGTCTTCATACTGAAACATACCTATCTATGTACTCTATTTAATGTAGCTTTAGAATATATCTGGTTATGGGGGTCTATCTCTAAAACTCCTATTGGAGTTTGTGACATGTTTCCATTCTATGGACGTTCAGCATGAACACAGACCCCCATGATATCATTTTGAGACAGAATAGATATTACACTTTGATCCTAGCCTGAAGGCCAAGAAAGTTTTAGTTCAAGTTTCACGTTCGACACAACGGCGACATCAGATGAAATTTAAAAAAAACATACTTATTTACATTGCATCTTTGGCGATACCATCTTAAAAAAAAGAGATAAAGGGTGATAACGTATGTACAAACATCAAATTTCCTTAGCATATTATTATGTAGATGGTCATTTAATGCTGGAAATCATTTTTGTAAACATGTTTTACTTTTGTGAACAGATTGTTAGAACAGTATTTGTACTATTTAACCAATAAATGGGTGAACTGGGTGAGTTCATACCCTTTTAGATATCCCGTTACCTGTTTGGTCTGTATTTAAAAAAAAAAAAAAAAATTTTTTTTGTGTAAACAGATTGTAAGAAGAACAGAATTTGTACTATTTAAAACATAAATGGGTAGAATGAGGGGATTCATACCTTTCCCAAGTTTTATTTATTATGTTCAACAGATTTGATGCCCAGGCAATGCTGGGTAAATCTGCCAGTCAGTTGATAATAACATCTAAAAGAGCCACCAAAAATCTTTGGAATCATACAGTACAAGCTGTCACAGGTTTCTTGATAAATTTTCTGTACTTAAGTAGCACATATTGAAGCGCTGAGCATTTTGGCCTTAAGCTTGAAATTGTGAAACCCACTTTTTTTTTCTGTTCTGTTGCATAAATAATTTCTGATAAACATCAGGGTACACAAGAAGGGCAGTGGAATTACAGGGAGGTTGAGAAATGATAACCAATTTGTGCGCAAGCCGCGTAAGACAATGAAGATGGATGAAAACTCAGATGTGGAAAAAAATATATCTGCATGGCGAAGCTATTGAGGTTGACGAATTTTGTTACCTTGGTGATACGATTGGAGCACAGGGTGGAGCAGGTGTTAGTGTGATAGCAAAACTAGGAGTGGATGAAGTAAGTTCAGAGAACTTGTGCTATTACTAACAATCAGAACGTTATCATTGTTGACCAAGGGAAGAGTCTATCAGTCATGTGTACGTAGTGGAACCTAGCCAGTGAGGGTTGAGGATATCCATTGCATGGAGAGAAATAATATAAGAATGATATGATGGATGTGTAATGTGAGTCTTAAAGACAGGCGTAGTTCTGATGAGCTCAGGAAGATTAAATCTGGACAGCATAGGGAGATGTGTGCAGAAAAGGTGACTTCGATAGTATGGCGACGTTGAAAGAGTGGATAAGAATTCTTGGGTTAGTAGATGTAGAATAGTTGAGGTAACAGGTTCAGTTTACAGGCAAAGGCCAATGAAAATATGGGAGGAAGTGACAAATAAGAACGGACTTGAGAGAAAGACGGATAAATAAAGACCAGGTCAGAGGTAGGTTAGTTTGGAAGTCAATTTTTAAAAGCCGTCCAACACATGCCAGTATGTAAAACATACATTAAACCGAGTATGATGATGATGATGATGAATATAGACATCAAATTCTATTAAAAATTTCATCTTATTGTTTCAAAAAATGTCCTTTTTCTTTCACCATTATTTCTGAATTCATCCAGTTTTGTCTTATTTGGCAACTTGTTTAAATAATATATTACTCTATTAGCAAAAAAATTCAAATAAATCTTTTCATTTAACACCACTTTTTCCTTGTTCATGGGTCAGACATTTTCTGATATTACGCAAGTCCACTCTCTAGTTCTTGCGGGTTAGCTGTCTCCAAATTCCATTGTGTGCGGTCTTGTCCAATCACTTGCTTCTAAGTTTTCCTTGGCCAGCCAACCTTCTTGCAATTTAAAACATCCATGCTTCAGCAATGGTTTTATCCAGGATGATGAATGTCCCACATGATCATACCAGCGTAATCGATTCATCCTTAGAATAACCTATGCTGGGCAAATTTAGCACTTTCAGCAAATCCTCTGACCTGAGTTCTTGTAATCTGTCGTGACAATAACAGATTGAAGAGATTGTTTAAAAAAATGTCTAATATAGTAAGAAATTGCACTAAGCATTTAAAAAGTTTTCCAATTAAATAACCTTTCATCCTTCTCTTTAGTAAAATAGTTAATCCTAATTTTGTTCCCATCAACCGTAGTCTTTTACTATCTTTATACGTTTTTTTAATCTTCATTGTATGTCTTGCAATCTAAAATATTACATTCCGATTTCCATATTCAGACTCTGCAGTCCAGGCCTGAATGCAATACTCAATGAGGTTTTCAGAGCTTTATATATCTTTAAAACAACCTTTGGCTTTTTAAAAAAAATAATATTTCTAATCATTCAATTTTATTGATATTTAATCTGTTCTTTCCATTTCTATATTTAATCTAGAACTACTTAATTTGCATCTGATTATTCCGAAAGCAAAATCTTATCAATAATAGGCATCATTGCCGCTAATTTATAGATTAATTGTAATTTTCTGGCTTATGAAGTGGCAATACGAACAATTCACAGGAAGTAATTTTTCTTTTTTTACGACTGCATTATTGGCAATGTTGATCCGCTTGATAGATTTTCTTATTTAAAATGAGTGGGGGAAAAATGTTTCAATAACACTATTCACTTACATACAATGGCAGCTAACAGCTTCTTTTTTTTTTTTTTTTTTTTTTTTGCTATTACATTTGTTTTTTGGGTTTTTTTCTAGTTATATATGGTGTGCTGGCATATATGCTGAATTATTAGGTATTATTGATGGGTGATGACCTTTAGTCCAGCTATGTCCCCATACACGGAAAGTGGATTTTTTCTCTCCATTTTGTAGTATATCAACCCTTTTGGGTTATTTAATGTTGAAGCCTAATACATATTTCAAACAATTCAGTGTATATGACTAATTGAACAAATCTATTTTACCCAAATCTAGAGGGGAATTTCATACCTTTCACAACATTTTCAGTGCATAAATGACCAGTATAGATCAAAGGACTCATTTAGCATAATGGTTAGTGTTCATTAACGAGCCGGGAGACTTGGGTTCAATCCTCGTTAGTCATACCAGAGGCGCAAAAATGGTACTTGATGCCTCCTTGCTAAAAACTCAGTGTTATAAGGTGAGGATCAAGTGTAAGTGGAGTAATCCAGGGAAAAGAGTGGTACCCTTCTCTACATTTCGGCAAAAAGGGAGCTTTTGGGTTGTCTTCGACTATGGTCAATTCATTTTTTTTATTTTTTATTTTTTTTGATCCGATATGATTTGAACTTTGCATAACCGATTCTGTAAGCCATTACATGTACATTCGGCCAATCATGCACCACTCATGGGAAACTGATGTGATTGGGAAGTTTGATCATGTGATATAAAAAGGATTTGAAGTTGAATCTGAATTTTAATGAGGAAATATGTAATGAAAGATCTCTGTCTAGATGGGAGTGCTTTAAGGCCCTTTGTACCATTTCTGATGATAGTGAGAAGTGACTCTTAGCTATCGATAAGTCACATTTGAATACAAAAAAACATTGTGACTGATCAATACACCTGAAGAAACCCATAGGACACATCGGCTACCCCCCCCCCCCCCTGAAAAAAAAGAAAAAATAGCAACTGTGAGGAAAATAGTTTAAAGAAAAACGATGAAAATATTGATTTTCTTAAATCGATTATCATTAGGCAAAAAACGTTATCTCTCAATTCCAGTGATGAATGTCCAAGAAGATAAAAGAGTGGAATCAATCACCATTTTTTTCCAATATCTTGATTGCAGGGGACAGCGTAACACATTTGAAACTCTACAGGAAGAAGTCAATAATATTGACACTGCTTTCTCCTCCTGCAAACCATAAGTTTCGTATAAAATGGCTGCTTTCAAAAGTCAATGCATTCCTCAATAATTTCTTCTAGCGAACCGGTTGCGTTTTACGAGACTTAACACCAAACACATCTTAAAAAAAAAACACACACAAAGGCAGATAGTAACATGCGTCCATCAAATCTGTGTGTTTAGCAATGTTAATGCTATTTTATAGTGTGACATACCAATATAAATGTGACAGACAAACAGAAATGCAATTTCAAACATAAGTGTGACAGACAGAAATGCAATTTCTAACATAAGCATGACAGACCCACGTAGATGTTACAGACGAACAGAAATGCTATTTCAAACATAAGTGTGACACAGAAATGCAATTTCTAACATAAGCGTGACAGACCCACATAGATGTGACAGACGAACAGAAATGCTATTTCAAACATAAGTGACAGACGAACAGAAATGCTATTTCAAACATAAGCGTGACAGACGAACAGAAATGCTATTTCAAACATAAGCGTGACAGACGAACAGAAATGCTATTTCAAGCATAAGCGTGACAGACGAACAGAAATGCTATTTCAAGCATAAGCGTGACAGACGAACAGAAATGCTATTTCAAACATAAGCGTGACAGACGAACAGAAATGCTATTTCAAACATAAGCGTGACAGACGAACAGAAATGCTATTTCAAACATAAGCGTGACAAACGAACAGAAATGCTATTTCAAACATAAGCGTGACAAACGAACAGAAATGCTATTTCAAACATAAGCGTGACAGACGAACAGAAATGCTATTTCAAACATAAGCGTGACAGACGAACAGAAATGCTATTTCAAACATAAGCGTGACAGACGAACAGAAATGCTATTTCAATCATAAGCGTGACAGACGAACAGAAATGCTATTTCAAACATAAGCGTGACAGACCAACATAAATGTGACAGACTAATGTAAAAGCTCGTTCAAACTTAATCATAACTGACCATCCAACGTGCAGAGCATCATATGTTAACTGTTTGAACAGATCTAAAATAAGATGCGCCTAGTCAATTTGCACGTTTCGCTGTGAAAATGCTATTTCAAATTGAAGCATGACAGACTGACCAATCAACCGACAAAACCTCTCGGATATGAGAATGCATCTAAAAAAGAAGAGATTAAACAACAAAACAAAATGGTGGCTTTCTGTGAATGATTGGACATTTTTCTCCTCTTATTCATTTCATCGGAAAAACACGAGCATTTTTTTTATAGCCTTTTTGAATATTGTTTGTGGACAGCTTGATGCAGAGTGTGTTAGACTAAAACAAATTGATTTTAGCAGCTTGTATTATTTCTAAAGGCAAAATGAGATGACAGTTGAGGTTTGTAGGGCCGGAATTGAGAGAGGTGGGAAAGACAGGAATATCAAGAAGTGGAAACAATGAGCAAGAATTAAAAGAAAAGAAAGAACTGTTGATGGAAACTTCTTTCTTTGTTGAGCCTCTTTGGGGATCATCTTCCTTTTTAACTATCTTCTCAATTCAACCGTTTAAAAAATTATTTCATAATAAAAGCACAGAACATTTTATTTTTTTTACTAAATGATCATCACTTATCAAGGCCAGATGCCATTTGAGGATAAGTGTTAATAAGATGACATAATTGTAACGACCAAGTTCGAATACTTGTGAGGACAGTTCTTGATAAAAATCTGTTGACATTGGCTTTAAAAACAACGAAGTTGTAATCTGCAGGGAAGCAGTCCCATGGCAATGGGTTCCAGACTTTGGAAACCCTTGTGAAGATGCTCTATTCGCTGAAATTCTGCATTGTCTGGATAGACATATTATATAACCACGTTTGCAATTTTTTGAAATAGTGTTTTGTTTACAAATTCGTTTTAATTTTCTCTTTTTTATTTCAATAAATATTTGATTAATAGTAAATAAAAAGAATGATTCAATGTGTATTGATGAAAGTTACATATAAGCGAGAAACAGACACACACGATATCTTGTCTGATAGTTTTATTAATAAAGATTGGCAAAAATCTTAGATTACCCACCATAGTTAGAAAAGTCATGAATTATTTTGAAATTTTCTATTAAATAATCACCCATTCTTCTTTCTAGTAAAGTAGTTAATCCAATTTTTTTCCAATCTCTCTCTATAACTATAGTGCTTTCAGCGTTTTTATTAATTTTGTTATTCTTCTTTGTATGTCTTTCAATCTCAATATTACATTCCAATTTCCATGTATAGACACTTGGGGCCCAGGCCTGAGTGCAATACTATGAATAAAGTCGAGAGCTTTATATATCTCTAAACCAACCTTTTGCTCCCTTGAATCCATATTTCTAATCATTCATCCAATCATTCCATGAATAAGGATTAGAATATAATCTTGTTAATGGTAACTAATAGTGCCAAAATATAAGAGCTATAAAAAACATAAACAGGGGAATAGAAATTGGTAGGAAATAGAAGTAAGGTAAAGATATAGAAAGGGGACTTGTAAACCTGTTATATAAAAAAAGACAAAAAAAGAACTGTTCAACATGACAGTTCACAAGAGTTGAAGTTATTACATTTCATCCAATATAGAGCAAAAAGATTTTCATTTAAATAAAATAAAACACTATTATTGAATATTTCTTGAATGTAAATTGGTTTAATCTAACCCCACGTACAACTGTGTGTTGGAATTAATTTACCAATTACTCTAGCCAGGTTATTCGTTGCAGAATTGATTCCAAGGAACTTTTCACTAACATTTCACTTCTAGGTTGTTCATGAGGACACAGGGCCTCCACACACCACCACACAAAACTGTTACTGAACTCCATTTAAAACAATCCCTTTCTTCTACAAATCTGCTTTCGCTATAACAAAGGGCTAATATCTGTTCAAATAGCCAACCAATATTAAAAATCTTTGGTGAGTAGAAGGTTACAAAGATGTAGATAAATTTTATTAAGATATTAAAATAAAAACTGATAAAGCTATAATTTAATAGATTTACCTCAGTTTCTATGAAGATACTGGTCCCCATCACTGCACTGGGTTGGTACTCGGTAGGGTATCCAACCTATAAAAATTTTGGCGCTTGTTCGTAATACTCCACCACCCGTTTTTCTCAACTTTTTTAGTAACCAATTTTTAAAAAAATTTTCTGTGTACAATTCTCTATCATGTCGCTAGAGAATTCCGGGTTTTTTGGAATTTTAAAAATATTTTAGATTTTAACATGGGAGATCAGTTTCTTATATAAATTTAACGTAAACTGATCATCCACTTTTTGACTATATTGCAAAAATGTAAAATATTTTAAAAACATTTCCACCTCCCAAAAAACCCCCCGGAATTCTTTCGCGGCATGAAAGGTAATTGTACACAGAATAAAAAAAAAGAAAAAAAAAAGTGCTCTAAAAAAAAAAAAAAAAAAAAAAAAATAGATGGTGATTTGTTACGAACAAACAACATGCAACATTTTTTTTTTTTCACCTATTTTTACGGACCAAATTTTTTTTCTTTTTTCTGTGTATCATGCCACTAGAAAATTCCGGGTTTTTGGGAAATTAAAAAAAAAAAATATTTGAGATTTTTGCCACATGGTCAAAAAGTGGGTGATCAGTTTACATTAAATTTATATAGGAAACTGATCCCCCTTCCTAAAATCTAAAATATTTGAAAAGAAACCCCCCCCCCCCCAAATAAAAAAAAACAGAATTCTCTAGTTACATGACATTTACACCGAAAGAAGAAAAAGATTTGGTCAGTAAAAAAGTTGAGAAAAAAGCACTAAAATGTTACCCTCATTAAGGAAATACCTTTCAAAGAAAATTGGGCGAACTTCAGACTGCAGTTTGAATGCTGGAAGCTTGTATAAGCAACCCAACACATGCCATCATGTAAAACAGATGTTAAATCGAATATGATAATGATTATAATAACCAATTGTATCTGAACAAATATAAAGTATTATTCACAATACAATAAGATTATTATACACAAAAAAATATGGTAATGTTGTTGAAGTAAAGTGTAGATTTGGCCTGAGTCAGCTGTGCCTCTAATATTTGAGAAGTCGATTCTTATTGGTTAATTTAATCATGTGACATAGAAAAAATTGAAGTAGAGTTTTTTGGGTTTTTTTCCAGAAACTCTTAAGAAAATATGAATATCCATAGTTAAGATGAATAAAATATTTTAAGTGAAGAATCATCCTTTTACTGGAGGAAATGATCATGAGAACAACTTTGACCCTGGCCTATTGGAAAGAAAGGCCAACAATTTTAGTAATCTGACCCATTGAGGAGACATGCAACAATGTAGCATGTATTCTTAATGGAGGAGACTACAAAAATTTAT
This sequence comes from Sepiola atlantica, assembly GCA_963556195.1. Classification (NCBI taxonomy): domain Eukaryota; kingdom Metazoa; phylum Mollusca; class Cephalopoda; order Sepiida; family Sepiolidae; genus Sepiola; species Sepiola atlantica. The sequence continues at coordinate 172,193,647 of OY744520.1, read as the reverse complement.
ATTTTCTTGTATATAATTTGAACAAGAATAAGCAAAAAAGAGGTGGGGTATTCTCTTTATATAGTTATTTAATGTGACTTTTCCCTTGTCAGATGTTTTTATATTTTGCAAGCTCACTCTCTAGTCCTCATGTTTCAGCAGGTTGACTATCTCCAAATTCCACTCTGTATGGTCTTGTCTAATCGCTTGTATCCAAATTTTCCTTTGCCAACCACCCTTCCTGTAGTTCAAGATGTTCATGTTTCTGCAATGGAGGAATAACTCTCTACATGACCATACCGGCATAACCAATTCGTCCTTAGGATAACCTCTATCCTGGACAAATGTAGTGCTTTCAGCAAATCCTCCAGCCTAATGCGTTGGGTTTGGTCAGATTTCATATTGCAGATCCATCTAATCATAGTCTGTCATTGTGTGGTAGTTGGGCGAGAGAGGACTGGGTCAGGGCCCAATATTCCTTGTCCTATATCTCAACATTCTATACACAATTATGTTTTCAGAAATGTTTACTCTGCTTAAAAACCTGAGGAATTTTGATTTTATTTTTACAAAAGTGTTTAGAATTAGTTGACAAGATAATGTTTGTTCTGGTGTTGAGGCTGTATTAATACACAAGGATATTATTATAAAGAACAAATATATAAAATTAGCTGACAAGATAATGTCTTATATATTTTTGCTTTTTATCAAGTTTTCACTCTTCTTTTTTTTAATGAAAAATATTTTTTCTTTACATCGTTAATTAATATAGAGAAATATAATGGAGTCACATTAAACAGAAAATTATGATTTAAACCTTAAAATTTATTACCATGAAAATTTAGATATTAGTTTTGAAATTTAAATATAGAAGAAACATGTAATGGTTAAATATCCGGGTCACTTATTTGTGAAAAATATAAATAGTTAAGTGAAATATGAGGTGGCCAGCAACAAGACGATTGACCTTGCCATCAGGTCAAACCTGTTCAATAGTCCTACATAGTAGGCAGATACCTGGTGATGGTGGTTAAGTGGATAATGACACAAACTGACGACCTGGGTGTGCCAAGTTCGAATCCAGTCAATTCCATAATATCACTTTCATTTCGGGATGTTGGCAACCATTACGTGGTCCCTCCTGCAAGAATTCCAACAACGGAATCAAACTGGTCAACAAAGTTGTACCATTCTGTCAACCAGTGTGCAATGGAATGCCACATGTCTGGCATTCATTGGTCTGGCCGGATAAGCTGTGGGCAGTATCTAGGGTGGCTGACTCTGTTGATTCAGTTGACAATTCGAAGAGATGGACTGGCCACTTTGCCGGGAGAACAGACGACCGATGGACGGTGACTGAGTGGCTGCTAATCAATATCAAGTGCCTACTCAACCAACTGGCAACAAGATGGCGTGATGCGATCTGGGATGGAATTAGATTGAGCTGACTTAGGACAGACGGTCTTTGGCCATTTGTTGTGATTTGTGCTGACCAGACACTGGCCAGGAATGACAGATCAAATAAAAAAAATATGTACAACATTAAGATTTTAATGGATAATATGGTTGATCTTTGGAAAGCAAAATAATTATATAGGGCTAGCTGTACTAGTGTTGAGGTCGTGTTATACACAAGGATATAATTTATTCCCATTTTCAACTTCAGAAACATATTTTGGCTAGGAGCAAAGTGTAGTATCTATACTACACTTCATCTTTTCTGTCCTTGGTCAACAAAGGAGAAATCCTTCTAGACTAAAGCAATTAAAATTTTTGCCCCAATCCAGAGTGCCCCTTTTTTGGGGAGCTGGATTTTCCCCACATTAAAAACCGACTTTGTGTCTAACTCTGCCCTTGTGGGGAGGCAAGTAAATAGAAACATATAAAAAAATGTACTTACAAGTAATGTTTTGTTTATTTATCTTTTAACAATTTGACTCATTAAAAGATGTTTTATCGACAAAGCAATCCTTTGTCATGGTTACCAACATTCTCAAATTGGCTTTTGCTAATGCATCCTCTTATCAAGGAAGTGGTGGTGGTTACAGGCATGGACTACAAGCTCAGGGTTCCATATTCGAGTTTGTTTAAGCTATTGTATCACTTTCATGAATACCTTGAAAGGTATGACCCCATCTTATCTCTCTCTAGCTATGGATGAAATAGTAGGGGAGACTGGACTCTCAAGTCTGCGTAAAGCAACTAGTCTAGAATAAGGAAAACTCCAAAATAACACCTACTATGTAGGTAGGTCTCTATCATGTAGTACATATTGTGCCCCTAAACAGTCATCACATACCTGGTGGAAAGTGTGTCTTGTTCTGCACAATCTATTTAAAACAAATTCATTTGTGGAGGTCGTCTGATAAATTTGAATTGCCATCCTCATAATTGAGGGGCTATCATACACTTTCTTGTCTGATAAAATGTATCAACTTGCACACACATTCTATTGAAACATCTGGTTTGTCAGTCATTTCTTTCCACTAGATTCTTCACCACTTTCTAATAATTCCACTTTTAACTTTTTACTAGCAACGTTTTTGTTTCAATATCTCTCTTCATGTACGCTTGCTTCTAACTGCAATCGTCTTCTCTCCAACTGTGGTCGTACTCCATCTTTTAAGCAGGTGGGTCTCTTCGCATGCAAATTATGGATAAGCGTATAATCCTGACCCCTGTCATGTACCTTACCGCTCTGACAAATGGCCACCATACACCGCAGGGATTTTGAACTGGGTAACTGCGAGCATTGATCATCACAGAACAATAAACTTGAACGATCAGTTTCCAATGTGTACCCTTTGAATATAAGTGGTTATTGAATAGAAAATTAAATTGGTGAACAAAAGCGATGTATCAACTGAGACTGTTACATATCACTGAGCAGTAATGTACTTTTGAAGTTGACTGTAGATGTAGTTTGCCATGTTATTAAGTCTGACGCATTTCGTATAATGGTAAGTGTGTTCACTAATGGGCTGGGAGACCAGAGTTCAATCTACGCTAGAGTCATATCAAAGACTCAAAAAATGGTACTTGATGCCCCCTTGCTATATACTCAGCATTATAAGGTTAGGATCAAAGATAAGTAATGCTGAGAAAGCAATGGCGCCCTCCCCTACATCTCGGTGTAGTAGATAAAAAAAAAATAGATTAACCTTTGGGTAGCCATCAACTATGGTTGACCACTTGACTTTTTTTTACGAGCCCCAAGGTAAGCTATGGACCCATATATAGGAATCGTGGGTATGGCTATACATTCAGCGGTGAGGCCCCAATTTGGGAGTATGAAGCAATCTCATAGTGGCCATTACTGTGGTAGTAGTACCCATTAGTATCATATCCATACGTTAAATAACATCAATCGTTCAAACTTTCTTTACAAAATAGATACTTACAAAACGAATTGATCTATAAACCATTTGTATATAAAACATAGATGCGGTTTTGGCATAAAATGACTTAACAAGTGTTGACATGCTATAAAATGTAACAACCAACCAACCATATATATGCAGGCATCTGATTGGCTGGTTTAATCATGTGACATAGAAAAGGATTTGAAGTTATATATCGTTTGAAGTGTAAACATTAGTGAAGATACAAGTACTAATGTTATGTCCTGCTAGATAGATGCTCATACATTTGTTGGAATAGTCAAGCTAGAAGAAACTCTTTAAGTAAAATGGATCTATAGTGAAGTTAAATAAAATATATTTTAAATAAAAACATTGTCGTCCTTGTTTATATAGCAACCTACCTGAGAGAAAAAGTATCCACAGAACATCATCATACCTAGCCCATAAGAAAGAGATGGTTAAGATACATAGCTCTCATTAAAGGTTTACCTAACAAGATTGCGTATGTTCTTTTTACTCTAATGCCGCTAAAGAAAGGTCAGGAACAGTGGTCCTTTGTAGTGACATTTCCTGTTGTTTGACATCTTGAAAATACGAAAGCTGACATATGTAACGACCTGTATTCTGACCAATCTGTGAATTTCAGATTGACGATACACAATTTTAAGTTTAATGTGCATCAAAAGTTTTTCTTTAGCCAGCCAACCTTTCTTCAATTTAAGACACCATTGCTTCTGCAACAGTTTATCCAGGGCTTGAACGTTTCCACAAGACCATACCGGTGTAATCGATTCACTCTTAGGATAACCTCTATGCTGTGCCATCAGCAAATCTTCTGATGTGATATCTGACTAAACCTAACACATTGCAGATCCATCTGATCATGGATGTGCCATTGTGCTGCAGTCTGACAAGAGAGGGCTTGGTGAAGGTCGAGCATTCACTGTCATATATCATGACGCTCCTGATACAGCTGCTATACAACTTACCCTGGATGTAAAGAGGGACAGCTTGTGATATTATCAGAGGCAACCCCTAACAAAATTTTGCCCAAGCTACCTTCGCTCTTATGGCCGTACTGAGTTCTAAATATTTATAGTTAAGAACTGTTTCGAAGTTAGAGCTATGAAAAGCCTGCAGATACTATCCCACATGAAATTGCAACGATGACTTATGAAACTTTAATAAAGACAAATATCAATCCTTATATGACTGAAAATTTAATTCTGGATAACTTCATTAGAGCAATAACATTTATATTAGCTCCACTAAGTGTTGAAAATCTGCAGTTTTTATTTTTACTTTTTTATATTGAGTGGGGAATCTTTGTGCAACAAACACAAGAATCTTACAGTCTCCTATGGTCTCTTTACCATTTTTTTTTCTCTTTTCCTCTCTACACCTGTTTCCCCTTCTACCATTTCTGGGCAATTGTAAAAAAAGAAAAAAGTAATATTTAACAGCAGCATAGATGGCAGTTGTCTGCTTTTATTTTTAAACTGAAATATTTTATTTTGTAACATGTGCGTGATTTGGATTTTTGGACAATTGTTCTCATTTTGGATGTTATTATCACAACGTTTCAGCCGATGTAACTGACAGCCTTCGTCAGGTGCATCTTGTGGAACTTGGCAATCTTTAAGTCTGTAATTTTTAACCAAACTCTTTATTTACTCAACTTGCCCTCTTCTCTTCTTTGATTTTTGCTCATCTAAAAAACAAACAAATAATGAACAAGTCTTCTCAAAGGTTGCTGAAAGAATCGTTGGATGATTCTACCGCTCCAGGAAGTACTTGACTCCTGATGCAATCTTCTATCTATACGTCCTAAAATGAGATAGTACTGTTGCCATATCTAGGGAGGTTCTATTCAAAGTACTCTTCTTTTTTTTGCCTTGACCGAGTACAAAATCGGCTTTGCAATCATTGGGGGTTGGGGGATAATCCTTTCTGTTCTCTACATCCCTATGTGTTTGGTATTTTGGATTTTTTGGACAACTGTTCTCATCTTGGATGTTATTCTCACAACGTTTCAGCCGATGTAATTTCCGACCTTCTTCAGGAGTATCTTGTCGAATTTGTCAGATTTGTGAGACCAACACAAGAGTCTTACAGTCTTCGTTCTTCTCTTTAGTTTTATTAGTTTTAATCTTTGCCTTTTTACACCTGTTTCCCCTTCTACCATTTCTGGGCAATTGTAAAAAAAAAAAAAAATACTTAATAATAGCATAGATGACAGTTGTCTGCTTTTTTTAACTGGAATATTTTATTTTTTAACATGTGGGTGCTTTAGATTTTTTGGACTACTGTTCTCATTTTGGATGTTTTTATCACAACGTTTCAGCCGATGGAACACACAGCCTTCTTCAGGTGCATTTTATGGAACTCGGGGAATCTGTAAAATAAATTTTGAACGGAACTCTTTATTTAATCCATAAGGGTAGTTTGCTCTTGTTCCTTCAGCCACGACTTGGTAGAAGTCGTAAGTAATTAGTAAATGTATTCTTAGTATCACCCCTACTGAGGATTGAACCTTCAACCTCCAGAATACTCTCACTTATAAGTGCTAAGTATAATCAGTTTTATCCCCTAAGCTGCGGGGTCTTTGTAGTATGGATTAAAGGAGCCTTAAACCTTTTTTTAGATGTGTAGTCTAGCTACTTATCACTATATATTACTACTTGGAACTAATTATTACTTAGCACTTATATATCCGTTACTACTTATCACTATATATTACTACTTAGAACTAATTATTACTTAGCACTTATATCCGTTACTACTTATCACTATATATTACTACTTAGAACTAATTATTACTTAGCACTTATATCCGTTACTACTTATCACTATATATTACTACTTGGAACTAATTATTACTTAGCACTTATATATCCGTTACTACTTATCACTATATATTACTACTTAGAACTAATTATTACTTAGCACTTATATCCGTTACTACTTATCACTATATATTACTACTTAGAACTAATTATTACTTAGCACTTATATCCGTTACTACTTATCACTATATATTACTACTTAGAACTAATTATTACTTAGCACTTATATCCGTTACTACTTATCACTATATATTACTACTTAGAACTAATTATTACTTAGCACTTATATCCGTTACTACTTATCACTATATATTACTACTTAGAACTAATTATTACTTAGCACTTATATCCGTTACTACTTATCACTATATATTACTACTTAGAACTAATTATTACTTAGCACTTATATCCGTTACTACTTATCACTATATATTACTACTTAGAACTAATTATTACTTAGCACTTATATCCGTTACTACTTATCACTATATATTACTACTTAGAACTAATTATTACTTAGCACTTATATCCGTTACTACTTATCACTATATATTACTACTTAGAACTAATTATTACTTAGCACTTATATCCGTTACTACTTATCACTATATATTACTACTTAGAACTAATTATTACTTAGCACTTATATCCGTTACTACTATCACTATATATTACTACTTAGAACTAATTATTACTTAGCACTTATATCCGTTACTACTTATCACTATATATTACTACTTAGAACTAATTATTACTTAGCACTTATATCCGTTACTACTTATCACTATATATTACTACTTAGAACTAATTATTACTTAGCACTTATATCCGTTACTACTATCACTATATATTACTACTTAGAACTAATTATTACTTAGCACTTATATCCGTTACTACTTATCACTATATATTACTACTTAGAACTAATTATTACTTAGCACTTATATCCGTTACTACTTATCACTATATATTACTACTTAGAACTAATTATTACTTAGCACTTATATCCGTTACTACTATCACTATATATTACTACTTAGAACTAATTATTACTTAGCACTTATATCCGTTACTACTTATCACTATATATTACTACTTAGAACTAATTATTACTTAGCACTTATATCCGTTACTACTTATCACTATATATTACTACTTAGAACTAATTATTACTTAGCACTTATATCCGTTACTACTTATCACTATATATTACTACTTAGAACTAATTATTACTTAGCACTTATATCCGTTACTACTTATCACTATATATTACTACTTAGAACTAATTATTACTTAGCACTTATATCCGTTACTACTATCACTATATATTACTACTTAGAACTAATTATTACTTAGCACTTATATCCGTTACTACTTATCACTATATATTACTACTTAGAACTAATTATTACTTAGCACTTATATCCGTTACTACTTATCACTGTATATTACTACTTAGAACTAATTATTACTTAGCACTTATATCCGTTACTACTTATCACTGTATATTACTACTTAGAACTAATTATTACTTAGCACTTATATCCGTTACTACTTATCACTATATATTACTACTTAGAACTAATTATTACTTAGCACTTGTATCCGTTACTACTTATCACTGTATATTACTACTTAGAACTAATTATTACTTAGCACTTATATCTGTTACTACTTATCGCTATATATTACTACTTAAAACTAATTATTACTTAGCACTTATATCCGTTACTACTTATCACTATATATTACTACTTAGAACTAATTATTACTTAGCACTTATATCCGTTACTACTTATCACTATATATTACTACTTAGAACTAATTATTACTTAGCACTTATATCTGTTACTACTTATCGCTATATATTACTACTTAAAACTAATTATTACTTAGCACTTATATCTGTTACTACTTATCACTATATATTACTACTTAGAACTAATTATTACTTAGCACTTATATTCGTTACTACTTATCACTATATATTACTACTTAGAACTAATTATTACTTAGCACTTATATCTGTTACTACTTATCGCTATATATTACTACTTAAAACTAATTATTACTTAGCACTTATATCCGTTACTACTTATCACTATATATTACTACTTAGAACTAATTATTACTTAGAACTTATATCTGTTACTACTTATCGCTATATATTACTATTTAGAACTAATTATTACTTAGCACTTATATCTGTTACTACTTATCGCTATATATTACTATTTAGAACTAATTATTACTTAGCACTTATATCCGTTACTACTTATCACTATATATTAGTACTTAGAACTAATTATTACTTAGCACTTATATCCGTTACTACTATCACTATATATTACTACTTAGAACTAATTATTACTTAGCACTTATATCCGTTACTACTTATCACTATATATTACTACTTAGAACTAATTATTACTTAGCACTTATATCCGTTACTACTTATCACTATATATTACTACTTAGAACTAATTATACTTAGCACTTATATCCATTACTACTTATCACTATATATTACTTAGAACTACTTATACTTAGCACTTATATCCGTTTCACCTCAGCTCCTTGCGGACATATCTAGTATGAATTTTAGAAGCCTTAAACCTATTCTTTTTTAGATGTGTAGTCTTACTACTATATTTATTTACTATCTTTCTCTGATATATATATATATATATATGTTAATCAATATATATATATATGTTAATCAATATATATATATATGTTAATCAATATATATATATATATCTATCATTTTCATTTTATTTTTTAATGTTATTCTAATCTATTACTTATAAATAATGGTTCCTGTATTGTATTAAATTCTATACTAGGTCTACTTAAGAGGTCATTGTTGCCCAACATATGCTCTACTTCTTTGAGTCGTCTTACTCTCCAGCGTTCTTCTGTCTATAATTTTTACTTTGTCCCAAAGATGCTTTCCTTTTTCTCTCTATATATGGTCAGTCATACCTGACTTTTCAACATCTCCATGTATTACAGCTTTCCAGTGTTCTTCTAGCCTTACTTTTAGTGGGCAGCATGTTTCACTTTTGTATATTTTTCCACACTGACATGGAATTACATACACACGGTTCTTGGTCATGACTTATCCATCCTCATCTAAAAAATTACGAAACATAAAGCTGTGTGAGTTATACATGATTAGGATTTTTAATGTTTTATTAAAAATGAATGTAAACTGGTTGGAGTAGGAAATATAAGTTAGATTGTTTTAGCTGTTTCATCAAAGAAAGCTTTCCTGCCTTCTTCCTTTTCCCACATGAAAACTTATGTATGTATTGACCTGTGTTCTTGCCAATCTGAATTTTAGACTGAAAATACACAATTTTAAGTTTAATGTGTATTGAAAGTAAAGGTCTGCGAGTGAATAGTACCAAAACCAAAGTGATGACCAGTTTGTGGAAAGGGAGATGGGAGCAACTTATTTGTTGGTCCCCCGATTTATAAAATCGGGGGACTTATGTTTTGAGGCATGTCCATCCGGATTTTTTCTCCGCAACCATCCATTGAATTTCTCTGAAATTTTGCATGAAGTTGTAACTTTGGTCAGGTTAGAAAGTGACATTCTCCGATTTTTGAAAAAAAATCTGGTTAGCCTCCCAGAGGGGGTCAAAGGCCCCGAAATGACATTTTTTGCCCCATAACTTTTCATCCATCCATCCATTCAATTTCTCTGAAACTTAGCCAAAATGTGGAGGCAATTGTTCCTAATAGAAAATAACTATTGGTGACCTTGGAAAAAATCTGGTTCGCGCCCTCAGGGGGTTAAAAGCCCCCAAAATGGCAAAAAATGACCCTTTTCTCCCATAACGTTTGAACCATCCATTAAATTTTTCTGAAACTTGGCCATAATGTAGAGGCAATTGTTCTGGATATAAAATGAGCATCCTTGACCTGAGAAAAATTCTGGTTCGCGCCCCCAGGGTGTCAAAGGGGGGTCAAAAATGCCCCAAATTGCCCAAATTTATTGCATTTTACACTCACCACATCGAGTCACATACAGAGGGGGACCACGCACGAGCGGCTTATTTTTGTGGTACTTTTAAGCATTGGGTATACAAGAAGTGCATTGGAATTACAGGTAGATTGAGATGATAACCTGTTTGTGTGTAAGAAGTGTCAGACAATGGAGATGATGATAACAGATGTGGAGAAGGTATATTTTGATGGTCAGGTTATTGAGATTGTTCAGAAGTTTTGTTATATTGGTGATACCATTGGAGCACAGGGTGGAGCAGGTGCTGGTGTGATTGAAAGAGTTGAGAGTGGCTTGAGTAAGCAGCAGAACTTCTGCCATTATCAATCAGCAGAACTACTGTTGACGAAAAGGAAGTCTATCAGGCATGTGTATGCAGTGTGATGATGTATTGGAAGTGAAACGTGGCCAGTAAAGATTGGGGATATATGATGCATGGAGAGAAATGATATGAGAATGAGAGGATTGAAATGTAATGCAAGTCTTAAAAACAAGCTTAGATCTGATGACCTCAGAGAAAGATTAAATCTGTACAGTTTAGAGAGATGTGTGCAGAACAGGAGACCTTGTTGGTTTAGTCACATTGATAGAATGAATGAGAGTTCTTGGTTAGTAGATGTAGAACAGTTGAAATAGCAGGGTCAGTCGGCAGGGGAAAGCCAAGGGAAACATGGAAGGAGGTGCTAAGAATAGATTTGAAAAAAAGATTGATAAATAAAAGCCTGATAAGAGATAGGTTAGTTTGGAAGTCAATTTCTAAAAGCCGTCAAACACCTGCCAGCATGTAAAAAAAGATGTTAAACCGAATATAATGATGTATAAAATTCTGCTGGACACATTATGGATTCTCTTTCAGTAAAATTAGTTATGTGAATAAATTATAACTTCTGTTAGGATGTCTATAATGTCTGTGTTCTGCCATGTTGAATGAATTTTTATTTGGTATTATAATTTTTATTATTTTTATTCTCTTCTAGCAAAGGGCACACTATTTTCCATCAGCCATTGCGAGTCATTTTCAATCAAATTAATCAATAAACTTTTCACTCTTCCGCCATTTTCTCGTTTACTGGTTGAAAATTAGAATGAAAAATATTCTGCAATATTTCCAGTTTTATTATTTTTTGTATAAAACTATCAAGCAAATGTTTTCAAACATGTTAGGATTGATATTTAGCAGTTTATAAAAAAATCTATTAAATCGGAAAAAGTCATTAGACTCAACAAGAATTCTAAACTTTTTTTTTTTATATTAAAGCTTCCAATTTCTCACCCTGTGTTTCTCTATCGCTCTGTCTCTCTTGCTCTGTCTTACTTGTGGTTTTCTCTCGCTTTCTCTTTCTCTATCTGTTTTTCTCTCGCTTTCTCTTTCTCTGTTTTTCTCTCGCTTTCTCTTTCTCTGTTTTTCTCTCGCTTTCTCTTTCTCTATCTGTTTTTCTCTCTCTTTCTTTTTCTCTATCTGTTTTTCTCTCGCTTTCTCTTTCTCTATCTGTTTTTCTCTCGCTTTCTCTTTCTCTATCTGTTTTTCTCTCGCTTTCTCTTTCACTATCTGTTTTTCTCTCGCTTTCTCTTTCACTATCTGTTTTTCTCTCGCTTTCTCTTTCACTATCTGTTTTTCTCTCGCTTTCTCTTTCACTATCTGTTTTTCTCTCGCTTTCTCTTTCACTATCTGTTTTTCTCTCGCTTTCTCTTTCACTATCTGTTTTTCTCTCGCTTTCTCTTTCACTATCTGTTTTTCTCTCGCTTTCTCTTTCACTATCTGTTTTTCTCTCGCTTTCTCTTTCACTATCTGTTTTTCTCTCGCTTTCTCTTTCACTATCTGTTTTTCTCTCGCTTTCTCTTTCACTATCTGTTTTTCTCTCGCTTTCTCTTTCACTATCTGTTTTTCTCTCGCTTTCTCTTTCTCTATCTGTTTTTCTCTCGCTTTCTCTTTCTCTATCTGTTTTTCTCTCGCTTTCTCTTTCTCTATCTGTTTTTCTCTCGCTTTCTCTTTCTCTATCTGTTTTTCTCTCGCTTTCTCTTTCTCTATCTGTTTTTCTCTCGCTTTCTCTTTCTCTATCTGTTTTTCTCTCGCTTTCTCTTTCTGTTTTTCTCTCGCTTTCTCTTTCTGTTTTTCTCTCGCTTTCTCTTTCTGTTTTTCTCTCGCTTTCTCTTTCTGTTTTTCTCTCGCTTTCTCTTTCTGTTTTTCTCTCGCTTTCTCTTTCTGTTTTTCTCTCGCTTTCTCTTTCTGTTTTTCTCTCGCTTTCTCTTTCTGTTTTTCTCTCGCTTTCTCTATCTGTTTTTCTCTCGCTTTCTCTATCTGTTTTTCTCTCGCTTTCTCTATCTGTTTTTCTCTCGCTTTCTCTATCTGTTTTTCTCTCGCTTTCTCTATCTGTTTTTCTCTCGCTTTCTCTATCTGTTTTTCTCTCGCTTTCTCTATCTGTTTTTCTCTCGCTTTCTCTATCTGTTTTTCTCTCGCTTTCTCTATCTGTTTTTCTCTCGCTTTCTCTATCTGTTTTTCTCTCGCTTTCTCTATCTGTTTTTCTCTCGCTTTCTCTATCTGTTTTTCTCTCGCTTTCTCTTTCTCTATCTCTCTCGCTTTCTCTTTCTCTATCTCTCTCGCTTTCTCTTTCTCTATCTCTCTCGCTTTCTCTTTCTCTATCTCTCTCGCTTTCTCTTTCTCTATCTCTCTCGCTTTCTCTTTCTCTATCTCTCTCGCTTTCTCTTTCTCTATCTCTCTCGCTTTCTCTTTCTCTATCTCTCTCGCTTTCTCTTTCTCTATCTCTCTCGCTTTCTCTTTCTCTATCTCTCTCGCTTTCTCTTTCTCTATCTCTCTCGCTTTCTCTTTCTCTATCTCTCTCGCTTTCTCTTTCTCTATCTCTCTCGCTTTCTCTTTCTCTATCTCTCTCGCTTTCTCTTTCTCTATCTCTCTCGCTTTCTCTTTCTCCATCTGTTTTTCTCTTGTTCGCTCTTAATCATGAATCGCTATCTTTAAATGTGTATCAAAAATGATCAAGTACGTACAAACATAAAGTGACTTAGCATATTATCATATATATATATATATGATTGGGGGGGCGGGCGATTTATCTTATCCAAGAGATCATCTTTAGATTATCAAATGCCACTTGAATTCAACCTTTCCCTCGGAAAGATCTTTTCCGATTCTTTCTAAATGAATATTTAAATGGAAAATGTTTTGTGAAAATAGGTTGTGTATTGTACAGTTTGGCGCCGAGATAACAAATTGAATTTAATCCATATTTCAAACTCTTTCTCTTTGTTTTAAAAACAAGTCGTCGCAAGTTAACTGCGGAGTCGGATATTGATTGCATTCATGCTTAGGAAGGGATGAGTTCTCGAACCAGGAAAGGTATTTAAATTAACGACTATTATTAATAGAATTCAAAATGTCTTTTAAGATTATTTTTTAAATGAATAATTACATAGATAATCTTGTATGGAAATATGTTGTGTATTATTATTATTATTACAGTTTGGCATAGCACGTACAAACCCAACACGGAACCTAGTTGAAGTCGGTGTCCCTAATGATGCAGGATTAAACAGCTGAAAGGGAAAAGATTACGAAATACCCAGGTCTTATGTACGACATGAAAAGAAACTGGAATCTTAGGAAAATCTCCATCATACCAGTAATTATAGGAGCAATCCGTTCATTAGTTTTGAAGATTACCTTGCACACAACACACGCAGAAACGAAATTCCAACATCTAATGTACGACATCTCCATTAATTATAGAATAAACCGGGTTCATGAAAAAGAATTTCAAAAACTACCTGGCTAATATACCCGGTTAACCAAGTGCAAGAGAGATACAAACAATTGCGCTTAAAGGGACGGTTAGAATTTTTTAAAAAGATCTCTTCGCTGGAGTGTCTGAAATAGGGGGTGAATGTCTGGCATTCGGTAGGATGCCCTATCCCCAGCAACGACAAAAATATCAGAAAAAGAAAAAAACAAAAAAAAACTGACAAATGATCACAATGTAACGTGGTCACCTTTTTAATTAATTGCAGTACGGGCCACATGTGAAAATCTTAAATTTATTTTTCATATAAATAAATAGTTATTACTTACTTTATTTACAAAAGTTGACATAAAAGTTCAATTTTATACAAGTTAAAAAGTTCATGTGGATATATTCAAAACATCAGAGTTCAAATAATTGCGATGGAGAGGTTCTTGTAGGGCTAAGTCAACTTACAATTGTTGCGAGTGTGACATGACATTAGTAGACCCAATAAACGAGCCTGCTCTCGGCCTGCCAAGGCAGCAGGATATCTGATGAAACTTCCTGATACTTACAGTTTGGTTTCGAAAAAGGACATTTTATTAATTGATTATTATTCGGCGGGTTATATTATTAAAATAAATTGTATTATACAAATTAATTAGAAACGAATCTTATAACTTTCTTGTACTTTTTGATGGATTTAATATGAAATTTATCTTTCATATCAATTTAAAAGTGAGAAATGAATTATTTGTTAGATTGGTAAATATGCATCTGTGATTTAAAGAAAATAGTTTTAATAACATTTTGATTCACAGATTATAAAATATTCAATTTTATCTTCGAGACTCGATTCATACATTGGTTGCATTGATTTTTCATTTGATCATATTTTTCTTTGAATCATTCCGCAGTGTATCACCATAGCAGCACCGTGTGTTAATAACATTGATATCAGTTATTATCATCATATTCGGTTTAACGTTTGTTGTACATATTGACACATGTTGGACAGCTTTTAGAAATTGACTTCCAAACTTATCTATCTCTGGCCAAATCTTCATTTATCCTTCTTTCTCTCAGGTTCATTCTTATCACTTTCTCCCACGTTTTCCTTAGCCTACTCCTACCAGCTGACCCTGCCACTCCAACTGTTCTACATCTACTAACCAAGAACTCTCATCCACTTTAAACGTGGCCATACCATTGAAGTCTCCTATTTTGCACACGCCTCTCTATACTGTACAGATTTAATTTTCCTCTAAGGTCATCAGATCTCAGCCTGTCTTTAAGTAACACTCACATTACATATCCATTATTTTCTCATATAATTTTTCACCATGCAACACATGTTCCCAACCCTCATTGACCAGGTTTCACTTTCAAATATTATCACACTGCATGCACATGCCTGATAGACTTTTCCCTTGGTCGACAGTAGTAATGCTCTGCTAGTTAGTAATGACAGAAGTTCCTTGAACTGATTCCATCCACCCCTAACTCTTGCAAACATATTAGCACCTGTTCCTTCCTGTCATCCAATGCTATCACCAAGGTAACAAAACATCTGATCAACGTAAATAGCTTCACCTTCCAAATATATTTTCGCCACAAGAGTTCTCATCGGTCTTCATTATCTTACATTTCTTGCACAAAATTCTTTCAACCTACATATAATCATTGAGTACACAAGAAGTGCAGTGGAATTGCAAGTACCACTAGAAATTGAGTTGCACCGGATTCCCTTTCCAG
The DNA here is from genome assembly GCA_963556195.1 of Sepiola atlantica. NCBI lineage: Eukaryota > Metazoa > Mollusca > Cephalopoda > Sepiida > Sepiolidae > Sepiola > Sepiola atlantica. Next base: position 172,177,959 of record OY744520.1, on the reverse strand, counting down.
AAACTGAGAACAGGAACTTTTCTCTTTCTGGGAGCTTTCCAACACAACCACTGATCATCACTTTGGTCTTGGTACCATTCACTCTCAGACATTTACTTTCCATCAGTGATAATATTTTACCAATACCAATGCTTTTTAAGTTTTTCCTTTTTATAAAAAAGATCTGGGTATCTTTTACAATAATCCGCAGAGTCGCGGACGGGGTCCAAAAAACTAACAAGAACGGGGTAAAAAAAATAAATATACAACAAGTGAATGTGACCTACGTCGAGAATAGATATTTTTCTACTTACCTATGAAATTTGTTTGTATTTTTACGTAGTATAAATGGGGTTTTATTAGATGTAAAAAAAAAGTTTCTTTTTTTTGGGCACCGATTTTTACTACAACAAAATGGCGCCGACGAGCCTATTTTCCTGCCACGCTTATGAACCCCCCCCCCCCCACGTGTTCGTGTGACAAAAATACTAATTTCTAATAAATAGCAGTTGAAACGGCTTAAAAATACAAACAAATGTCACAGATAAGTTGGAAAATAACTTTTATCGGCTACAGTTACTTTTATTTGTTGTATATTTGTTTTTTGAGCGTTTTCACTCTGCGGATTATTGTAAAAGATACCCAAATATCTTTTTACCAAGAAAAAAAAAAAATAAAGCTTTTCCGTTTTTGAGGCAGATGCTGCCACATATGTATGGTCTTTCATAGTGAAGATGGTTGAACGACCTTCAACGTCAAATTAGCTTTAAGTCTTTTAGTTGTGCGGACGATCTATGTATCCATACTTACCTATCTTCCATCTTTGTATTTAGGTAAACAAAAACTAGTTAAACACGCAGATACCTAGATACATGCAGACAAGGTAGAAGTGAAACGCACAACGAGAGGGATGCGTACAGACTTCTGAAGAGAGAGAGAGGGAGGGTAATTCACACGTTGATGATATATATGCGAATGGGAAACTATTAATATTCTATACAGTTTTCTTACTTTTAATTAAATATTAGATTAGTCGTGACCCTTTGGATGACAACTGAAACAGACTACCACTATCTGTTCCACTTAGATTCAATTTGAAAATTCATAAACTAATATATCTGTTAAAAAATTCTTTGGATGCTACCAGATCAGGTTGTCTGAAAATACTGACTTCCTGACTTAAAATGCACCAAACATTGATGTTATTGTTTTATTCCTTTCCCATTGCAAAACTCAATCATGTTCTGCAAAGCCAAAAACAAAAACGATGAATAAATATTTGAAGACATAAAGAACTTGAAGCATAAAAACTTTTACCAAAATGACTAGATTTGGCATTAAATAACCCGAAAAGGGTTGATATGCCGTAAAACAACCAACCAACCAACCAAAAAATTCTTCTTGCATAACTAATGATAATAAGTCTCTTTATTTTTATATTATCCTTATGAATAATATAAAAGTAAAAAGTCCTATTATTTTGCTATCTGATTTACATTCGTGTTTATGGTGTACAGACACATAAATTAGCTGACATTAATATGTATTAGAGAGTAGTTGAATCAACATACAGTGAGAAAGGGCGAGAGAAACGCATAGGTAACTAAGTGAAAAATGGATGACTTGTTCAGTTAATTACAATTTATGACTAATTAGAACAATTAAAATGGATTTTTTTTTTCAAACATCCAGAACTGAATAAATATTTTAGTATGTATTTGTCATTAAAGTATATAGGAAAAATGTCTTAGGGAAACGAACATTGAAACACTCAGCTTTAGTATAATAGAATATTCTGTTCTGAAGATAATCCGATGTTTGAAAATTGTTGTTTCATTGTATGATTTAAAATAGACATTGCCTTGAAATAGCAGTAAACAACTATGATACTATTGTGTGTGCTCTTCATTTGGAATATGATTTGAAAATGATTTAAATCATCAAAAATATATAATAAATAAGTAGGTAAAACTTTAATGATTTGTAGAATTTTCACATACTCGCTAATGAAGATTTAATGAATGTGGTCGTCGAATGTCACTTCTATTTACATGCAAGAATCGCAGCGCCTCAAACCTTTCTTCAACAATAGTTCAACCTTTTCTCTGATCTGTACAATCTGGTGTTTACTGGTGATACCAGATCAGGCTGCCCTGTGGCTCCCTGAGACGAAATTCACCTACATTGACTTTTTTTTTTTTTTTTTTTTTTTGTAAAACTTAATTATGTTCTACAAAACCAAAAACAAAAACAACAGCCCCTCTCCCTTTCTCCCTCCCCTTTTTTATTTTGAGAACTTGAAGCATAAATCTTTTACTATAATGACCAGATTCGGCATTAAATAACCCAAAAAGTGTTGATATGCCGTAAAACAAAACTACCAAACCAAAAACGATGATTAAACATTTGAAGATATAAAGAACTTGAAGCATAAAAACTTTTACTATAATGACCAGATTCGGCATTAAATAACCCAAAAAGGGTTGATATGCCGTAAAACAAAACTACCAAACTACCATACCAATCTGGTGTTTATGTTTTCTGCCAACACTTGTATTTCTCCACCGTGAAAACCCGTTGCCAGGCCTTAGAGTGAAATAAATGAAGTACGCATTTCTCAAGATTGATTTCAATTGCAACATCTGTGGCTGAAGACAGCTCGTTCATCAAAGCTGTGTTCAGACATCCTGGATCATTAGTTTTTCAAGCATCAGAATTTGACTCCAATTTAAAAATAATGCAAGTTAAAAATGAAAATCTAATTGGAGTTAATTGACTGAAAATAATTCGATAGTATCTTATTAATTCTAAAAATTGATTAAATAATAAAAAAAAAACTGATCATTTTAACTGAATGTCATTCCTCCTGACTTTCTAAAATAATCTCCCTCTCTCTCTCCCTATATATATATATATATATATATATATATATAGTTTGCGATAAGTAACTGTCATTTTGTTTCAACATAATAAATGTAATATGGAAGCTTTTTGCAACATAAAACATTTATTAAAGCTCAATGTGCTATCCATAGAGCTCAATGCATTTTGCTAATTTTTCAGGGAGTGAGCAGCATACAACTACCGGCACTTGAGCAATAGCAACTCGGATTTATTTAAGTTCAACGATGCTATAAAATATATACGATTTTCGCCTTTGAATGACACATGAAATAAAAGAAATGCTTAAATATCAACAAAGTTATGAACAAAAGAAAATATATAGTAATCTTGCCTGTGTAGTGTAATTAAAAAGAAAAATTCTCAAATAAATAAAAAGAAACAAAATGAATAAAAAAAATTACTTTTGTTTTCTTTTTCCTCAGTAAATATACAGGGTCTGCCATAAGTAACTATATAATTTAATTTCAACGTAATAAATGTAAAATGGAAGACATATGCAACTACAATATAAAAACTAACAAAGGGTACATTTAAGTTAAGTTGATGTTTATTAAAGCTCCGGATGCTCTCTATGGAGCTTAATACACTTCACTAATCTTTCAGGGACTGAGCGACTTACTTTGGCGCGCAGGTCCAACATTACTTGAGCAATGTCAGCTCGGATTTGTTATACAAATTCAATGATTCTACGGAGCTTGGCTGAGCTTACTTTGTCTTTGAGAACACCTCACAGGAAATTCTCGTTAGATGAATGTCACGCTCTTGGCTTTCCAGAACCACTTCAAAACCGCAATTGTTTGCTGTTTTATTAAATCTTGTGGACATAATGTATATCTGAAATAAAAATGGAGATGAAATTAAATTTTTATCAAAATGTTTATCAAATAAAAATATACGATTTCGAATGACACATGAAATAGGAAAAATTCTTAAATATCAAAGTTACAAACAAAAGAAAATATTTCTGACACTGTGTATGTATGTGTGTGTGTGTGTGTGTGTATATATATATATATGATAATTTTATTTACACAGACAGGTACAAAATCTGCGACACTGGCATGTCGATGTTATCGATCAACAGTTACTATAAACTGAGATCTCATTCTCTCCAAATATGATCTGAGGTTAAGATCGGATTCTAACTCTGCCTGATGAGATCTCAGTTTATAGTAACTGTTGATCGATAACATCGACATGCCAGTGTCGCAGATTTTGTACATGTCTGTGTAAATAAAATTATCATATATAAAGCTCTATTTTGATATTGAGCACTTTTTATAAACCCGGTTAAAATTCTCTGGATTACCACCCTGTGGATATTTTTCACCTGGATTATTACCATTATTATATATATATATATATATATATATAAGCAAAAAACTATCCGCTATATGGCGGCTATTAATCTAGCTTATAGTATTATTTTTAACTAGCGGACCCATGTAAATTACACGAAATGATGTTTTCAATACTAATTATCTTGTTCTTAACCTATACATTACTTTGTAAATTCTTTAAATTAAATTAAATTTGGCTCCAATTCATGAGTAGCATACAAAGATTTGGAAGGTTGTTACTTTTGATGTAAGCGTGACACAAAAAATAACACACACGCTATCGTCTTAATATGTGCCTTCCCGGTCGTCCCCTTCCTACCTCCCTCCTCACCCCTCTGATGTAGAAAAAAAATTGTTGGTTGGGATCGAACTATAAACTAGTCGGGCCGACGTAAAAATCCTACATCGCTAACAGTTGCACCAATGGGAAATATTTGAAAATATTACGAAAATTAGGTGACTTGAATGCTTTTCCAAATCTAGGTGCGGCACGCATGTGCAGAGCTTTTGATGTAAGCGTGACACATGAACACACACACTATCAGATTAATATATAGATTACATATCTTTAATCCATTATAATTTAAAAACAAATAAATTTCATTTAAATTACCTCCCTTGAAAATTAAGATTTTTTTTTTTAAGTTATCCGTTTTTTTATTAAATCACTTTAATTAATTACTCTTAATATTGAAAGAACTACTGCATATATATATATATAAGAAATAGGACAATAAAATTACAAATGAATAACACCAAACATTAATTTATTTTAGTGTTTAACAAAAGATAGTTATGCAAATAAGGCATACAAATAACTGTGTTTGGGTCTTTCCTTTCTACAATACATACACACAAAGGACTAGGCTGTATTGGTTTAAATAACAGTAAACCGTTTTGATGGTAATATAGGTGTGATAAATGAAAACACTTTCTCATTTATTCATTTAGATATATATATAATCTGGTTTTATATAAAGAATATATATTTTTTATAGTATATATCCCTTATTATATCATCCAAATTGTTTCAAATTCTAAGCTCAATGAAGCTATGTTTCCGGCTTCAAGAGCATATATATTGATTACATTCCACTGACCAATAAAAAAAAAATTAAAAAACTTATTATTGTAGACTGACGTTTTAACATCAGTCTACAATCAAAATTTAAAAATGTTTTATATATTTTTTTATTTTTTCGAAGGCTTATATTTTTATCATCTTACGAACGTTTCGCAACATGTAAACAAAAAGACTGTCTTTAGTTGTCACACGCTGCTCATCAGAGACCTTGATTTAATTATTAAAATAAGCATACTGGTACAAAGCAAAAAATAAGATGAAAAACAGCAAGGAAAAAACGTGCAAAACTCGAACTTGAAGAAGATTATTACATTGCGAGTTTTGCTGTTTTTCATCTTTTTTTGCTTTGGACCAGTATGTTAATTATAATAATTAAATCAAGGTCTCTGATGAGCAGCGTATGACAACTAAAGACTTCATTTTTGTTTACATGTTGTGGAATGTTCGTAAATGGATAAAAAATATGAGCATCCACAAAAATAAATTAAAATTAGAAAAAAAAAATTTGTTTGTGGACTGACGTTTTATCTTGGTTATTTGAATTCAACCAGCCAACCAATCAATGTATGTAAGTCATTATTTAAACAAGTGTTGTTGAATGACACAGAATTTTTGCGTTTGTTGATTTTTTTTTTTTTTTTTTTAATGGTATTCTAGATGCGTCGAGCAAGTTTTCCTGTGATAGCCGGTATATTATGTTCCCGAGTGATTTTGATTCGGCTATCACTCAAGCGCTTTCGACCTTCGTGGTCGTTATTAGGAGTTTTTTTTAATTTTAAGAAGGCTAAAGTTATTGTGGTTTTTTATTATGTTCTTGTAGGTTTTTATTAGGAGGAGAGGAAGAGTTAAAGAAATGAAAGGGGTGTGGTTGAGTCTATTATTTTTTTTTATTTGTGTATTCATTACTTTTGTTTATTTATTTATTTTTGTATATTTATTACTTTATTATTTTTAATTATGGAATATCTTTAATATGTTAGTACCGGTATTAAAAACTATTTTGTTAATATTGGGTTGTTTCTTTTTGATAAATATTGCTTCTAGTATTTTTAGTCGATGTATGCAATTATTTTTATGTAAGATTTTGGTGTTACCTGTTAGTATTTTTCGTATATCGGCCGACTGTAGTGTTATGTGAAGTGATGTGGCGTTGAATGGCACTGGTGTCAGATAGATGATAAGCAAGACGTTGGGAGAGAGTTGTTGTTGTATGGCCAATATAGGTACTATATATTTGTTCTGTTTGGTTCGTAAGACATTCCTCAAAGGGGCATATGAACTTATATATTACATATATATATATATATATATATATTACATATATATATATATATATATATATATATATATATGAGAAAGGAAGGATGAGAGCAATCCGACGTAATGGGAAATGAAAAAGGAAAAACCAAGAGATATTTTTTTTTATAGAGCAATCCGATATATATGGGAAATGAAAAAGGAAAACCAAAAAGGATGTTTTTTTTATATATTCATGAACGTTTCGTCTTTATTGTAGGACTTCGAGTACATCGAAATATTGGGTTGACATGATGGGTTGATACTGACTTCTCGCAGCCTGGACCCTCGTCCAGCGCTCTTAGTAGCCACGGCTACTACTTTTCCTTATCAACCCATCATGTCAACCCAATATTTCGATGTACTTGCATGACATTTTTCTTAAAATTATCATCCTGAGGAAGTCTTACAATAAAGACGAAACGTTGATGAATATATAAAAAAAAATATCTCTTTGTTTTTCATTTCCCATATATATAACAAAGTGTCTGTCATCAATTTATATTTGTCCATCAGTTGGTGTAGGATAAACCATGAAACTAATTAACAGATCATGACGAATTTTGGAACACGGCTGCAAGACATAAAAGTAGCTAATGTGAGTTTAGTTTAATCAATTTATTCAAAGAAGGACTGGAAGCCCTTTGTGAAAATTCAGATGCCTCCGATTTTTCTTAAATTTTAACCATAGGTATTAGACATAGATTAATAAATATTCCCAAAATTTCCATTGCTTTAAAGCATTTTAAAGGGTTGTAAGAGGGCATAATATTTACACAACCTCCCATTTGAAATTTCAAATATTTCAGATTTGCATTAAATTTTATCCATAGTTATTAGATACGAATTAAACAAGGTAATTTGAATTTCTGCAGACACATTAAGATTAAGCTCAAAATGTGAGACATTTTCCTAGAATTAAAATCATTTCATGGATTTTGATTAAAATTGGAAAAAAAGATTCTCGACTTAATATTTAGTTGCATATCTATCATGATCTTTGTAAGGCAGGCATGAACTGCAACGACTGATCTGTGTTTCATGGTTCTCTGCTCTTTATTCATTGAATTTATTAAATATTTTGCTTTTTATTCATTTAATTTATTAAAACTCAAGTTCTATCTAAGTTTATCTTTTAACAAAGTATGTCACTATTTTCTGTACTGAATATTCTTTGGTTTTCTCGTTTTAAATTTGATTCTAATATTCGCTTCATATGTTATATATACCTTCACTGGACTTTGGGGATGGTGGAACTGTAATTATGTTTTTGTCTCTTGGAGCCGGCTGAAGTTGACAATGTAGTCTGAATATTTTTCTCTCAGCCGAGTTGCTGGTCAATCCTGGAACAGGAAAGACGATGTTTTCACTTATTGATCGATTTCTCTATCTATCCAGACGTCATGTGACAATCTTTCTTTCCTAAATTATAACTGTAACTGAAATCTAACTTTTAAATTCTTTAGTCACGTGATTAAATGAACCAATCTGGTGATAAGTTGACATGGGTTAAAATTTTTGTCGATCATACCTAAGTAATCATAGCAGTAATATGTAACACATATTTACTTGCCTCAACAAGAGGGGCACAGTTCCTTAGTTTAGAAGAATTTCTCCTTCACTGACCAAGGACAGAAAAGATGAAGTGTAGTAGCAGAACAGATACTACACTTTTCTCCCAGCCAATAGGCCAACGTTTTAAAAATTCCATAATCTTACTTTTTACAATTATTTTTTTGTACCTATTCGGAATTGCCTAAGATTCAGTGAAGTTCTTCATTTTTATTTGTTTGCACGTTTTTAAACTTAAGGTAGACAACCTCTATTATATTCTTCAATTTAAAATGAGTTATCTCCCTTGTCGATTTTTATTTTGAGGTGATTATTTCGAAATGTTTAAAATTTACAGTCGTCTGGTTTTTAAAATAAATTGTAGCTAAGTATGTTTTATTGACAATAACACTGTACAACAATAACAAATGAAAATTAGCTAGTTAGAAGCAGTTTGATTTGTCAGCTTAACTGCTATTTGGTTCTGATTTTGAAAATCTGACAAGATAATTTTATATGTTAGATGATGACTTTCAAGACCAGCCTGCTAACCAATTAATTCATCCAACAACAAGGTTTTCTTCAAAATGGCATTTTATGGACATTTTTATGGCTTTTGGATGATTGAATTTTGTTATTTTATACAATTCTTCAAACTTTCCTTTTATTTTTTATGGATTCTTTTTCATCAAAGCTTTTTATGGAAAAAAGGTTTCTTTCTTGGGGCTCAAATGCTTTTTCAGACCATTTCTTGATTGTTTTAATTAAATTTATATATATTTTTCTGTTTTTTTAAAAAAATTTTTAATAGGATTATCTGTTCCAGATTAAACGTTATTGTGAAATATTTGTTTTTATTTTATTTGTTGTTCATGATTTAAAAATATTTTTTTCTCCATTCAAGATTTAATATTAAATTTCTAAAATATCATGTCGATAATAAAGAGAATCGGCTTAATCTTTTTTGTTCCCATTTTTTTTTCTATTTTTTTTCCCCTTTTAAAAAAATTTTTTTTTTTTCCTTTTTTTTCCTTTTTTTTTTTTTTCCTTTTTTTTCTCTTTTTCTTTTTCCTAATGTTTCGGCTATTGTTCTCTCCGAACTTCGGATATTTCTTAGATGAGATATTGTTGTTTACACGTTTTTAACAGTTTTCCTCATCTTAATTGTTGTTTCATAATTTTTAGGTGAGGATTGATGATTTGTTTTATTTGGACTACTGTTCTCATCTTGGATGTTATTCTCACAATGTTTTGACCGATGTAAGCTCCGACCTACTTTGGGTACATCTTGTAAAACTGAGGAATCTGTACGGAATTTCGAACAGAACCATTTATTTAATCCACGAGGATCCGTAAGAACCTGTGACGCAACAAATAATCAGTTCTAAATGAGTATTCTGGAGGTTGAAGGTTCAATCCTCAGCATGGGCGATACTAAGAATACAATTCCAAATTATGTAAAACTTCTACCCGGTTGTGGTTGAGAGAACGAGAGCAAGCTACCCCAGTGGAATAAATAAAGGGTTTTGTTCGAAATTCCGCATAGATTCCCAAGTTTCCGACAAGACGCACCTGAAGAAGGTGGGAGGTTACATCGGTTGAAACCTTGTGAGAATAACAACCAAGATTTTAACAGAAGTGCAAATAATCCAAATTGATTGAGTGTTGTTATTTTCCGAACATTTCGACCGTTATATCCTTTTGTGTGAAGTGCAGCAGCCAAGCATTGTGAAAATGGAAACAACCAAGATGAGGACAACAGTTCAAAATATGTAAATAACAATAGCCATCTACAGAAATATTGTCCAATAAAAATGTTTTAAAATACAATTATCAAAGGGGTGGCTGTGAGATGCAAAGCTGTGATTGGTCGAACAATAGAAGAGATTTTGAAATAGTTAATGCAGTTCATGAAAGGCAAAGCTAACGAACTGGTGGCCTTGAGGAATACCCTTTCTCCAATAATCTAAATGCAAGATCCAAGATTGTCCTGACTCAGATGACTCTCGCAAGATCTGCCTTTTTCACAATGACACTTGAACACGACCCCCCCCCCCCCAAAAAAAAATTAAGCCTTTTATGTATAAAAACCTTCCTAAACGGAGAAATAAAATAGCAACATCAAGTAATTAGCTTATTTTAAGAAGTTTAAAATTCCAGCTTATTTTAGCATAAATTCTCATAATTATTCCAGCTGTCGTATAAATAGCTGTTTAAATTTTAAAAAAAAAAAAAGAAAAGATTTTTATTTATTTTTTTATTTTTTAGAAACTCTGTTTAAATATAATTTACTTAACGAGTGGGGAGGAAATGTTGCCAGGAACAGAGATCCGTATCACTGCTCTTTAGTGTGACTAGATGTGGCGATTACTTTACGTTGACAATACATTCGTAAATCAACTGCTTGAGATACCCAGCGTTTCAGTATGACATCTTTCTGAGAACGACAAAATATCGGTGAACAATTAAATATGTAATAAAAAAAATTATTCCCTGTATTATTTGAATTGTTCAGACTACTGTTCTCATCTTGGATGTTATTCTTACGTTTCGGTTGTTGTAACCTCCGACCTTCTTCAGGTGCATCTTGTTCAACTCGGGAATCTGTATAAAATTTAACTAAACCCTTTATTTAATCCACAGAGGTAGATTGTTCTCATTTCGTCAGCCATGACAGGGTAACAGTCTTTAAGATTGAACCTTCCACCTCCAGAAGATTGTCACTGATTATTACTTTGCATGTTTATCCATTGCGCAACAGGTCCATGTGAGAAAGATACACCCAAAGAAGGTCAGAGGTTACATCGGCCGAAACGTTGTGAGAATAACATCCCAGTAGTCCGAATAATACAAAGTATCAATCCTCATCTCAAAAATTCGGAAAAAATAATTTATTCACTTGTAAAAAAAATGTGATATTTTTGCTTACTGTGGAAAAAAAAATGCTGGAGAAATGTGAACTTCGTCTGTATTTTTTTGACAAAAGATGCAATTTGGTCACAATTTTCACATGGATTACCCCCCCCCCCCCTTAGAATTCTACTTCGTGGTCTCAAAGAATTTGTCGTAAGGACTACATTCATGTTGGAACTTGTTTTCGGCTGAGAGTTTTGGTTTTCTGTATGCTTTAACTAGATATTTTTCCTTAAATTATGATAGGAAAAGAAATGATAATTATTTAAAAACAGGTTAAAATATCCGTAGTAACCTGCTGATTCCAACTGTGCCATTGGTTGTGCTTGTAAATCAATGGTTGGCAACTGATGTGTTGTCTAGGAACAAAGTGTAGTATCGCTTCTGATGCTTCACTTAGTGTTTTCTGTCCTCGGTCACTGAAGAAGTCCGTCTAGGCTGAGGAAATTTAAATTTGTGTTTCAATCCAGAGTGCCCCTTATTAGGGTGCTGGATTTCCCCTACATTAAAAACCGACCTTGTGTCTAATATTGCCCTCGTGGGGAGGCAAGTAAATAGGAACAACTGATGTGTGGACTAACACGTTTTTTGCAAAATCTCTATTTATTTGAAGTTAGGTATGTGTATATGTTTTGTATGTACAGGATTGACTCTTAAACTAATTAACCGATCATTATGAATTTTGGAACACAGCTGCTAGGCGTAAATAGTTGTAATGTGGGATATATTTAGTTTAAGTTAAGTTTTATGCAAAGGGCTAAAAAAAGGTAGAAACCCTTCGTGAAAATTCCGATACCTCTGATTTTTTGTGAAACAATAGGTATTAGACATCAATTAATTGATAATCCCCAAATTTCAGTTTCTTTATAGTATTTTAAAGGGTTTTTAGGGGGGGGGGGTATAAGATGGGCACAATCTTATATTTGAAAATTCAAATATTTCAGAATTTTATCCTTAGTTATTAGACACCAATAAAGCAAAGTTCAATGAATTTCAATTTCTTATAAAGACCCCTTAAGCTTAAACCTTAGATTTTAGATATTTTCTAGAATTGAAATCATGTAATGGAATTTTAGCAAAATTGGAATAAGAATTCTAGACATAGGGTTAAGTAGCAATGTCTTGATTTTAACCTATGTATGACATGAAAGTGGTGCAAAACTTCTGTTCGGGGAATTCATTTTATCTGTTATGGGAAGGGTATTCTTTTAATATATATATATATATATATATATATATATATATATATGGGAAATGAAAAAGGAAAACCAAAAAGGATGTTTTTTTTATATATTCATCAACGTTTCGTCTTTATTTGTAAGACTTCCTCAGGATGATAATTTTAAGGAAAATGTCATGCAAGTACGTGAGAATATTGGGTTGACATGATGGGTTGATGAGAAAAAGTAGTAGCCACTACTGGGTGCGCAGGACCGAGACCCATGCTTAGTGAAGTCAGTAGCATGGAATGAAATTAATGAGGATGGTTCTGAGTGAAAAAGTGGAGGGGTGGGGGTGAACGGAAATAATGTGGATGGCTGTATGTGAAGAAATGGAGGGGTGGGGAAAGAGGAGGGGAGGGGCGAGGCTCTGTGATTTTGGTATGTGGGTAATGTCATGGTTTTAGAAAAGATTTGAAAAATGAAGGTGGTTTGAAAGTGGGAGGGTCATGCTTTCAAATTTGAACAAGCCAAAATCACCAAATACATCCACAACAAAGCTCAGCGAAGACTACTGGAAACCACACTAATCACAGCCTCCAACTCCATCAGACAACGAAATGGCTTCTATAATCTATCCCCCGTAATAAGCAAAATTATCCTCACTGAACAAAAACTTAACCAAGATCATGGCTAACCTCTCTTCCCCCCCCCCCTCTTCGCTCTCAGTTATACTCACATACAAGTCTCTGCATACACACCCACACACAACCCCCACATTTTCATTCACCAGAATCCCAACCTCCTAACTTACTCATTCCACACATTCTTGACATAGCCAGCTGGTCAAACACTACTACCCTCCAAAAATTTTACACCTAACTACAACAAAATCTCCTCTCTCCCCTCTCACACCTACTTCTCTCGCACTCTTACCCACCCTCTCTCTCTCTCTCTCATATATATATATAATCTATATAACTTCTTTGTAATATAGCAGGAAAAATCCCAGTAGAGTGCTCGATTAATTGAGAATTAAAGTTAAAAATAAAAAATTAAGAGCGTAATATTTATTTATTTTGGTACATAAAAATTAGTACAACATTCGTGCCGTCGGTTTCAAGCACAGAAGTACTTAGCCATCCGGCTCTCTTGATGACAACAGAAGCTGAAGAGAGCCGGATGGCTAAGTCCTTCTGTGCTTGAAACCGACGGTACGAATGTTGTACTAATTTTTCTGTACCAAAATATATATATATATAAATTAGTGTACAGTGTCTATCAAAAATTACCCCCCAAGAAGTATTCTTTGCAAGTGTTTACAGTTTGATTCATATAAAATCATAGAATAATGTCAGTAATTTTATTTTTCATATTTAAATTATCATTTCTGATAACCTAATGCATGAAAAAAAAATCGCTGTTGATTTTTTTTTTATGCATTTCAGGGATTGGGGGGGGGGGGTGTCCGACTTGCTATTTCCCCCCTCATCACTTGAAATGTTTTTTTCTGGGGACAAGAGAAAGACACTTTTTTTTTTACTCACCAAATTTTGTGTGATGGGACAGATTTATATTTACTTATATACAAAGAAATACACATTGTTCTTTATTATAAAGAAGAGGATATAATTTTTTTTTTCCTAAGGAGGGCTGTTTTACATTTTGGGCTTAAAGTGTTCAAATTTCATGCAAATCATATTTTAATGTTCTCATGGAAGAGGGGGGGGGGGCGATCTTTATGTATTCTCAATCTCCTTTAAAATACCCGGATGAAATTAAAATTTTGGAAATCTTAATTGGTCTCCAGTATCTATGGTTCAAATTTTATGCAAATTGGAAATATTTGAATTTTCAGAGGGTGTGGGGACAAGAAAGTGACACTTAAAAAAAAATCAGACTATATGAAAACGAAAACTTAAAACCTCAGTAATGTGTTGATTAGAAATTGTTTTGTTTTTTCTAGATCAACTGCTGAAAACTCTCTCACACACATACACACACATCTTTGCTATATATTTATAGATCAAAAATCGAAGCTTATAGAAATGTTCTTACATCTTAATGGCATAGAATATGATGACTGGATATGTTGCAGCATTACAGGGCTGACAGTTGAGAAAGTGCAGATCCGAATTTATACATAAGGTTAATAAATCTCCATTTCTATCACCTAATCTTTAGAAAGATTTGAATGTTATTGGCTTAGAAATTGCTTCACTGATCTCCCGCTTCTCGTCCAATTAATATGCAAACTGAAGTTCGGATATAAGCGTGGGCAACATGATAATGCAATATAATCATAAGGATTTCAAAAGAATTCCCTTAAGATATGTCATTAATAGAAACAAAATAATAAATAAAACGCCATTGCTGAAGCCTGGCTTTGTGCAGCTGCATTCATCTGCATACGTGAGGAGGAGAAAAAAACAGCGAAGGTGAAACGTGGAGGAATAATCATTGACTGCGGATAAATTTATGCATTTGAAATAGAACTGCTGCAACGATTGGGATATTTATTCCCGAGTGCAATACACAAACTTAGAGGCAAAGAGAAAGAAAGAAAAGAAGAACGAGGCGTTCTAGCAGACAGCTTAAATATGGTAGATGAAAGAGAGAAGAAAGGAAGAAAAAAAAGAAGACCCATTAAAACGATAATTCTGTTCTACAGTCTTAGTATTGAAAAGCACACCAGGAATTAACAATACGAACTGTTGATAGGAATTTAGCAAGCGAACCAATCGACTCTGCAATGTTCAGAGACTTTTAAAATTTTTATTTATTTATTTTTTTTATTGATTATCTAGTCTCGTAATACAGAAGAGCTTTTATTTTTTCCTTTTCGGTTTTCTGTCAAATACACATCGAAATCGGTGTCGAGTAGAAGAGATTAGACATTTACAACTCATTGAAGGTGCTAAAAATTGGATAAAAGAGATGTAAAAAGACAATGTCTATCTGAAGAGACAAAGAGTGTCTAGAAATTTTCAGATTAGGTTTATCTAAAATCTGGAAAACAAATAGGTTTAGTATTATTTGGATTATTCAGACGACCATTCTCATCTGAGTTGTAATTTTCACAACATTTCAGCCGATGTAACCTCTGACCTTCTTAGGATGTATGTTTTCGAAGTCTTGCATTTTTGATATTGAACCCTGGAATCTATACGGAATTGCAATCTGAACCCTTAATTTAATCCTTGATGGTAGATTGTTCTCGTTCCGTCAGTCATGACTGGGTAGAAGTGTAAAGTTATCTTTATTTTATTCTTAGTTAATATCGCTTGTAGTGAGAAGGGAAATTTCAACCTCTAGAACTGATTTTCACTCAAAGGCTGTATCCGTTGCACCCTGAGTTCATGTGGCCATTAAGATTCCTGAGTTTTCGAAAAGATACACCTGAAGAAAGTCAGAGGCTACAAAATGTTATGAAAATGGTAGTCGGAATTATACAAATTATTAATTCCCATCTCAAATATTCCGAAACAAAATATTTTTAGACTCCGCTAATTATATTTTATTGATCTAAAAAAACAAAACAAATATACAAGAAAACATTTTTATTTCCATAAATAAATCAGATTTAATTAGATCCCAACAAGGATTCATTATTAGAAGTAATAAGAATTTAACGGATTCTCATAATCGAATTATCTAAAGATAGTTTTATTTTTACAAGATTTTGACAAAAAATTATTTTTAAAAAGACAAAAAAAAAGTGTTTTTGTTTTTTTTAATGTTCATATAAGAGTTTGATTTTTTGATTTTTATTGACTGTTCGATTCTTTAATTTGAAATGTATTTTTAAAAGTGTGGAGGTTCATAGCTTTCTGCCCCCAAAATCTAGAAACAAATATGATAGTAAACACAGTGAACACAAACGTGCCTTTTGAGTTAGGATCAAAGTGTAGTTTTTAAAAAAAACTAAACAAAAATGAAATTAAAAAGATTCCTGACCTATTCTGGGTAGGTACAATTTATAACATTATAAACAAATCTTTTTGAAAAAAGTAGCACATTACAAAATATTATGCTAAAGTTTATGCTATCAAATCAATTTTTATCTAGGTAAATTTTCAAAATTAATGTTGCTGTCTGTTTTAAACACTGCACATTACTATAATTTTTATTGTATCATAAGCAATAAAACTACCCACCATCCGACTGCTATTAATATAGCTCTAAGTATTCTTTTCAAATGTATAACTTACATAACATATCTTCAATATAAATTCATTGTAATTTTAAAAATAATAATTTTCATTTAAATTACCTCCCTTGAATATTAATGAGCATAAGTTCTTAAAGATTTTGCTATTTTATCTTTTTATCCTTTTTTTATCGAACCACTTTAATATCGACAAAACTATTGCTAGGAAAAAAAAACTATATATAGGAAAATAGGACAATAAAATTACAAAATGAATACAACCAAACATTAATTTATTAAAAAAAATATTCAAATACAAATAGCTGTGTATGGGTCTTTGCTCTCTACTATATATACAGTATTTCAAAAGGCTGTTGTATTATTGATTTAAATAACAGTGAGCCGTTTTGATGGTAATATAGGTATGATAAATGAAAAGATCCTTTGCATTTATTCATTCAGATTATTATAAAGGTGAATAACAAGAATTTAATTTAAGCTTAAAGAAGTTATCAAAAGGATGTGTGATCAGTTTTACATGAGGTCTGGGTAGATAATTCACTGTAACAAGACCTTACTTTTAAAAATTAAAATGTTTATAACATGATTACTATAAGCTATATAATGGCTGATTTGACTTGTTAGCCAGCAGAATATCTATTCTTGTAAATATTAGGTTGCATAGAAAATGACAGACTTCAGAAACCAATATTTATTTATTGAGATCATATGGAACTGATTTTAGAATTCTGTTGGAGTCTGTTTTCTATTCCAGTTCCATAGGTACTTATCCATTTATATAATACGGAATTTGACATGGAATCTCTTTTAAAAAATAATATTTATTTAAAAAGACGTACTGTCGAGTTTAAAATTCTAATATATAAAATTAAGTCTGTCGGATTATCCAAGTTAGACCTATATAGCAATGCATCTCCCAAATCTTTATTTGATTTTTGACTAGCAAATTCTTTTTCATCCTCTCACCACTTTCTTTAAAAAGATTTTTTTTCATTTTATTTCTTTCGAAAAAATATTTATTCTGCATTGGAAGATTGTTAGGATGGAGATATTTTTTATACTGACTTAAACAATACCATAAGCTTATGCCATTAAGAAAAAAATATCTGTATTCCTGTTAACTTCAGCTTTCAGCTAAACACTTATATATGTTTACAAAAAATATTAAACTTTTATTTCTTTAAATTATTTTCAATTTACCTCATAATAGTAGGTGCAGTAATTTCCTTTTTGACAACTATTTGTCATGTTTTTCACTTAAATTATACAAACGATCTATTTTCACTTCTAATGATTAAATTTGCTATAACTGCCTCATTATGCTTGAATAAGGGAATATTTTATGGTACATTGACACTTATCTACATAGCACATTCATTTCAAACAAACATATATATAATTTATTACTATTTCATGTATATACACATGTTATAAAGTAATATAATATATTGCATATATATTTTTCAGTATTTACTTCAACAGTGCTCAATACGTGAGTAGAGCTTAGTAGTAGTATTATGAAAATATATTTATGGCAAGTAAGCTATACAGAAACCTTCATATTTCATTTCTATAGGATAGGCTTAATTGTCTACAAATGATTTTATATCTAAGTAGTGTTTACTAACCAACCAATTGGATTTGTTTTTATTACCCCCTCTTGGGCTATTATTTCCATCGGCCAATGGATTTGGTTGTTTTGTTTTACGGCATATCAACTCTTTTTGCGTTATTGAATGCTGAGTATGGTCATTTTCGTAAAAGTTTTTTTTTATGTTTCAAGTTCTATATATCTTCAAATATTTATTCATGGTTTGGTTGTTTGCTAGAAGAAAATTGTTTTTTGTTTTTGGCTTTGCAGAACATGATTGAATTTTGCAAAGGAAAGGAAAAAAAACAATAACATCATGTTTTAGTGCATTTTTGACCAGGAAGCCAGTATCTTCAGACAGTCTGATTTGGTAGCACCAGCTCGACCAATGGGGGCCAAGCCTTTTGTTTGAGAGAGGTTTTATCTCTTTAAAGTGAGTCAAATTAATGGTGACCTTACTCTAACATGTAGGAACTAAAATAATTTATCTGTTCTATTTTAGATTTAATTTTTAGTTACAGTGTTTGTATTAATTTAGTTTTATTAATTTAGTTTTATTAATTTAGTTTTATTAATTTAGTTTTACTGTTTTTATAAGTTATCCTAAAGTAAAGTTTATTCTGTGTCTACAGTTGCTATTTTGCTTCTACAATTTTGTAATTTTTCGAAATATTTAAAATTTCTAGTTTAGCATTCAGGTTATCTAAATATCTACTCTCATTGTAATATGTTCCACTTAACTAGAGGTGAATGCCCACTTCTTTGATCCCCCCCATTAATGGTTCGATAATGATGTTTCAAATTTTTATTTTCTGTTATTTGATGTGCTTTTGTGATTATAATACCTAGTTTTAAATTATAGAGCGGTTTCTCCTATGTAGTATTTTTCATTATTTGAATTGTCATGGTAAACAATGCCTTTGGTTAAGCAGTTATATTTAATGTGCGCAAATTCTGCAGTTAGTTTTTCTCTCCATTATTAACTTTCTTATTTCTATTTGGACAATTGTTATTACTGCCTGAGTTATTATCATTTCTTGTGGTTATATTATTATTGTTCTTATTGTATTTATCACATTTTTACATTTTATTTTTCTCTTTACTACTGTAATTTAGTATTTTGTTATTGTGAGCTTCATCACTTCTACATTTTAATAGCAACTGGGGAACAATTTTAAGTAATGTTTATTGAATATTTTTTGTAAGGGATCAGTTATGGGAAAATATTTTTCGATAAGATTT
This sequence comes from Sepiola atlantica, assembly GCA_963556195.1. Classification (NCBI taxonomy): domain Eukaryota; kingdom Metazoa; phylum Mollusca; class Cephalopoda; order Sepiida; family Sepiolidae; genus Sepiola; species Sepiola atlantica. The sequence goes on along the minus strand of OY744520.1, from coordinate 172,158,728 downwards.
AGGAATTTCTTGCCAACTTTAGTTTTTAGTACCTGGTTATAGAGTGCTGTGAACTAACAGATGTTTTTCTTCTATTTTATTTCTATTATTATTATTATTATTGGTATCTTGTTCCTTATATATAATTTTGATATTATTACACCCACTATTTCTTTTTTAGAGCTGTGTTATAAATGTACTTGATTTCTAAAATACCTTTTCATTACTAGAGTTATTGCTAAGCCTATGTTCAATAGAACTAGAAATATGTTTTATGATTAATGGGAATGGTGGTTTGACTTTGGATTCAAGTATATTGGCTTAGCATTATCCTTTAAATAGAACTCGTATCTATTTTTATTTAAGTTGAGAGCAGCATCTAAAAAGTTATTTTATTTTACCTAATTGTAATATGTCGACTCTTAGGCCTAATTTTGTTCATTTTCATGTTATTTTAAGTTTTCTTTCTTTGACCTTGTTAGAGTCCCTTATTGTAGTAAATCCATCATCTCTATATAGGCGGATATCAGTATTATCAAATATATTTGAATAATTGAATTTCGGCAAAATTTAGGTTCACAAAGGATCCAAACATCAAAATAGTGATAGTTTTTTTTCTTCCTCTGCCGTCTATTACAGACAAACAAGATGGCTGAAACTCAGAGTGCTATCATGTAATAAAAGTGGGTCCGCAAGGAATATAATTGTCTTACTGGAAGGCTGTTAGTTGACCTGGATTATGTTTGTTGCAGTGTCCACCCAATCAATGGTTGAACTATAGGAGATGGCGCCCCACTTGATGTTGAGGCTACTTTCTGCTACTTGGGTGACATATTGAATGTTAGTGGTGGTTGCGAACATGCTATCACTGCTCGCTGTTGTGTTGTTTGGAAAATTCAGGAAGCTACTACCAATCAAAGCACATTTCCTTCAAGATTTTGGGCAAAGTCTTTTCAGCCTGTGTTCGCTCTGTCATCTTGTATGGCAGTGAGACATGAGCCCCAAACACTTGTGATTTGCAACGGCTTTGATGTAATGACTGATCAGGTGGATGTGCAGTTGCAAACTAGAAGAAAATATCCTTTTCAACTGTGCTTTTTCAGAAACTTGGTATTGGTGGGATTATGAATGTTTTATGCACTTGGCGTTTCGGCTACGTACAGCGTGCCACCTCTTGCATAAACTCCATAACACATGCCTGTATATCCTAAACGTTAGCGAGCATGGTATACTAAAGTAGATCGGAATTGTGCGTAAGAAGTATTATTTACCTCCTCTTCAAGAGGTTAGGCACAAGGCCAGTTTTATCTTACTCCCACAAGGTAAGATGTGACCCAAGGTCGGGTCGGAAAAGTGGGGCTTGAAAAGCCAGCACGTGAGAAGGTGAGCACTCTGGCCATTAAAAATTGTGCCTCAGGCAGTAAGCAATAAACTTACTCCTCCCCTAAGAGGGGAGGCAAAGCCTAGGAGGGTGAACCTTCTAGAACTGCACAGGACCATCCCATAGACTGGCATAAATCAAGCCCCGAAGGCCAAGACAATACCAGTATATGGGGTGCAGTATCCATCGGAACAGATACTACACTTTGATCTTGACCAAAATGTAAGAAGTGATTTGACTGTATGCAACATGTGATATCAACTTTTTTGATCAGATCACATGGAGAGCAAGCATGAGACATTGCATGAGTGTTGTCCATTCTGGAATCGTGGACACTCACAGCACTTTTAAATACCCAAACCTGATGATGAAAAAAATACTTTGTTATAGAAATGCAGAGATTCTAAGTGTTTATGACAACTTGCAATAATTAAAAGGACCTATTTTGGTCGTCCTCAACTATGGTCGACCACTTAACTTTACTTTTTACAATTGGATTACCAACACCAAAAACTGAACTTTAAAAACGAAATAGTTTTTTTTTCTTCTTTCTTTTTCTTCAAGGTATAATGATTTTAAAGAATGCGTAAATGTTTTTAGCTGGATTCTGATCTGAATTCGACGATTAGATCTTCTGTCTCTGTATTTTGGCCGAGTTCTTTTTCCGAACTGTTGACTTCTGAACTGCTGCTGCTGCCCCCCCCCCTCATTTCTTTTGTGCTGCTCTAACCAGTGAAGAACACCAAAATAAGCAATAAATCAATAAATACACAACTGATCCGTCGTCTCCATGGGAGGTGCATTTCCGTGGCTTTCATCTTTGTGTTGTCTTTCATCTTGTACTTACCAGTAACTGGTGAACTACTTTTATACATATCTCGGAGGTGTGATGGGTGTTGTTCAGACGAATTGATTAACTAGATGTTAAACAATGTGGGAGAAAGGAAGAGGGAAGAGAGAAAGAGAGACTGAGTATATCGGAAGAAAGAGGAGGATTCAGAACACTGTCACATTTGCACTAAGTGTATGTGTGGCAGGCAGGAGAATGAAAGAAATAGTTCGATATATATATATATAGAAATAGACATTTGGGAAAGTGTAATAAATATGATTCCAAGAGTAATTTGATTAATACTTTAACTCTTATTTATTTATTAATATGTAAAGTTTCTTTTGTATCAAATAATTAGCTCTAATTATTATTATTTTTAATAAAACTTCAAAAAGCTAATCTTTAATTAGCTATGTCCATTGCTCTCTCACTTTACCCTGCCCTTCATTTTGTCTTTAACCGTCACCTTGAAATTTGATTAAGCTGCTGCTGATGTTTTTTTTTTTAATTTTTAAAAAGTTAGAATGAATATGACTGATTTTAGAAAAGGTAGTTATTATTGTTTTAGTTTTTGGAAGGAGATTTTTGTTTTCGTCACTCTTATATTTAAAAAAAAAAAATTATTTTCATGAATAAAAGAAAAATTATGATTAAAATCGATTTATTAACCTTGGAGATTAAAATAGCATTTATGTCAACAAATTAGGGCAATGAAGATAACTACTATTATTACTAAGTATAATTGAATATTCATAATAGAAAAAAATTAATTGTATTTTTTATTCAACTTTACGACTGGACGAATGTTTATGGCCTTAGTCTTAAAGTGTTCACTGCATGATGATTCGGCTTGTGAATGGAGTTCTGTGAATAAATGAGGATGTTTGAAAGCAAATGAAGACCATTTTTTGCACATGAAAGTAAAATGAATCATGATATATCATGTAGGGAGCGCGGACCTTAGCTTAGTAAGATATTGTGTCTTAGAGAATATGCTAAGGTCCACGCTTACATTTAGATTGTTGAAGAAATGTTTAAAAGAGTAAAAACAGATAAAACATGGGAAAACATGTATGAAAGTTGAATGAAAGATAAGGCATGCATAAGTTGAAGGAAGAATAAAACGTAGTTTAAAAGTAACACAAAATATTTATATATGTACAAATCTTACATGGTAAAATGTTAGTTTGAAATGTTCGTTGGAAGTCAGTTCCGAGAATAGTTATAAGGTGTGTGTGTGTGTGTGTGTAGCCATGTTTGAGGATTGACGTTAGTACGTCAAAGTGTGTGAATGTGCGTGTCACCTTTTTGTTCGTGGTTGTACGAATGTGTGTGTGTGCACGTGAGTTGATAAGGCGTTTAGGCATTCGTTGTGTGTGTCTTTGTCAGCAGTGTGTGGTTGTATGCATGTGAGTTGAAAGTAACCGCTGTACGTGCATGCGTGCGTAAGTGAAATGTCCATCAGCCTCCCCGCACCAGAAGGCGGTGGGTGGGGGGGGGGCAGTTGGAGCGAAAACGCTGTTGCCTGCTCACTGGAATGAGAAGAGGAAAAAAAAAAGACAGATTTTGTCGAACGCTCTGCTTTTATATTGTTTCACCAGTGGTTTGGCTGACGTAGTTGGCGATAGGTCACGTGACAGCTACTTTTGGCTTTTTTTGTGCCTTTGTATGGCCCCAGTTTTAGCTTTTGTTGTTGAAGTGAATTCGGCTTGGTTTCTGTTTTTCTGTTTACGCCGATATGATAAAATATTAGGATGTCAATCCGATATCTATACTAGAAGAAAATCCGTTCCAGTACGGGTAAAATTAATTTCTCGAACAGAACAGTTTTGCACCACTTTTATGTCCTCTTACGAAGATTAAAATCACGATATAATGATACTAAGCCTCATGTCTAGAATCCTTATTTTAATTTTAATTAAATTCTATTACATGATTTTGATTCTAGAAAATTTCTAAAATTTTAAGACTCAAGCTTAAGGGATCTTAAGAAATTCATACATTTTGCTTAGTGACTATGGATCAAATTCTATGCAAATCTGAAATATTTCAATTATCAAATGGGAATTTGTGACTATATTATGCCAATAAAACCTCTTTAAAATACTCCCCAAAATTTGGAGAATATTTTAATGGGTAATATGTATTAAAATTTTACACCTGAATTTTCATGAAGGGTTTTCACCTCCTTTTTACAAAACTAAATTAAACTAAATATAGCCCATATTTAAGCCTCTTACGCCTCGCAGCTGTGTTCCCAAATTCATAATGATCTGTTAATTAGTTTAAGAGTGAATCCTGTACCTATAAAACAAACATACCTAACTTTCAAGATAGAGATAAATAAATTGTAGTTCCTGTTTGTCGGTTTGTTCACAAACTCATAGGTTTTAGAAGATACCCCCACCCCACATAACCATATATATTATGAAACTTCATTACACAAAGTACTTGGATAAGTATATTTCATTTTGATCAAAGAGGCTGCAACATTATCATGGGATCACTGTTCGCATTTTACATGCATGAAAAAAAAATACAAAGTTTTACTTATTTTATTTATAACTTGGAAATTTTACAAATTAAAAAAAATAAAAATGAGAATAAGAGGTTAATGATTTGGAACAAGAGTACACAAGGGGTTCTCATTAATTCTTGAGAAAATGCCGGGTGTGCCTCAAGGGGGTTAAAAACTATAAATTTACCAAAATTTCTTTGAAATAATGTTACTTTACTTACACTTTCTTATCTCATCCAATGCTGAGTATTGATTTACTCCTCTCCAGGAGTTAGGCACATCCAATGCTGAGTAGATCCCTCTCCTTCAGAGGAAGCTGGCTCAATCCACCAAGGTTGAATTCTGCACCAGTCAGATACATCCATCTGTGAAGAAAGAAACCCTATTTTAAAATAATAAATTCTTCCAAACACAAGTTGCACAATAAAGATAGGTATTTTAATTTTCACTACTTCAATGAATATTTGCATAGATGTCATTCCGAATATAATTATTACATTCATGTTCTAAATATTTTTTTCAATAATTAATGTAACTTATAGCTGAGATTTATTTTATTGAAGAGAGATTAAGAAAAAAAAATAAAATTCGGTTATAATGAATAAAAAATTCAATATTAAAACTATACTAGAGAGACCCCGTGGAAATTCTGCGGTGCTTTCTATATCAATCTGTGTAATTTATTGTCAATAATAATATTCCTTTTCAAATAATAAATGTCTGTCAGGATCAATATTATTAAGAAAAACATGCCTCTTTCGTCTTCCATAAAAATAATTGCCATTGTCAGCTAAATATTCTTTAAATAAATAAAACGAATATATCTCTTCTTTCTGTATTTATTTAAAATTTTAGCAATCTAATTCTTTTTATAACGATATTACCATAAAAATAATTGTCAATTAAATATTTTTCAAATCAATAAAAACGAATGTCATTTTTTTTTTCAAATGTATTTATTTAAAAATCGTGTTTTCGTCGACGGGATGACATAATTCATTTTAAAATGGGTAAAGTCGGAATGTTTTACCATAGCGACATCAGATTAATCACCAATCAACATCTTTGCTGATTGGACGATCTCATTTTTTTAATGTGTCATAGATAACATACGTATGAACATTTAATGCCTTAGCGTGTTATAATATGCTAAGGCATTTCATGTTCATATGTACGTTATCACCTTTATTGTTGATTATGATATTACTTCAACTTTTTTTTTTTTTTTTTACATTAATGGTCATCGTTTATCAAGGCCCAAAGGCCACTCAAGGATAAGGGTTAAAAAGTTTTACTCGAGGATAGGGGTTAAAGAGTTTGGATGGTGAGACATCGCGTTCACCGACATTTGTGTTGTAGCAGAGTAGAAGTTGATTATTTACGGGGACAGTTCAACAAGAACTTGTTTACATTGGACTTTAAGACGACCATATTGCAATCGGCAGGGAAGCAGGCTCATGGCACTGTGGTCCACAGATGGGAAGTTCTAGGAAAGAAGCTCCGCCCATGGAAGTTTCGTTTCGTCTTGGGCACGCATAATGAAAAAGGGAAATAATTGACAGTGGTAGTAGCTAGGCAGGTTATTATTGTGAATGTTTTACAAGGGGGACCATAGATTTGAGCTCAGTCGAGCACTTACCATGACAATAACGGTAGAGCAAAGAAAGACTAGCAACATCACTTCTGTGAGAGAGTGACTGTAGGGAAGAGAAGAGGACATCTCCCACTAGATTTCGAAGTCGGTTTTGGACTCTGTCAAGGCAGGAAAGAGTGCTCTGAGCGGCACCTCCCTATATGTGGCAGCAGTAATCCATCTTAGGACGTATTTGACTCTTGTACAGGTAGAGGATGGCATCAGGCGTGAGATACCTTCTGGAGCGGTAGAATGATCCAACCATTTTTCCAGTGGTCTTAGCAACTTAGCGGGGTCTCCGAACGTTGTCAAATACTGGCTATTTTCATTCAAATTTTTGTTTTTAATTAAGTGGTGCGCTAATTAGATTTAATGCAGTAATCCATATTAATAATAATTGTGACCACTTCTCATGTTTGTATATGTTTATCACCTCTACGTAACTTGCACGTAATATTTTTTTTTTTATTTACTACTAGTAGTACTGACTTGGTGTTTTCCTAGGATCCATTATGTTCAAATTTGTTTTGTAAATATATCTACATTCTATAACCATGCCTTTTTTTGTTAGTTTCAGCATCTAAGCTAAAAAAGCAAATAAAGAACGCTAACTCTTATATAAAAGAATAAGAGTGATTCCCCTTAAAATCAATATATTCAGCTGCAAATATAGTGTTTTTAAATGCACAGCATATGGTAACAAATATCCTTTAAAATCCTTCAAAAGTTTTTTTTTTGTCCTCTATTCTTCTTTGTGTGTCTTTGAAGCATGTGGTCATGAGTTTCCTACATTTTTATGTAGTCCTTTGCAATAATGTACTCTGCAAGATCTTTTAAGCTACACCGATTGGGCAGTAGGGGGCAGACCAGGCAGTGTTGCATCGTATGGTCCTCCTTTCCACATTCACAGATGGTTGGGTTAGTTTTGTAGCCCCATCTACTCATAGCAACTTTTGATCGCCCCATTCCTGTTCTCAGGTGGTTTAGTGTTTTCCACTGAAGCCAGGGTGCCTCTGAACCGGGAGGAAGTTCCTCAGAAGCAGGGATTCCCATGTTGTTATGAGAGGTGGGCATCTTCTAGCCCTCTGGTCCACGGCTGTAGTCTGGTCTTTCCTGAAATTTTGTTAGGGGGTTCGTCATGGCTTAAGAAGCTTCTCCTTAACTTCAGTCGTTGGACCACGTCCATGAAGGAGATGGCGTTAATCACTGATAGTCTTTGTGATCGCTGACAACTTCTCATCTCACATCTGAAGGGGCAATGCCAGTGAGAAGATGCAGGTTGTTCAGGTTTCTCTATTAAAATGAACATTTTCTTATTGAATGATTACTGTCATCAGAAATTTACCAAAATCAAAGTCCTGATTCATTTTACTTTCAACTAATAAAGATAATAGAACTAAAAAAAATCTTACTTATAAGATATAACAGTATTTATTTACTTTTAACAGCAATACATCGAAATATGCACACATGTCAAAGCTTCATAATATGTAAATATATGAAAAGCAGACTTAGCAATATGTGTGTGTATAGTAGATGGGGTATTCTTCGATCCTCACAGTGCATCCACTTTGTCGGCAGAATCATCTAGTCAAATCTCTGTAGTCACAGTGGTGAGGTGGCAGCCAAAGTTCCCATCCTTTCTCTCTATGGTTGTAGACATCTTCTTTTTCTCAATAACAATTTTTATAAACGTTATTAATAAAAAAAAAAAACTAACAAATAGAATTGAGTGGTAAACATTTCTGGGGTTTTATTCTTCTTTTATAACATGTATATGCATAAACCACCTAACCCTCTGCCCCATGGAACAGAGGCAACTACTATCCAAATCCAACTGCTCTCTCTCCATCTGTCTGTCTGTCTGTCTGTGTCTCTCTCTCTGTTCAGTCTAAAGAAAAAGATTTTCCCTGCTTATTTGCCATGTAAGATTGGTGACTTCCTGTCACTATGACATCACTGCCGGGACACATAGCTCTTACTCGAATTCTAATTGGAAAATTCCACTCTACTTAAGTTTTAACCTTAAATGGAAATTTATCATAGTAACCTGATTTTTACACACCTATATCTACATATCACGTGTAGAGATATTATCTGGTGGTGAGGATATGGCTAACCACATGTGAACAGAGTTGGTTTGAGTTGATAGTAGAGGTGAAACCAAAAAGAGGGGAAAAGAGGATATGAACTTCTGAGTCATGTATTTTCATATTTGTGACCACATGGCTAAATCAATCAATCAATCAATTAGAAAAATTAAGCTCTAACAAAGGATTTGATTTTATTCTTTGAGAAGTATCGAATCTTTTAGATGTGTCCACATATTTCAGAACGAGGCTTTCTTGGGTAAGTTAGTCTGTCCATTTGTCAGTCTGTCATGCTAAAGTTTGAAATAGCATTTTCATCGCTAAATGTGCAGCTGAAATGAGTGAGGGGGAGGAGAGGTGAGTAAATATTTTAATAGTAAAATGCATCCACACATTTATGTAAGAGGCTCTGTCTGCCCATCAGTCTATCACACTTAAGTTTGAAATAGCATTTTCTTAGGTCTAACTCGTGTTTTATTTTTATGCATCCACACGTTTTTGGGAGGGCTCTGTCTGTCTGTTCATCTGTCACATAATTTTGAAATGCTCAGATTACATGGACGCATATTAAGAATGTTTTTGTTTATTATTACTAGCATTTCTGAACATTCCGATGTCTTCCACACACACAAAGAAAAAGAAAACAGAATATTTCATTTTTTTTTGTCTTTTTTTTTTTTTTTTTTTTTGTGGAAGTATTTAGAAATGCTTTCTACTTAAAATTCTGTCTTAAGACAGGAACAAATTCATCAAAGAAAAAGTGATGGCATTCAGAAAATTAGGACTAAAGAATTTCTTTAAGCTCACTATGTAATTTTCTCGTGAAATATTAAGGTATTTCATAAAAAACCCAAAAAACATTGGCAATAGTTTTAGTTGTAATGGCTCATGTTTTATAGGCCATTTATGTTTGAATGTACAAGTTGGAAAATCTTGATTGCTAGTTGGAAAATCTTGATTGCTAGTTGGAAAATCTTGATTGCTAGTTGGAAAATCTTGATTGTTTGTTAGTTGGAAAATCTTGATTGCTTGTTAGTTGGAACATCTTGATTGCTTGTTAGTTGGAACATCTTGATTGCTTGTTGGTTGGAACATCTTGATTGCTTGTTGGTTGGAACATCTTGATTGCTTGTTGGTTGGAACATCTTGATTGCTTGTTGGTTGGAACATCTTGATTGCTTGTTGGTTGGAACATCTTGATTGCTTGTTGGTTGGAACATCTTGATTGCTTGTTGGTTGGAACATCTTGATTGCTTGTTGGTTGGAACATCTTGATTGCTTGTTGGTTGGAACATCTTGATTGCTTGTTGGTTGGAACATCTTGATTGCTTGCTAGTTGGAACATCTTGATTGCTTGCTAGTTGGAAAATCTTGATTGCTTGCTAGTTGGAAAATCTTGATTGCTTGCTAGTTGGAAAATCTTGATTGCTTGTTAGTTGGAACATCTTGATTGCTTGTTAGTTGGAACATCTTGATTGCTTGTTGGTTGGAAAATCTTGATTGCTTGCTAGTTGGAACATCTTGATTGCTTGCTAGTTGGAAAATCTTGATTGCTTGTTAGTTGGAACATCTTGATTGCTAATTTAAGTTAAAACTAATAATTTTCTAAATTTTTTTTATCCTATATTCCTATGTGAAGATATTTAAGTACATTTTTGTTCCTTTTTCAAATATATTATCTAAAATGTAAGGTGTCTAATTAGTAATAACCTCACTGCAGATGTAAGTTTTTTTGTTTTTTTAATCTTATTTTATTAATGACGATGACAACCACAATGATAGCAAAAGTATTATCTCTCATCCCTGCCAATTAGACATGCTATAAAAACCACTCCATTTCATAGATCATGCTCAATTTTTATCTGGCCTTTATAAATCTGTTTGGTCAGCTGTTATACCTCTTCCTTTGGGGGTAGGGACGATGTTTCCTGAGACACCTTCATTTGTGATGAAATGCTGACACGACTATATAGGTAATTTTGTTCCTATCCAGAGTTCCCACCCCTCCTCTCTCGTTTTTAAGTGGGCTGGATTTTCCCCATATCAAAGAGACATCCTTATGTCTAACTTTGCCCACGTGGGGAGGCAAGTAAACAGGGACAGGCTACAGCAAACTTATGCACACACAGTTTTGCTTAATTGATACAAGTCTCCTACAAAACATTTTCATAAAGATTCAGTTGATTTCTTCAAAATCAGAACAGAACCGAATTAAGACAACAGATCTTGCACAAACGTCTTGGTATCCTTTCAGATAAAATTTATATCAATAATAAATGATAATAAAGTGTATTTAGCGTAACATTTTACTGCAGTTTTACAGCGTTCGAAATCATCAAAATGTACCAGACTGATCTCTTATGTCTGGCATTAGAGATGTAAGAGACCAGTCGGGTACACTACTGATGATCGGATCAGCCATAAAATTGCAGTAAAGTCTTAAGCTAAGTACAACAGAATTAGTCAAGAAGGTCGACATTTACAGAGACTTTTACATGTTATCATATAGTAATTTAGAAAGAAATTACCTAGCCTTAAGAAATTCTAATTCCTCGGATTATTTAGCGTTCAAGAAACTCTGGGGATTGGGAAAAGACAAACTCGGTATTGCTTGAGAATACATTAAAACAAATATGTGTTTCATTATAGTGTTGATGGAAATGCATGAAATTCAGTGTAGCCCAGGAGCAATAACTTTAAAATGGAAAGTTCATGTGAATTTCTTATATTTTTCCTATTTTTAATACATTAAAACAAAAATGAGTTTCATTTAGGGTGTCAAGGAAAGTCGTGTGTGCGTGTGCGTGTGCGTGCGTGCGCGCATTTAAAACACAGACAACAACCAAAGATACTTACAATTTTTACATCATGCATATTCTGTATGACCCTAAGCTGTTTATGGTAAAAAACAAATACTTAATATTTATTCCCTTGGGGTCAGTAGGGATCAAATTAGTGTGGGGTGAAGGTCAAAAAAATTATTTTACATTCTTACTCGTAGTTGTTGCAAAAGCAACACAAACACTAGGTCAAACGGTCAGTCAGTTGCTGGTGACTTTTCTTTCTTGTTTTTTCTTTTTATTATTGAGAGAGACAGACGGGTTCAAAAAGTAACGTGACTGAGGATGTGGTATGAGAGAGGTTTTAAAAGAAAGATGTTACCCCCCCCCCTCTTTTTGAAACTTATTTTTTGTTATCCATGTGGCCACCAGATATCCCTGCTAATTCTTATATAAATGTGACAAAGTTCTTAAGGTAACTAAACGTTCAGTAGGTATTTATCTACTCCCCACAGAGTAAAATGTGACACAAGGTCGGAAAGTGGGGTTTTGATAAGTCAGAACTCTAGAGGAAGAGCACCTATTACCTTTAAAAATTGCATGGGCAGCCCCGTCGGCATTCCCCGGTAGGGGTGCCTCAGGCAGTAAGCAATAAACTTACTCCTCCCAAAGAGGGGAGGCAAAGCCTGGGAGGGTAGACCTCCTAGAACGGCACAGGACAGTCCCATAGACCGGCGTAAATCAAGCCCCGAAGGCCAAGACAATACCTGTTCATGGGGTGCAGTATCCATCGGAACAGATACTACACTTTGATCCTGACCAAAAAACGTTCAGTATTAGCTGAGAGAAACTGAGTGAGCTTATATTAAGCTCCAGGGTTGAGTTCATTTTTCATATACAGGTGTGACAACTCTGCTGCTCCTGATTGAAATTTGGGAGGATACAATTAATCATAACGATGCTTCCATTTGTTTTTCCCTCCTTAAAATGTTTTTTTTTTTTTTTCATGAACTGCTGAACCTTTCTATTTGCTCTTCAGATAAATTAGGACAGCTTGAGCAAACATCAATTAAATAATTCTTTAAAGATTTTCTCTTCTTCCCTTTCATCTTTTGCAATTCTATCTTGTTTTTTGATAAACGTGCACTCATTTCACTGATCTACTTGATTTCTGTTCATTTCGCTTCGTTAATTTATTGATTCCGCATCATTCGTCTGTTCATGTCCTAATTGATATACTTTGCTACTATGCTGCCATCATGATAGTATTTCCTGAAAAACTTAAATCTTTTTGGGGGTAGATGTATACGACACGGCCAATTAAGAACAAAGTTTTCAGATTATAATTATTTTTTTAAATCGGCTTTTTCAATTTTTAGATGAGCGTTCAATTTGCATCACTCTCCCAAGTTGATAGGTCTTCACTATCTAAAATTTTGATTTATTTTGAAAAAAGATTACTATATCGATTGAAAACCAAATTAATATTATAAAAAAACAATTTTTTAAAACTCACTGTTCAATTTTTAGAGCAGTTTCAGTTTTCTATTTAAGTTTAATATAAACTGTCCTCCTCGAAAATGCAAAATGGCGTTTGTTGATGAGTTGTCTTTTTTTTTTTGTTATCGACCAGTTAAAAAGGCAAGCGGGAGAGTGGGTTCATTTTATATTAAGCTTATATAGAAAATGAAACTTAAAAATGAACAAGTAATTTTTTCAAAGTTATAGAATAGAGGTTGCCCTTAGGACAAATTAGTTATGCTAGTACAGTCATGTGCAGCTTTCATCCTCCTGGATAAACCGTTGCAGAAGCATAGATGTCTTGAATTGCAGGAAGTTTGGCTGGCCAAGGAAAACTAGGAAGCTTATTATTGATTATACAAGACCACACAGTGGAATTTGAAGATAGTTGACCCACTAAACTGTGAGGATTAGAAAGTGAGCTTGCGAAATATGAAAAAAAAAATGTCTGACATCTTGACAAGGGGAAAGTGACATGGAGAGAGAGAGAGAGAGAGAGATTTATTTTATAATCTAAAAATTTGCTTAATTCAAAAGAATTAATAAAATCATTATTGAAGGGGGTTCCCCCTGTTTTGTTGAGATATTCTAATCATTCATTTTTAGATTTGGACATCATATCTTTATAATGGCTATGCCAGTTGGCCAGTAGGTTTTACTTAAGAGTAATCTGACTCTTGACATCTTGCAATATAATTTGTTCTTTCCATGAACATTAAGTGTCTATTCTTTTCAGGGGGGGGGGGGCGTTTATGATGTATGCAAAAAAAAAGAGAGGGAAAAAGGAATGCTAGAAAAGTAAAATTTGATTGACTTGTGAGAAACAAGTTTTTCATTGAATTTTTTTTAACTGGATGCATTTTTTTTATTACTCGTATGGTCTTGTTTTTATTTGATGAAATTCAAAATAAAATTGATCGATTAGTAGAATTTTATGGTTTTGATTTCAGTTTTAATATCATTTACTTAACTGAACATTAAAAGTGAAGGTTCATAGATACATGGTTCATGAGCAATTATTTACTCCAGTGATGGAAAAACAAATCTAATAAAATAAAATAAAAAAACATCTGATAAATAATCACTCTTATAAAAAGCGGAAACAAAAACCGTTTGCTATTGTTTCTCTATAATTACTGTTTGATTTCATAGACAAAATTGATACCAGAAGTCATTTTTCAGCCTCCATTGGCTAAAATGAAAATAGCAATAGACGAAAAGTTAATTAAAAACATATTGTTAATGTAAAAATGTAAAACAAAACAAATTTTTTTTTTATCCATTTGCCATTTCTTTAAAAAAGATTTTTTTATTTTTATTTTTTATCAATAGATTCAAAGATCAGAAATATATTTTTCTATATTGATTTTGTCTGGAAACAATTTTTTCTGTGAGAATCAATAATGCCTACGAAAATATTGGCTCAAATAAACTTTTGTGTCAATTTTTATATATTTAAAATTTTAATTTTATTAATGATTTTGTGCCATCCCCTACCAGCCGTAATCACTGGAGTTCGGACATACTTTAACAGTCACCCCATTTCATGATCATTTGAATGCTGTAACTTTGAGGTTTTATTAAAGACTAGTTTAAATACCTGCCCATTTCTCAAATGTTCATCTGCTCTCTCAACTCAACTATTTTTCTTTTAAATTATGGTAAAAACAATTAGAAGATACTTTTTAAATCGGTTAACGTTTTATTAGAATAATGTAGCAAAAACAAATGTCTTTCCTGTAGCACAGCAAACTGTTAAGGACTTCCTAAAACCACAAGGAACTCTCTCTCTCTTTTTTTTTTTTTTAAATTTTTTTTTTCAGAGAACACAGGAAAAACACTAACAAATCACTTTTGTGAACTTGAGATAAATTAGTCTTGTAGATATCATGGTTTTACAGGGTGTCCAAGGAGTCACTGAGGGATTTTTAATTTGAATAGATTCTTCATTTTTTATGATACCTTAATGGAATTTTAACATAATATGACAAGGACAATGGAGATTTGTATTCAAAAAAGAGCAAAAAATGAAAAAGTTGGCAATGTCAACTGATCTTCACATTCCCCAGACTTGACTAGCTCCGACTTTTTCTTGTGGGGGTATCTCAAAGAAAGTTTACATCAACAAACCTGAAACTCTACAGGAATTGAAGGAGAACATCAGGAGAGAAGTTGGTGAATTGAATCGTAATCGAGTATTCTTGCATTCCGTCATGGATAATGTTTTGGAAAGGGCACGAATTTGTGAAGCTGAAAATGGAAACCATTTAAAAGATGTTATTTTTCATAAATATTTTTTTTTCATTTTTGTTCTTTGCAAACAAATCTCCATTGTATTCAAGTTAAAAAAATCCCTCGGTGACTTCTTGGCCACCCTGTATTAACACGTGAAATGCCAATTAATCACACATAAGAAATAAACGCAACTCAGACACAGAAAGCACCAGCACAACTTTACAAACTTCTGCTTGACACGTCAACAGCCTGTTCCCAAAATGACAAACTACACCAGTTTTTATTTAGCTTGAAACGTCAATGATTAGCTTACGAAATGAATCATTTGCATACCCAACACTGCTTAATGTATCGTCCTGAGCAATATATTTATTGCCAGACATTTCTGAGTTGGCACTGGCCATGAGAAAATATTTCCCCTGCGCAAAATATGTTCTTTAGCAGGACGGTCATCTTCTCATTTATTACAAATAAAAAAAAAAATATAAATTTGTCATATATAAATAGTGCCCACTGCCGACATCAGAGCTTGAACTCTTATCTCTGGATAATAAAATTGACAATCAGCATTTGATATAAGCATAGGTTGGTGTGCAACTAACAGTGATGTTTATTACCTGTTGACTATTGTGTAACCTGGATTAATTATTTGTGTGCCCACCTGGTCAGAACATTTTCTAGTTATGCCGAGCCTGTATTTATGGATATATAATCATTATTATTTTGAGTGATCTTTGCGTATTGCATATTAATTACATTCTAGAATTGAATACTGATATTTTCTACGATTGAGTTACTTAAAGAAAAACCTACTTATCACTAAATGAATAACATTATAAAAAAAATCTAAAAAAAAATTCTAAGAACACAAAAAATAATTAAAAAAAAAAATTTCTTTAGTCATTTTACTTTATTTTACTCACTTCCCGGTAAAAGTTGGGATGTGTTTAGGTGTACCAAACGCCATAACACTCTCCGAAAAGCCGGCATTTCTGAATCATGCCAACGTGCGTTATTACTTATCTGGTGTGATTTTTATTTCATTTAAAAAAAAAAATTTATATGCCGGCTTTTTCAAATAAACAACATACATTTTGGGTACAAACGTCCTTGTGTTAATTATTCTTCTTCTTTCGTGTGAAGCAGATGATTCTGGTGTTGGCATTAGTTTCCCCGATTTTTTTTCTAGTTAGAAATGTTTTTGGAAAGACATCGGGTACTTACGGGAAGGACCACGAGAAGGTTGCCAACATCCCTAAGTGAAAGTGGTACTGTGGAACCGACTGGATTCGAACTTGGAACACCCAGGTCTTCAGTCCGTGTCGATATCCACTTAACCACCGTCACCAATTATTAATAATCAACGACAAATCAGCAAAAGTGAAGTGAAGAGAAGGTATAATGAGTTAACAAAAAAACGCATCCAGTCACAGAAACTAGGTACTCGTGATTTCTGGAAAATCTACAATAGTGTAGTGAATAATGGTCAATCAACGATTCCCCCACTATCAAACCACAATGATGTTGTATGCACGGCCACTGATAAGGCTGAACTACTTGCCCAGCGCTTCGCTTCTAACTCTACTTTAGACTCAGATAACCAACCACCCCCTCCCCAAATTCCCATTGCGGACCGAAGCCACACTTGATAACCTGGTCATCACCCTAAATCTCATTCATTCACTGTGGAGGTCCCCAGATGTCGGAGAGCCTTCTACTCAAATAGCTTCTTTCCTCGTGTTGCTGGCCTCTGGAACTCCCTGCCTGCCCCCTGTTTCCCCGACAGTACAGACATGCAGAAGTTTAAAACTAATGTAAACAGACATCTCGCTGCACAGATCCCAATCTAGGTTGACTGCCCCCCTACCTTCTCCCCTCTTCTTTTTTCTCAGTAGCCCCTTACGTCTACAGTGGCGTCCTGCCTTGTTTGGGGTGAACTATGTTAAAAAAACAAAAAAAAAAACAATGAACCCTAAAAGAATCGCGGCTATGACGTATCATGCCTATCAAATACGTCTTAGTCTAATGGGAATCCTTATGATCAGCGATTATTTAGCGATCATAAACAGACCTATTTTCTCCCTTTGAAAAATGTCCCCATTGAGTGAGCTGGTCACACACTGACCAATCAGCTTGCAGGTCGCATGGATTCCTTCTGTTGGCTGAAGAACTACTTCAACCCCTTTGGGAATCACAGGCAGTCGGCAAAGAGACCCCGGCAATCACCTAGGATACACTTCTTTCTCTCTCTCTTTCTCCTGCCCCTGTCCACTGGACGTGCCAGCAATTACCATCTTCGCCTGAAGATAATTGCTGACAGACATCCGGCAGCTCCAAGAACGTCCTACTTTCCTTTTCTTCTCTCGAACAAAGTCCAACTCTCTTTCCAACTATACCCAACGGTATAGGAAACCTTTTTAAATAAACCCTTTTCGTTGTTGTTATAAAGAGGCTTTGTTATTTCATTTCGTGTCTGACACCTAAGATAGGGACAACGCCCCCCTTCTTTACAATTACATTGTCTTATTATTATTGATAATACCATTTTCATCTCATTTTCATAGTTGTTTTATGCATTCCTTACCAAAAAGTAGGCCAGAGAGACATTAAAAAAAAGAAAGAAAAGTTTTCCACTTTATAACATAACCATTTTCTTTTCTTTCCCCATTGTAAATAGTCTCTCTCTTTCTCTCCCCCTCTCTCTCTTTCTCTCCCCCTCTCTCTCTTTCTCTCCCCCTCTCTCTCTTTCTCTCCCCCTCTCTCTCTTTCTCTCCCCCTCTCTCTCTTTCTCTCCCCCTCTCTCTTTCTCTCCCCCTCTCTCTTTCTCTCCCCCTCTCTCTTTCTCCCCCCCTCTCTCTTTCTCCCCCCCTCTCTCTTTCTCCCCCCTCTCTCTTTCTCCCCCCTCTCTCTTTCTCCCCCCTCTCTCTTTCTCCCCCCTCTCTCTTTCTCCCCCCTCTCTCTTTCTCTCCCCCTCTCTCTTTCTCTCCCCCTCTCTCTTTCTCTCTCCCTCTCCCTTTCTCTCTCCCCCTCTCCATTTCTCTCTCCCCCTCTCCCTTTCTCTCTCCCCCTCTCCCTTTCTCTCTCCCTCTCTCCCTTTCTCTCTCTCCCTCTCTCCCTTTCTCTCTCCCTCTCTCCCTTTCTCTCTCCCTCTCTCCCTTTCTCTCTCCCTCTCTCCCTCCCTCTCTCCCTCCCTCTCTCCCTTTCTCTCTCCCTCTCTCCCTTTCTCTCTCCCTCTCTCCCTTTCTCTCTCCCTCTCTCCCTTTCTCTCTCCCTCTCTCCCTTTCTCTCTCCCTCTCTCCCTTTCTCTCTCCCTCTCTCCCTTTCTCTCTCTCTCCCTTTCTCTCTCCCTCCCTTTCTCTCTCCCTCTCCCTCTCTCCCCCTCTCTCCCCCTCTCCATCTCTCCCCCTCTCTCCCTCTCTCCCCCTCTCCCTCTCTTTTTCTTTCTCTCTCTCCCTCTCTTTTTCTTTCTCTCTCCCCCTCTCTTTTTCTTTCTCTCTCTCCCTCTTTTTCTTTCTCTCTCTCCCTCTTTTTCTTTCTCTCTCTCCCTCTTTTTCTTTCTCTCTCTCCCTCTCTTTTTCTTTCTCTCTCTCCCTCTCTTTTTCTTTCTCTCGCTCCCTCTCTTTTTCTTTCTCTCTCTCCCTCTCTTTTTCTTTCTCTCTCTTCCTCTCTCTTTCTCTCTCCCTCTCTCTTTCTCTCTCTCCCTCTCTCTTTCTCTCTCTCCCTCACTCTCTCTCTCCCTCACTCTCTCTCTCCCTCACTCTCTCTCTCCCTCACTCTCTCTCTCTCTCTCCCTCACTCTCTCTCTCTCTCTCTCTCTCTCTCTATCTCTCTCTCTCTCTTTCTCTATCTCTCTCTCTTTTTCTCTATCTCTCTCTCTTTTTCTCTATCTCTATCTCTTTTTCTCTATCTCTCTATCTCTATCTCTATCTCTCTATCTCTATCTCTCTGCGTGACTGATTATGGATTGCTTGTCAGGTTGTCTTTCTTTTTTTTTCCTGAGTTTATGCACTCTTCTCTCATTTCTTACTTTTTGTTTACTGCATTGACATAAGAAGAATAAAAGGAACAAATTGTCTGTGAATGCATAAGAAAGCCCCATAATCTTTTGGTTAGGTGTGTTTCCTTTCTTACATGCACATCGGCTAATTGTTGTTTTCTCATTAAGTATCACGTGCTCAGATTGTCGGTAACAAATACGATACAACAGCGTTATAAATGAATACAAAATCTCTTAACTGTTTCTGTACATTTACAAAGTAAAGTACTTTCATATATCGGTTCTTTAGTATATTGGGTTTTTTCTCGCTCTGCTTGAGTGCGTCTTTGAGGGGGGGGGGGGAAGCAAGAATCTGCCCCCCCCCCCCGACTTCTGTTCACTGGTGGGGTCACTCGTTGACCCCTGATCTGTCACTGATCCTCTCCATTCAAGTTTGTGCCCCCCCCCCCGCTATGCAACACATATGAACTCTCTTAAGTTATTTAATGCTGTATGTAGTCATTAAAAAAACAAAAAACACCATTGTTTAAAGTTAATATCTTCAAGTATTCATTCATGGTGTTTACTTTAATTTATTACCAAATGTATCCGTGACCCGTTGGGTCACAACCACTTCCACTATTTATTCTACTTTGATTCCATTTGAAAATTCATAAACTGTGACATATGAAAGAAGAATGTCTTAATAGATAACTCAAAATAATAAGTCTCTCTACTTCTATATTATCCTATTATTATTCTTTAATGGAAGTAAAGAAACTTATTATTTTGCCATCTAATTTATGTACGTGCTTGTGGTGTGCACACACACACGTATGTAAATTTAGATGACCATGCTGAAACGAGTCACTCTTTCTCTAAATGCCATTTAAGAAATATTAGTGTTTGAATAAACATAGAATGAGAGTAGGCAAAAGAAACACATAGATAGCTAAAAGAGAGATGGGTGACTTGTTAAGTTTATTATAAATTACATCTAAACAGAAAGGTTTAAAAAAAAAATATAACTCAATCCCAGAACTAAATTATATTATTAGGCATCCTAAACTGAATTTTTTTTTTTTTTCAATATACCAAAACCCTTTTTAGGTATACTGCAAGATATAAAACCCAAAGTTATCTTGGTATCTCAATTAGTACCTGAGTTATGGTCATTCAAAGTTAGTCGAATATTGCGTTTTGTATGATACTGAATACAAGGCCAACTTAAGCAGTGTATAACTGAAGATATAGCATGTATTTTGTGGTATTAAAGTATATAGGAAAGAAACCTTAAAGAAACAGACGTTGATTTACTCGCATAAAATTTCCCAGTGACTCATTAAAAGCAAATTCATAAGTCCCAGGACTCACTAAATTAAAACTCTATCAGCATCACTGTACATCCATAATGTAGATATTTTATTTGCATTTTATTTTTGACCTATGAATAGTGTCTACTTTGAAGATATTTCAACTATTACTTTGCCAAAAGTCTGGCTTAGGGTCACATGCCTGGAGTGTCCAGTGATGATTAAACTTGCTATAAATATCTTATTAGGCAAACCTACTAACGGCTGAAATGTAAACGATTGAAAATATTGATTTGCATTGCCTACATACAATGGTAGACTTGGATACTAAATTGTGTAAATGCCAGTTGAAATCAGTTTAGCTTAATGGGAAAAGACATACTACTACAACATGTCCTAACCAGACTGCGTAGATGACATACATATACTATGGATGTTCTATTCAGACTGTTTACTTAATAGTTAGTTAATTACTCATGGCTGATGAAACGAGAGCAAGCTACCTTTGTGGACTAAAAGGGTTCTGTTCGAAATTCCGCACAGATTCCTGAGTCCGACAAAATGCACCTGAAGAAGGTCAGAGGTTACATCAGCCGAAACGTTGTGAGAATAACATCCAAGATGAGAATAGTAGTCTGAATCATCCAAAATAATACAACTTATCAATCCTCATCTAAAAAATTCTGGAATATTATACTTATACTACTTATAAACATTTACTGGATGTGGAAGAGTCTCCAATGTGTATTTTATGTCAAGAATCATACAGTTAAGCACATACTAATGGACTGTCATGATTCCAACAAAATCGGAGAAAATGCTTCCACAGAGCCTTTTACTCCAGCAGCTTCTTTCCTCGTGCTGCCGGCCTCTGGAACTCCCTCTCTGCTCTCTGTTTCTGACTGTACCGACATGCAGAGGTTTAAAACTAATGTAAACAGACATCTCGCTGCACAGCTCCCAACTTAGGATGACACCCAAAACCTACTCCCTAATTCTCAGTAGCCCCTTACGTCTACAGTGGCGGCCTGCCTTGTTCGGGGTTAAATATCATTAAAAAAAACAAACAAAGAAAACCCCAGAGCTATTATACTATAGTTTTGGAATAAACAAATTTATGATAGATTCATTTATATCCGTTCCAAGAACTCAACATTAACAACAGTCCAGGTGTAGAATCATTTCTGAGATAAAAGAACCTTTATTGATACTAAGAGACTTCATCAGCATGGGTTATAGACACCAGAAGCTCAAACTCGAACCAAAACATACAAATTTCAGTATTATTCACCATAAAAAACACCACAATTAAAAAAAAAAAAAAAAAAAAAAAAAAAATATATATATATATATATATATATAATCTGATTGGAGATTTTGTGGTTGTCTATAACCGAAATTGTCACAATTCCACTTTTTACCTCCTATTTCAGATGATTTTATGAAATTTTAATCATCATAAAATAATGTCTTATATTCTTTACAATGTCGATCTATCTACTTTAACACCCAATACAATTTATATATGCAACAAAGTTGCGGTTCAGAGGGAATGCCACTAAATATATTTAAAAATAGTGATGTTATAAAACGCTAACTTGATAACTCCAGTATTTTCGAGCTTGCTGCATCATTCTCACATACATGAACCTAGCTGCCGAGAGAATTTTACAACTCTGGTAGTGAAAGGTGACAGAGCTTTCTTTTTTTCTTTTCTCAGTTTCCACTTAGAGCTTTCACTTTAATTTAACAAAAAAATTGATTAAAAATTAAATAACTTTCTAGAAATAATTCAACTGGGAAGAAAAGGGTTAATAAAGTTTAACATTTTAGTTTGTTCAGTTTTTTTTTGTTTTTTTTTGTTTTTTGCTTTTTTTGTTTTTGTTTTTCCATGCTAGCATGTTTCATCATTTTTGACAACAGACCAGCAGTTAACGTACATGAATATTGATTAACTTGTTTAAGATTCAAATGGGAAGTATTTCATCAAACGTGGGTTTGATTGCACTTGAAGCTTCGGAAGATTTTTATTTAAAAAAAAAAAAATTATTAAACTCTTCCTGCATGAACAAACGATGTCAATGTTTCACAGCTTCTATCATTTCCCAAGAGAATCCATTTTCCTTTAATCAAAATGCATTTTTGATTGCATTGGCAAGTTAAATTCTTTTACATTATTTTTGCGATGGCTGCTTTATTTCTATTTCTATTCCCTTTCTAATGATTTTTCCTGATTTTTAATTCCTTTCTAAAGTTAATTTATGAAGTACTAGCTGGAATACCTGTCCCAGGATGGGTTCATAATAAGACAGGAACCTTTTAAGAGATCATATATTTTTAATTTGAGATGCGTATAAATACAACAGCTGCTGTATTATCCTTGTTGATGCTGTTTGCTTTTCTTTCTCATGGGTAACGCCTGATGATGTTCTCCGTGTGAAAGACAATAATGGTTTTACTTCAGTTATATTTTATTTAACTTTATTATTGATGGATCCAGTTTCCTTAACTATGAGTTGCTTCTAGCTGAATCATCTCCACAGGCAGGTTTAAAACCTAGTCTGTCTCTAGCCAGATTTTACATTACATACTTCCTCACTAATGCCTTCTACATCTCAACTGATATGCCCATGTCACCTGCTGTAAGTTATCCAAAATGTTCCAAAGTGTGTCTCACGTCCATGTCGATGGCACAAGGCCATGCTGTAGGCCGCTTAAGACATGGAGGAGAACAATTGATTATGACCTGTTTCTAGAGAGTGACAAAGTGAAATGGCAACAGACTTGAGAATTTGGAAGTTATTCACAAAACGCTTAACCTCAGCATGAGACATGAAGTAGAAAAATAAAAATGTCACATGATTAAACTAACCAATCGGGTCGATCTACTGAAAATTCTGACTTTCACTAGAATTAAAAACAATGTAATACATATTAAAAAAATTTTCCAAAACGAAAAACAAATTCATACATCGACATCTTTATCTTTTGTAAGCATTTATTATTTACCACTTAATAATGGCATTCAATATTTATTTATTTACTTCTATTCACCCCCAAACAAGGTACACCGTCATTTAGACGTAAGGAGTACGGTGACTTAGGGGCCAGATTTATAAGGGCATCCTAAATAGAGATTTGTGCAATTAGATGTTTGTTCACATTACATTAACATTTCTGCATGTTGGTCCAGTCGGAGAAACTGGGAGCAGGGAGGGAATTCCAAACGCAAACGGTTTGAGAAAAGTAGAGTAGAAAGCTTTCCAGCATCTGAGTACCTATACAGTGAATGGGTGGGATTTTGTTGCTAGTCTCGTTGGTTGAGAATATTTTCAATATGTAACACTTTTTATTAAAAAAAAAAAAAAATTTAAATAAATAAATTAAAACAAATTGAGTTCCTACAGAGCCTTAAAAAAGGCTGCATCCTCTTTAAAATCGAAATTCTATAAATTTTATTTAAAAAATGAATACTAGTGGAAGATTTTTATGGTCGAAGATGGACCTTTAAAATTTCAGGAGTCTGTGACGATCTTTTATACTAGCAAGCCCAAAGTCCTGCTGAGAACCGTATCTACTCTAAAGGCATATTTATACTAGTAATAATAAGCAACAGAGCAAGATATTATCTTGGTAGTAGACTTGACATCGAATCCCATCATGACAGGCGAGATATTCATCAGAGTTGAACTCTTCCGGTTTTGCATTAAATAGATTTGACAATTTTAATTTCTTCTCTTTTAAGTGATGCTAGGAAATGTATCTCCAAAAGTTTCAAAATAAATTTGATGAATTCAGTAATAATGGTAAAGGAATGAACAATTATACTTTTGAGGTGTGAAATATTTCAGGACTTGTTTTGTTATAGATTCTTATACGAATTTACACTCTGTCAAAAATGACTGGGGGAGGGGGGGGGGAGAATATGCTTCTCTAGTGTTCGCACTAATATTCATATTCATATAAAATAACGTCTCAGTCGGTGATGGTAAAAAAAGGTATAAAAAAGGAAAGGTCTCAAACTGGAATGTTAAAAAAAGTTATTATAGAAAGAAAAAAAAAAGTAATTATGGGAATAGTGAAAGATTTCTTTCTGAATTCATTTTTGTTGGGGGTGGACCTGTTATTTTCTTTCTCCTTTCCCCGTCCCTAAACACTTGAAATTGTTTTGTCTGGCAGTCTCTTTTACTTGCTGAATTTTGTGTGATGGGGCAGATATATATTTATTGTTATGATATACAAATAAATACACATTGATCTTTATTATAGAGTGGAGGATTTTCCGGGGGGGGGGGGTTGTTAATGGAATATTTGTGTGCAGATTAACGACTTGGCATGCTGTCTTCATGTCTTGTCACATTTATATCATTATTTTCGGCATACGGGTGTTGGCAAACTTCACATGGTCCATTCTGTGGGTACCTGTCCAAGGAAAAAAAAAAAAAAAAAAAAAAAAAAAATGGAGAAACTAATGCCAACAAAAGAAGGATCCAGAAGTTCAAAAAGTTCTAGCATACTGATCCATACTAATTACATTTGATTACATATATATATATATGTATATATATATATATAAAGTATAATTTTTTTTATTCATACAAACATTACTTGGCTACACATTTGCAGATATGTTTCGGTTAGAGCTATAAATAGCCAGACCTCTTCAGGCCAACCATTTCTCTATTGGTGTAGGAAGTAGAATGAACAACATTTTTTTTCCGGAACTGAACACGTAATCTACTCATAAAAACATCAATCCCAACTGCATAAAATATTCGTTATATTTTCATTGGATTTGAAATTTATATATTTTAATTTATAAGTTTTGTAGGAAATTTGGTCAGACAGCGTGACTTCATTTATCAGGTCAGCTTTGCCATAATGCATAAACGCGCACACTTTCAATATCTGTACGCCAATGAGTCTGGACACAAGACATGAAAATGGTTGCAACCCCACACTGCAAATGCAAATATATATAGGAGAGAACTTGAATGCCTACAAGACACTTACCTCGAGTGTCTAAGGTCTCTCTGTACAGAGGTTTGTCAGAACAACCTGACATGAGGATACTTCCATCCTACAAGTAAACCCTGACTAAATATTCAAAATAACATTGTTCGAAGCCCAAATAAGATCTCCTCGGTATGGCTAACCAACACTGGCTAATACGAGGAATGGCGCATCTTCTCCAAGTGATGTGCCTCTAGTAACAGTACTAAGCTGGATACTCCACCAGACTAGATGAATTCTTGTTCTGGAATCTGGTAAGACCAAGAGATCACAAGAAAGATATACTATAACATAGTTAGCTGGTCAATTGAGGATAGGAAAATTAATATTCTTTACTTCTTTACAAACTCAACATTTGACAGATAAAGGAGAACTTTAATGGAATATTCGAATATCTATGTATCTCATCTAGAGATCAAGTGTTATCTTCAGGAAGGTGTCAATGGATTTCTGAGAACTTCGACTGAAGTAAAATGAAACAAAATGGAATATAAAGAGAGAGAGATAGAGAGAAAGAGGATAGATTTATATATACAAATACAAGAGGATAGATTTATATATACAAATACAAGAGAATAGATTTATATATACAAATTAGAAATAGATAATAATGTCTTTTTACTGCAAAACGTTTTTGAGGAAAAGAATAAATATATTGTTTTGTAATCTCATTTATTATTGTCTCCTTCAGCTTTGACAATGGCTTTATATATATGAGGTTTGAATCGCCTACATGCTAGGATAAGGTGGTCCTTGTTCATACCGGATATTTCTCAACTATGGGGACTTTTAGGGATTACTTTGTTATGAGGGTGCTCATTAACCTTTTTCTCAACTACGCTCTATACATAGTAGTCCAAAGGATTGAGATTCCGTGAGCTAGGTCAAAAATATTAACACTCATGTTGTCATGAAAATTTTACGCCATCCATTCCTGTGTTCCGTGAACATTTTGTGGTGGTGGTGCTGCTGTGTTTTGTTGAAACGCATCAGGTCTTCAGTTTCATGCATTGTTGCGCCATGGCTTAACCGCCATTTCCAGAATATCCATGGAAGCAAAGTTTACTCTAAGACCTTATGAAAATAACAGAAGAGAAGAGGCATAACATTGCCGCCATTGCTGACAACCTCCCAAACCATGACAATTGCAGGAAATTTTGTATACATTATTCTTGCAACTCTCGAAAGATATGTACAAAACCATCTGTCATTTCTTTCTGTTTACTTTCAAATCTTGGTATTCATGCTGTCCTTTATTATTAATTGCATGTGCTTTTTTTGATGTTGATGATCCAGAACTTTCTTGTTTCTAAAATCTTTTTATTTTTATTTTAGGCTATCTGTTTAGTATGAGTAAATTTGCTGGCAAAACTGTTGCCGACACAGCTAAGCAACTAAAGAATACAGTCGAGGAGAAAGTGAGTAAAACAACTATTCCCTCCTCCCCTTTTCCCTCCTCCTTTTCTCCCTCTTTTTCCCCCTCTTTTTCTCCCTCTTTTTCTCCCTCTTTTTCTCCCTTTTTTCTATTTCTTCCCCCTTTTTTTAATGGAAATTGCTCCAGAAAAGGCATGAAGCCACTTGATGTAAAGAGCTAAAAATAAAAACTACTTTAAGGTTCAAAACCAAACCAACCTTCTCTTTACTTTCTTTCTTTCACTCTTTGCTTTCTTTCTTTCCCTCTTTGCTTTCTTTCTTTCCCTCTTTGCTTTCTTTCTTTCCCTCTTTGCTTTCTTTCTTTCCCTCTTTGCTTTCTTTCCCTCTTTGCTTTCTTTCCCTCTTTGCTTTCTTTGCTTTCTTTCCCTCTTTGCTTTCTTTGCTTTCTTTCCCTCTTTGCTTTCTTTGCTTTCTTTGCTTTCTTTCCCTCTTTGCTTTCTTTGCTTTCTTTCCCTCTTTGCTTTCTTTGCTTTCTTTCCCTCTTTGCTTTCTTTGCTTTCTTTCCCTCTTGGCTTTCTTTGCCTTCTTTCCCTCTTTGCTTTCTTTGCCTCTTTGCTTTCTTTGCTTTCTTTCCCTCTTTGCTTTCTTTGCTTTCTTTCCCTCTTTGCTTTCTTTGCTTTCTTTCCCTCTTTGCTTTCTTTGCTTTCTTTCCCTCTTTGCTTTCTTTGCCTCTTTGCTTTCTTTGCTTTCTTTCCCTCTTTGCTTTCTTTGCTTTCTTTCCCTCTTTGCTTTCTTTGCTTTCTTTCCCTCTTTGCTTTCTTTGCTTTCTTTCCCTCTTTGCTTTCTTTCCCTCTTTGCTTTCTTTCCCTCTTTGCTTTCTTTCCCTCTTTGCTTTCTTTCCCTCTTTGCTTTCTTTCCCTCTTTGCTTTCTTTCCCTCTTTGCTTTCTTCCTTTATCTTTGCTTTCTTCCTTTATCTTTGCTTTCTTCCTTTATCTTTGCTTTCTTCCTTTCTCTTTGCTTTCTTTCTCTCCCTCTTTGCTTTCTTTCTCTCCCTTTTTACTTTCTTTCTTTCTCTCTTTACTGTCTTTCTTTCTCTCTTTACTTTCTCTCTTTACTTTCTTTCTTTCTCTTTACTTACTTTCTTTCTTTCTCTTTACTTACTTTCTTTCTTTCTCTTTACTTACTTTCTTTCTCTCTCTCTTTACTTACTTTCTTTCTCTCTCTCTTTACTTACTTTCTTTCTCTCTCTCTTTACTTACTTTCTTTCTCTCTCTCTTTACTTACTTTCTTTCTCTCTCTCTTTACTTACTTTCTTTCTTTCTCTCTCTCTTATTCCTTTCTCCCTTTACTTTCTTTTCTTTCTTTCTCTCTCTCTCAATTAATAAATAATTTATTATTCATGTAAAAATCATTGCATTTCTTGTGGATATTTCAGAAAGGAAATGATTTGTTAAAACAATGCTTTTTTTTTTTTTTTTTTTAGTGGGGAGGTGGTGGTCTTCATTTTTACATAAATTCTGACCTGAAACTATATGTATTGATTTTCTTTCGCAGTTCTCAATGTAGCCTTCGGCTTATTCTCAATGGATATAGATGCTTGTTTAAATAAGCAAACATATGCCAAATAGTAAAATTCTATTCTGGATTGAAGACCGAACAACAAAACCTTGTTAATGGTCAGTTGTTCACTTCCGATTGATTTTTTATATACTACAATTCATTCAGCGAAGTGAAAAAAAGAGAAATTATCTGTTGCTAATGTTTGCTTTTATCAATCATCCAATTCTAAACCTTTTTTTTTTATTGTTAATCCAGATGTAACGAGCTTGAAATATATCATTGATAGGTCAGCTTGTTTCGATTGTAAATGCCAAAGGTCTACCGCAAAATATATCATACATAGCAGCCGTGCTATCTGGTGTTGCCTTGGTGAAGGGATAACATAAAATTAGAAACAGATGATCAAAACCTTGTATGTAGCGGGCTAGATTAAAACATTAATTCAAGTGAATAACATCGCATAGAAATTTCCGAATAAAGTTGATGCTAGATTTAGTTTTAGTACTTTTGAGATGAGGATTGAAAATTTGTATTTTTTGGATTATTCGGTCTACTATTCTCATCTTGGTTTTTATTCTCACAACGTTTCGGCTGATGTAACTTCCAATCTTCTTCAGGTGCATATTTTCAAGCTTGGGAATCTTCTAGGGAACCTGTAGAGAATTTGAAACTGAACCTTTTATTTAATCCATGGGGGTAGATTGTCCTCATTCCATCAGCCATGAATGAATAGAAGTGTTAATTTATGTCATTCTTAGTTATTATATACTGTTGTAAGGATTCATGAGAACATTTCTTATACTGTCTCCGAATGCCTATGAGCCACTCCAACTCACCAACTGGCTATCTCACCGGTATTGCTCCAGTTGCTACCAGACGAGAAGGAGCAATGCTGGCCATCGCCTGGAAGACACAGACGAGTGAATTCAATCTTCTCTACAAGATCGTCACGGAAAAACCTCAATGCAACCTTTTGTCTTGCAACCTTTTGTCTTGCAAGCCCAGGAATTGCTCCGCACAACACCAGCTGATACGAGCAAGGCTTCCTGGGTCAAGTCAAGATGGAGGTAACAGTGGAAGACAGTAGAACCATCTCGGCTTCACCGCTATATCAAGGACCCCTACAGACATCCCTGGCCAGCATCTGCCATGAAAGCAAGGACAACGCTCAATCGTCTGAAGACAGGTGTGGGACACTTAGGGGAGTCGATGAACAGGTGGGGCCTCATGGATGGTGCACAATGTGAATGTCGGGACCCCTTGCAAATTATGGAACGCGTCATTACCAGCTGTCCCAAACACTGGCCACCAAATGGTGGTCTGGACCTTATTAACCTGGGCGATGAAACTCTGGACTGGTTTGCTGCAACTGAGCTGAAGGTCTAAAAAGACATATGCAAGAAGAAGAAGAAAATTTCTTTGGGATATTGTTAAGGGAAAGATTCTAAATCCTACCCTAGCAAACCTCCTGTCATCCAGGTCACCGTTAGCCAGAACAGTCACCTTCTGGACTTTCACCAGAGCCTCTTTAGCCAGGTTACAGCCATAATACCACTAGATGTCAGACCAATTGGCATTGAGTCGCCCTACCAAGAACCAAAGTACCCAATGGCATAACTCTGACGCTATCACATGGGCACCACCTTGCCATGGTGAGGAGGGGTTGGACTTTAGAGAGAGCACATCCATAAGGTCCTTCTCCCCCTTTCTCTATCTGATTGGCATAAACATGCTGGTTGGCGATTGAAGATCTGGGCGTTGACAATCACATATGACCTACCAGCACTGTCAGGTCCACAAGTAGTTGGTCTTTGACTCTGGAATCGAGATTGGCTAGCTATATCACATAACCTAGCTCAGGATCGGTGAAAGTGGCCTGTTATGGTCAGAGGCGTTGTACTTGCTCAGAAGAAAACCCGACTCAACCCGACCAGGGTGATAGCCATTACAAGTAGTAGGGATTGGATTTTCAACCTTCAGAAGATTGTCACTTGGAACTAATTGGTAAGCAAAGTTTTTACCTATTATGCCATATGTCCATGTGGTTTAGATTTAGGATTAAAAATATTTTTGTTTTTAATTTAAAAAAAAATAGCTTAAAAATAAAGAATTATTTTTGCAACAATATCAAATTTCAAGTGAATAACACCTGAAATAAGAAAATAAAAAAAGTTCTGAGCAAAATATTTTGAAAACAGTAATCATGCATTTAACAATGTTATATACCATTGCTAGCATTTAAGAATCTTAATTATTAACCAATAAATCCCTGTTGAGCTAAATGGGTTTCAACAGTTCAAAAAATACTCATAAAGGAAGTGGCTGGTGTATAACTTACAATAATATACACAGAAAGGAGATCGTTCCTACCAAATTTCATCCTGCTACGTCCAGCTGTTAGGGTGTTCATCGGCTTCAGACGCATGCACAGATATAGCAAACATTATTAAATAGAGTAGCTGTACCTATCTGGCATTGTCCGGGATAGAATGAAATCATTTTAGTTCATTTTTATTTGTTTGCACATTTTTTAAACTTATACAGAAAAAGAAATAAAAATTTAGTTGTAAAGAAGACGATTTTTTTTATATTCTTCAATTTTAAATTATTCCCTTGCTGATTTATTTTTTCAGTCATAATTGTAAAATGTTTTCATATTACCAGTTTTCCGGGTGGGACTACATAATTTAAAAAGTAAACCGTGAAGTACGTTATTATAGTGCTAATAACATGGTACAACAATAACAAATGAAAATTGGCTAGTCAGAATCAGTTTGATGTGTCAGCTTAAATGCTATTTGGGTTCAACTTTAAAATCTCACAAGATAACTTTATTTGTTATATATACAATTTCTGTCTTGAAATGATCCTACTGTTTTGGTCATGTATTTGATTGTTAAAGAATAAAGGTAGAGGGCTGATATATAAAAAGGTGTGATTGGTCAAATAAGATCACATGTTAAGTTAGAGAGGTGGATATTTGAAAGAGTCAGTTACAGTTGGTGAGTCACAAAGGTATCTTGTAGAGGCAATATGGGGCTACGTTATCTACTGTCACTTAAAAAAAAATACTAAAACTCCTTAGAACTTATGATGTAACAAACAGGCCAGTGATTATTGTGAAGTTAACTTATTATTACTAGCAGGAAGACCCGACGTTGCTCGGGATTGAATGAGAATCACCAGGTACTTTTTCACTATGTTTATAACACCATATTACATTCTTTGTTTTTACTACCTCCCTCCTCCTGATTAGAAGCTGAAATGTTGGAATACTCTCTGAATGAATGTCTTATACATATGGTTTAAATTTCATTAAAATCGGATATATGTATATTAAGTTGTAAAGGTGTTTTGGTCACTTAGAGGTGGGGGCACATAGACATTCGGCACATAGACATTCGGCACATAGAGAGTAACATAGAGATTCAGGACCACTTTCATTGTTTTCTATAGAAAAGTTTATACATATTTAAATTAAAAATGGATATATTTAATTTTTTAAAGGGGTTATACCCTCATAGAATCGGGAACACTTCCATTGTTTTCCCTGGTAAATTTTACTTAAGAATACTGTGGTGATACTGGCTAATTGATATGCATAATTAGCATAAGTAGAAATAGATTACTATATAAGTCTCTCCTTGAGTATAGCTAGCAGTGAAAGTACACTAACAACTGACTAGGTAAATTTACAACTTAACAACAATGGTGTCACCGATAGGATCCCAACTGTCTCTCGAGGACTCAGACTTATGGACACATGAATAAGATGCTTCGCTGTGAGTGCAAGGACTAAAAAGTTAAGGAAATGGGAGGAGAAAATGGAATAGATTTATTTTTGGCTACAGCTGGACGCGAGGCCATCATGAAACTCTCAACTATGGTATATTCCATGAACCTAGAAGACCTGGCTTTCAGAAGAATAAGTCAGATCATAAAAAGAAATATGAGACCTAAGAAAAAGTTAGTCGTAGCAGAAAGAACAAAGTTTATGTCAATGAAATAAGAAATTGAAAAACCAATCTTCAAATATCCTCACCGTCTACTTATTATTGTGAGTTTGAAAAGCTCTTACAAGAAGAACAGACTATCGAAGAAGATTTTAATTCAATTAAGATTAATTGAAGGTATGTGCAATGCGTCCCACAGGAATAAAATAATGGAACAGCTACAAATAGGAAACATGTCCTTAAATACTTGCATTAACTTTATACAGCAACAAGAATTAATACAGAAATACAACAATCAGCAACAAGTCACCAGTTATGTACATGTTAAAAAAAAATATTGGTATTGTGGACGTGAACACGAAATAAAAAGGAAAAAATGCCCAGCATTTGTAAAAACTTGTACAAATTGCTTAAGAATGAACTATTTTCAAGCAGTATACAGCTTAAAAAAAAACGTCGAAAGAGTTGAAGGAAATTTAACCAATAGGCAAGTCTTTACATTAAAAATCAAAAATAAGAATGTTTTTCAACATTCTTATTTAACCAAAAGAAACAAAAGAAAAAAGATATTATATTAAATCAAAATTAACAATGTCGATTTGGATATGCAAATGGATACCGGCAGTGAGGTAACGCTTATACCAACAAATTTCTGGGAATGCATTGGAAAGCCGACCTTACGAAAGAGCAGTGTGCAACTCCGCCAATTTGATGGATCGGTCATAAAAACTTTAGGATACTTTAAAGGTTCCTTAGAGTTAAAAGACAAATTCGAGGTAATACCTATAATTGTCACAAATTGTAAAAAGAACCACGGACTCCTGGGAGACGATGTGCTTAAAATAAATTCTACCAAACTAATTAATGAGATAAAAAATGAAAAAAAAACAGAAAATTAAAAAAACTACAAAGCTAGTTTAAAATTAAAAGAAAATGTTACCCCCTCTCATTATGAAGCACGAAAATTACCAGTACATTTGTTGCCATTAGTAGTATAAAAACTACGAAAATTAATTGGACAGGACCTTATTGACATGTTTCACCTGGGAGTAGAAAGTGGGCATCACCCATTGTAGCTTTGAGAAAGTCAGACGGAAACATGCGTATATGTGGAGATTATAAAATAGTTTGCTCGGATTCGTATTCTATACCTAATGTGGAGGTTGCATTACATGCGCTGGCAGGAATTAGCAGTTTTACAAAAATAGATTTGAAAACGGCATACTACCAAATTCCAATAGATGATCATTTCAAAGAAGCAACAATGATAAATATGCCAATAGAGGTGCTAAAATGGAAAAGAATGCCATATAAAATAAAAACAGCAAGCGCCATATTTCAAAAGGCCATTGAACAGGTTTTAGAAGATGTAAAAAATATGGTCTGTTACCAAGACGATATTTGCATAGGAGCAAATAATGAAATTGAATTAAAAAAGAAAACCGACATCGTCTTGAAGAAATGCGGGAATGACTATAAATGAAAAAAAAAAATGTAAACAATAGTAGTAATATATCATTTTTAGGGTATTCCATTTCAAAAGAAGGTATATCACCAGATCAATCCTTCATAGAAAAGTTATTAAAAATATCTATACCTACAAACAAAAAAGAACTTGAATCTTTTTGGGGATTGGTCAATTTCTACGGGCGATATTTACCAAAATATACAGACTTGACTGAACCATTTGCAAATTTAAGAAAAAAGAATGTTGAATTTATTTGATCAGAAAAACAACAAAAAGCTTTTACGAGATTGAAATTATTTATGGCAAAGAAACCAATAGTAAAAATTTTTTATCCCAAAAAGAACATTACGTTAACTAAAGATGCAAGTGAACATTCGATATCTGGAATATTATCACAAGAAGGACATCCGATGATATCAAGAAGATTAACAAACACTGAATTTAATTATTCAAATATAGAGAAAGAAGCATTGTCCATTTTATGGTGCACCACCAGGGCTAGACAATTTCTAATTGGAAAAAAATTTCTCTTGAGAAGTGATCATAGACCATTGGAATTTATATTCAATCCAAGAAAAGAATTACCCAAAGTCACAACATCGAGAATATTAAGGTGGGCAATAAAATTAATGGTATTTGACTTTGATACAGAAGAATATGTCAGAGGAAAGTCGATTCCACATGTAGATGCACTATCAAGGTTGCGATTTTACAAGGAGTCAAAAGATAAAACAGAAGAAAAATTGTGAGATACATTCTTACATTGGGTAGGGACTGATGTTTTATCTTTAGATAGAATGGCTATGGAAACTAGACATGATCCAGTACTAAGTAGGATAACATCGCGAATAATAAAAAAATATATGGGGAAATTGTTCCAATGCAGAGAGACCTTACAAAAAAATAAGGCATAAATTAATGATAGAAAATGGAGTAATTTGTAACACAACGAAATTTGGTAATAAAAAGTTTATATGATGATATACATTGTGGAGTAGCGGCCACACAAAAAAATAAAACTAGAAGCATGGTGGTCGGAATATTCACGAGATGTCGAAGAATATATAAAAAGATGCAAAAAATGTAGAGAATTAAGAAATTTTACGCAGAATACTTTACATTCATGGCCCAGAGAAGTAGAACCATGGAGTCGTTGCATATGGATCATGCATCTATTTCTGGAGTGGGACTCTTATTAATATTAGTAGATTCTTTTTCAGCCTGGCCTGAAGTCGTTCATGTGCCGGACAAGAAAAGTTTTACCATAAAACAAATTTTAAGGGTCATATTCTCTAGAATGGGTATCCCAGAAACCCTGGTATCTGACAATGCTCCAGAGGTTTGTGATGAAGATCTTAATTTATGGTTGAAAAAATAGGATGTAAACCATATAAGACACTGCCATATCACCCTCAATCGAATGGGTTGGTGGAAAGAATTGATGCAGACCATAAAAACGAGACTAAAATCATGTTCTCAGCAAAAAGAAAAAATAGAAGTTTTTCTACCAAGGCTGCTTTTAAGCTATCGAACAATACCACACGCAGGAAGATTAGAAAGCTCATCAGCTTTAATGGGAAGACAAATTAGAGCTCCGTTAACTATGTCGTATTCTACAAATGAAAAAGTCTGGTAGAAAAAGAACAAAGAATCAAATCCAGAATGGACAGAATTTATCGTGCAAAAACGCCACAATACAGCTATAATAAATAGAGAAAATGGAAACGGTGTGTTGACCCATGCAGATCAAATAAGGTCCCAGGGTGAATACGAAGAGCAAAATGAACAAATCGCTACGACTCCTTCCGTTATTGAGTTATTAGAACAACCTGTACAGAATGAAACGTCAGAAGATGAAACAATGCAAGATCAAGCAGGTCAAAATGAGGATTCGGAGTCGGAATCGGATCAAAGTGGGAAAGGGGACGACACTGATTATAGCTTATTGCGAGATAGTTCAATATCTCCCATAGAAAGAAATAAGGGAGAGAGAGAAGAGCAAAGTAATATCGAAAATGAAACGATCATTAGAAGAAGGGCAAGATGCACTAGAGGCATAAAGCCTATGGTTTCAGGGAGATGTGGTGATACTGGCTAATTGATATGCATAATTAGCATAAGTAGACATAGATTACTATATATGTCTCTTTAAGTATAGCTAACAGTGAAAGTACACTAGCAACTGACTAGATAAATCTACAACTTCACTACAAATACACTTTTAGATTTTATGTAGATTCTGTAATCTTTCTTTCTATAGGGAACACACAGACATCACACACAGACATTGAGTTTTGTATATATATAGATTATTCATTAACGTCCATTTTAACATATTGGCATGTGTTGGATGGCTTTTAGAAATTCACTTCCAAACTAACCTATCTCTGGCCAGGACTTTATTTATCCCTCTTTCTCTCAAGTCTATCATTATAATTTCCTTCCATATTTTCCTTGGCCTACCCCTGCCAACCTCAACTGTTCTACATCTACTAACCAAAGAAGTTTTATCCATTCTTTCAATGTGGCCATACCATCGAAGTCTTTGTTCTGCACACATCTCCCTATACTGTCCAGATTTAATGTTCCTCTGATGTCATCAGATCTAAGTCTGTCTTTAACACTCACATAATTTCTCTCCACGCAACGCATGTACTCAACTTTCACTGGCCAGGTTTCACTTCCATACATCATACTGCATATATATGTCTGATGGACTCTTCCCTTGGTCGACAGTGGTAACGCTGTGCTGGTTAGTAATGGTAGAGCTTCTCTGTGAAGTTAAATTAATAAATTAGTGTATTGTTCTACAATGTTTGTCGTCATTAATGCATCTCCGACTTGCGTTAAGATAAAGATACCAAATACCAAGATGTTGTCTAAAAGATCATCGATCCATCTAAATTGTGAAGTCCTTGGAATGTTGATGAATTTAAATAGTTTGAAGCCACAGGAATCAAATTGCAACACATTAAACCTGCCTTTTTCTTTTTGACAAACTTGTAATTAACAAAACCCGGATTTTTGTGAATGCAG
Organism: Sepiola atlantica; assembly: GCA_963556195.1. NCBI lineage: Eukaryota > Metazoa > Mollusca > Cephalopoda > Sepiida > Sepiolidae > Sepiola > Sepiola atlantica. The sequence continues at coordinate 172,122,065 of OY744520.1, read as the reverse complement.
CCATTGTGATGAAACCGAACTGAAAGTTATCATGCATATTTTTTTTTTTTACTCTAGCATCAATTAAGTAAATACTTTTTTATTTTTTATTTTTTTGTAAAAGGCAAAGCTCGGAACATGAAATGTTTGCTTTGTAGAATGACATACTAAGGAATTAAAGGCAATTTTCATATATTTAATGTATTTTTTTTTCTCAGTTTGAGACAAAAAGAAAACATCTAATATAGTATATATAGTCATGGCAAAACTTTCCTGGAGAATTTTGTGTATAATTGTAGCCAGGATATTGTATATTGTGAAAGCATTCTTTTTGTTTTTTCTAATGTCTGAACGCATGGACGTTTTTTGTAAATTGAAACAGAACCACTTCTATACAAGATGATGACATTACATTTGTAAAGATTTATTTATTCAAAATCTATAATTTTTGTTATTCACTGCAAAACCCGCACTAATAGCACACAAGACAAAAAAATTTCTAATTTCCAACGAACTTTGAATGGTCATAATTCAGTGGCTATTTGAGCTACCAAAATAAATTTGGTACCCGTTTGTTTTACAAATGTGCCCACATTAAAAGTTTTTAAATATAATAAAAAAAATAAAATTTTGGTTTGGCATACCTATTAATACACATCTAATTGGTACAATTAAAAAAAATATTTTTAAAAGTGACATTCGTTTTGATTTATTTAAAAAATTATTTAGCTGGTAATTATTTGTACAGTAAAAAGAAAGAATATCGTTCTGAAAAGATTTAAATTATTACATCTTAAATAAAGAGACGTATTCTATATATTCATTTAAAGAATATTTATCAGCCAATTATTTCTATGGAAGAAAAGACAATTTTTAATATTATGAAATCTTATATCATTGTGTACATATATATTATCACTAGAACAGATAGAGCTCAGGTTAGATTATTTAAATCCGGACAAAGTGAGTTTGCAAAGCCAGCTAAATAGAAAATAAATAAATAAAATCCTAAATCGGCTTTTTTCTGCTTGCCCACTCTTAACTATGGGTTAAATAGTATTACTGCTCATGATGACATTCCCTTTTGTTTATAATGGACTATATCAATCTTTTCCTTTCTTTATTACCTTCGACTGTTAATGAAGAGGGAGAGAGACGAAAGCAAGAGTGATAGACGTATAGAATAAGAGCATGAGGGGAGGGTCAAACAACAGAGAAGGTAAAAGTGATAGAACATTAGGAAGAGATTGGTCACTTGGTTAGTTATTTGCAAATTACAGCTAATAAGAACAATTAAAATGAAATATTTTCAAATATAATTCAATCCCAAAACTGAGGAATATTTTAGCATGTATTTTGTGTGATTAATATATACAGGAAAAAAGCTAAATGTTGATTAACTCAGCTTTAATATGATACTAGATTAACAGTAAATAATACAAATAATTGAATAAAGCAACCATGGATGTAGTTTTGGATCATACCCGGGAGCGAGTGCCGATAGAACTAGCCAGGTTGTTTTCATACCAAGTCCAGAGTGACCCATTTTGTGGCGCTGGATTCTCCACATTAAACCAACTGCTTTTTTGGTCCCTCAGATTTATAAAATCGGGAGACTTATGTTTTGAGGCATGTCCGTCCGTCCGTCCAGATTTTTCTCCGCAACCAGCCATTGAATTTCTATGAAATTTTGCAAGAAGTTGTAACTTTGGTCAGGTGAGAAAGTGACATTCTCCGATTTTTGAGAAAAAATCTGGCAAAAAATGACCCTTTTCTCCCATAACGTTTGATCCATCCATTCAATTTTTCTGAAACTTGGCCAAAATGTAGAGGCAATTGTTCTGGATATAAAATGAGCATCCTTGACCTCAGAAAAATTCTGGTTCGCGCCCCCAGGGGGTAAAAAATGCCCCAAATTGGCCAAATTTATTGCATTTTACACTCACCACATCGAGTCACATACAGAGGGGGACCACGCACACGTGGCTTGTTTTTTCTTTTCTTTCTTTCTTTTAATGGAAATCGCTCCGGACAAGTCATGAAGCCACTTGATGTAAGGAGCTAAAAAAATACCACTTCAATGTAAAAAAATTAATCAACGATAAGTGTTATATAGATAGATTCTGACTCAGAAAAAAGCAATTATTTCCTCTTTGTCAGAAACTTCGCTCATGGAATGTGAGAACTAAAGGACAAAATAATGGAAGCGAGAGTTACGAGGTTGCCGAAAGTAAACCCAATTTCCACCTTCTACTCTCCTTACTAACTTTGCCTTTATGGAGACAGGTACTAAAAAAATAGTTTTAACAGTAACTATTTTCTTTTAACAATTCTACATATAAAAAAAATCAAAATATTGATAAATGAATATTATTCCGAAATATTGTTAAAAAAAAAAAATATAATATCCTCTTAACATCTTCTTACTAGGTTTTATTTTCAATATACGCATTGATATGGTTTTCTAAAACATATATAATTCCTATTTCAACAAAGCCTCTAGCAAACGATAACATTTTATTAGTTCTAGATATTGTTTATTTCTCTTTTTTAAATGAGAGCAACGGTCAGTTTTCAGTTTTAAATGTCCTATGCTATAAATATCCATTGAGATCAATACCAGTTCTTTCTGCTTAAATCAGTGGCTTATTTAACTTTGGTTTTACCAGCGACGTAGTTGAATTTATTTATATAAAGAAAATCTGTTGACTTTTGTATTTCAGTTTTAATCAAAATAGTCTCCATCTGTGACACCAAGATAAAGAGTTGGGTCTCTCTAGGCCACATTGTCCTTCAACCAATGATATTAAAAAAACCTGTTACATGAAAATGAATAAACTAACCTATTTTAATTTTTTTTATTTGTAAACATCATAGGAATGCTTGTCTTCCATGGTTTAAATTTATTTATTTTTAATTTCAATTTTATTTCAAGTTTTTGTTTTATTTCTTTCTAACTATCAAAAGAAACTTTATATCCTTCCTCCCCCACCAAACCTGCTAAATGAATAAATGCGATAGTTTTTTCTCCATTTATCTGAACTATATTTATATCAAAACACCTTAGGTTTACTTGATTCAATGATACAACAAAATATTTATTAAATTTATATATACTGATCAGAAAACTTACAAAACATAGTAAAGGCTATACTCCATTTGCATATTCATAAACAGTTACTAATAAATTAATATTCTGTACGATTCATTTGTAATTTGATTCTTCTATTTTCTTGTATATACGCAAGTTTTCTTGATATTAATATTATCAGTAATATTTATTAAGGTGATTTTAATGAAGAAATAGATAACACCATGACAATCATCTTTTTTGTTGTTTTCCTCCAAATTACCAAAATTTGAAATGAAAATGGTTTCTTTGTTTTTCAGTAAAGAAAGCTACAGCTTAAATGATTGCTGCCCGGAGGGAAACGGGTAGTTTTTGCGAGTATAAAATGTAATTTGTAAAAATATTTAATGGATTGGTTCAGGTAGTTGAAAAGATGGCTGGAGAATGACTGACTGGCCCCTTTCTGTCTCTAGACAATGGATACCCACAGAAATAGTGAAGTAAAGGTTGTGCGATCCCCAACTGCACTTAATACCTGACATTGCTTTATGTCCATTGGCAAGGAGAAATCCAAGACTACCTGAAGCAATGCTGAGATAAGCGGAGAAGTACTACTGCTATTTAGTTTTCCTTCTCCTAGGCTAGTTGACCTAAAAAGGCTTGAAAGTTCAGCCTACTATTCACTCATAGATGAGCAAGAGATGGGTGGATACATTTTCAAAGTGTATTAGAGAAAGTCACTTTCGCTTCTGAACTTAGGACACCTGGTATTTTCAAATGCTGACTTTTTGTCTCAAAGATTTCCAGGAATGACTCAGTAGAAAATCTAACGGCACATATGACAAAAAGTCCCCTCATCCCTCCCCTCAACCGTAATCTAAAAATGTATTTTTACTGAACTTTTATTTCAATTATTATTTCTTTTTTCTTTCGTTTTATCAAGGATTAAGTTTTCAGATTATAAAAATTTATTTTACAATTATTCAAATTTTAGTAAGGGAGTCAGGTTTTCCAAGTAGGTTTATGTAAAACTACCCCCCCCCCCCCTGGATTTGATTTTCGTTATTTTATGTCATTTAGTAAATTTATAATCAAAAGCAAAACATCTAAAAGATATTTAAAGTTTTTGTCATTGCATTTCCTAATTCTCCGAAATACTTTTTGTTATTTAAAAAAAAAAATTTATTTTTTTATTTTAAACATTCTGAGGGCAAATCTGAGATTGGTAGAAAAATAATGTTGGTTTTTGTATTATTTATACTAGAAAAAATATGCTCCTTTTGGTCGCATAGTTTTGCTAGTATAAATGACAAGCAAACATATACTACACCCCCCCCCCCTTCCAAGGAGGAGGTAATGCCTGGGAAGATGGTCTCATGAGAAGAAAACAGATCCTACCTCCTTCCCAAAATCGAGCTTTAAACAATAGTACATTAGTCTGAACTAGTATAGTAAACTGAATTGAGCATTAAAAGATAGTAACAGTATAGTTCCGGCTTCAGACAGACAGATACAAAATCTCCATTAGTGTTTTATATGATTTTAAAGTGCACAATTCTTTCCACTTTCATTTTTGTTTGCCCCCACACAAGGCATATTGCCACTGAAGCGTAAGGAGCTACTATGATAGGGGCCAGATTTATAGGGGCCAACCTGTGTGGGCAGTTGGGCAACAAGATGTTTGTTCAAATTACATTTAAATTTCTGCATGTTGGTATGGTTGGGGGAAAAGGTGAAGGGAGAGAATTCCAAAGACAAGCAGTCTGAGATAAGAAGCTATTAGAGTAGAAAATCGTCTGGCATCTAGGGACCTCTACAGTGAAGGGGTGGGATTTTGTTGCTAATGGGTCGTAGTAAGTTCATCGGAGCATCTTCTGTGAAAGTACTTGTAAAACAAGCACAGGGATGCAAAAGTGCAGCGATGCAAGAGGGGCTGGAGCTTGGCAGGTTAGAAATTAGGATTTTACCCTGTATAGGAGGTAGTGGCTCGTGGTTGGTGCACCAGCCCAGATGTGGAAACAGTACTCCATGCACAGCAAATGGTGGCTTTGTAAAGATATAGGATACTGGTAGGTGTAAGAAGTTTTCTAGCCTAGTAGAGGGAGCCTACCGTCTTTGCAGCAGACTTAGCAGCATCTTCTATGAACTTATTCTACTTCATGTTGCTGGAGAATATCAAGTCGAAGAGTTTAAATGTTGGAATCTCGGGATGTTGTGGCTTGTTGGGTGGGTCAGGGGTATTTACCTTTAGGGGGTACAAGTTCAGTAAGTTCATCGGAGCACATTCAAGGAAGTACTTGTGAAATAAGCACAGGATGCAATACTGTGGCGCTGCGACAGAGGCTGGAACTTGGCAGATAGTGCGGGACCTATTAGGTTAGAAATTTTTTTTGCACCCCGTCAAAGAGGGAGATGCTAGTGGTTGGTGCACCAGCCCAGATGTGGCAACAATACTCCATGCACTTGTGAATGGTGGCTTTACAGAGATATAGGATATTGGCAGGTGAGAAGTTTTCTAGCCCAATAGAGGGAGCCTACCTTCTTTACAGCTGCCTTGGCAGCATCTTCTATATACTTATTCCACTTCATGTTGCCTGAGAATATCAGGTTGAGGAGTTTAAACTTTGGACTCTCTTGAAGAGTGCTATCATCCATGACAATCGGTGGTTGGAAAGGTTTCTTATAATTGTTAAAGGAAAGGAGCTTTGTCTTGGTAGCATTGAATGTGGCCATCCATTTTTGGCATCATTTTACTATAGACTTGAGGTCATTTTTCAAGGATTCAGCCATTGCCTTTGGATGCATTTGATTTGCCCTAATGCTGGAAATAGAATATAGTGTCATCAGCAAATACACCCATTACAGATGCGATTGCATCAGGAAGGTCATTTCTGATGATCAGGGATGATATAGGTCGAAGTATTGAACCCTGAATCACACCCAATGTAGTGTTTGGATGTACGCCCATTGAGAATGACCTGGATCTTTCTTTTAGCAAAAAAAGATCTGGTTATATTAAATAATCGTCCAGTAATACCGTATGAGTTTATTTTCCTGAGAAGACCTTCATGTAAGACCTTGTCAAAGGCCTCTGCAGATATCTAGCGCTACTGTCCTAGTTTCACTTAACTTATTCAGTGTGTGATATATACGTTCAGACATGACCATTAGGTTATCTGAAATAGAACAAGATGGCCTAAATGCATACTGTTGGTCAGAAAGAAGTTAAGCATTTTCGAGGTGGTGAACTATCGCTAAATTGATTAATGATACAAAGATTTTAGTGAAAATTGAGCAATAATTTTGTGGGTCAGTTCTTTTGCCAAAGTTCTTGAAAACTGGTACCATAGAGGCAATTTTTTAGCTACCAGAGAAGCAAGATTCTGCAAGGTATTTGTTATAGTTTAGAGAGGACAGACTTTCATGTTACAATATTCAGGTTAGTAAAAAAAAAAATGCGACAATTGACGCTGAGTTAATAGAAAAGACCAAGAGGAAGGCCAAAAACCCAGTGGAGGGATGGCCTCGACGTCCGACTGGGTCCTGTGTGGCCATACCTCGCCAGGGACAAAATTTGATGGTTCCTTCTTCAGGAATAATCAAAACTGATGATGAACTCAAAATTAGGAAATGGAAGATAATTGGAGAAATTTTGTTGTAAGAGTTCAAACTTGATAGCAAGCAGATCTAACAAATAGAGGATATCCTGTTATAAGGAAAACGAAATCAGAAGTTTCAAAGTCCATAAATAATATCTGTTTATTGAAAGAAAACAAATGCATATCTTCAACATTAACTGATCTTACAGAAGAATCGTATATGGATATTGATAAACTAGCACCAGCTCCTCCCTGTGCTCCAATAGTATTACCAAAGTAACAAAACGTCTGAACAACCTCAGTAGTCACCATTGAAATATACTTTATTATGAGTTCTCATCCGTCTCCATTGTCTTACACTTCTTGCACACAAACTGGTTACCACCTCTCCAGCTACCTGTAATTTCACTGCACTTCTGTACCCAATGCTTACAAATACCACAAAACTTTTTCCCAAAGAAAAGATTTATCTCTAATCTCTTTCCCTAGAATTTTCACCAATAGAGCATATTTCTTTATTACTATTACTGGTATTAGATCAGGCCCACATGCTTTGGAGGTGTCAAGGTTTTTTATGATGTTCCTGATATGAGATGGGGTGATGATCAGGTCATCAAGTGTGGCTTCAGTCTGCAATGGAAATTTTGGGAGGGAGAGTTTATTTAGGCAGGATAGTTTTCTTTATTATGTGAGAAATTTGAAATAAGTCTCCTCTGTAACAGTATTCAAAATTTGTATGAATAAAATCTTTTTTTTTTAATTTTTTTTTTTTTTTACATTTATTCATTATTTTCCAATCTTGAGCAGACATTGTTAAAAGTATATTTTTCTCAAAGCCAGTTTCCATTATTAGCAAACATTCCCAGGCCGTCTCCCGGCGATATCGTTTTCCAAGGAAGGTAGATCAGACCCATGTGCTTCATTAATTGTCCCTATTGACTTGCCTCCTCACAAGGGCAGTTAGAAAGAAGGTCGATTGTTAATGTAGGAAAATTCAGCCTCCCCAAAAGGTGGACTCTGGATTGGGACAAAAATAAAAATTACCGCAGTCTAAAAGGATTTCTCCATCACTGACTGACGACAGAAGAGATGACGTGTAGTATCAAAACAGATACTACACTTTGTTCCTAACTCAAAGTAAATTGTACATATGATTTTATTTGCATTCCTTCAAAAGAATCATGAAAGTTTGTTTGAAATCATTTTTTCCTCTTTGAAATGTAAGTATATATAATTTGTTCATAGCTTGCCAACGTTCCCATATGGGTAGATGCCATCATCTCAAGAACGGCTGGTGGTATGCACATGATATTTTCAGTGTTTCTATTCTAGTACAAAAATACTGCAATCCTAAAATATCAACTTTATCTACAGTAGAATTTTGTGATGCTATGTAAAAATTTAATGTGCAAATGTTTTCAACTATGTTGATATTAAAAAATGTTGTTTTTAATAATATTTGCGATTTTATTTTCTCTATTGGATTGAATTTTAATCTTCTCTTAATCAAACTTGTAATATTAATATTTGAGAAATAATTTAAATAAAAAAAAGGACGAATTTAACCTTTTTTTTGAAAAAGAATCATAATATATATATATATATATATATATATATATATATTAATTAGTACAACATTAGAAATAGCTAATAAAGTGGTATGATGGTTAGTGTTCTCTAATGGGCTGAGAGACTAGGGTTCAATCCTCGATTGAGTAATACCAACGACTCAAAAAATGGTATTTGAGGCTCACTTTCTTAAACACTCAGCATTATAAGCTGAACATCAAGGGTCGGTGAAGTAATCCTGGGAAAGGAGTGGCGCACTCTCCTAAATCTTGGTGTAGTAGTTTATGAAAAGGGAACCTTTGGGTCGCCCTCAACTATAGTCGACGACTTTACTTTTTAAAAGAATTTGGTGACAGGAATGCAGTATTACAGATGCAAGCTGCCATGTGCAGTTGATTCTATGTCTATACTCTACAAACTTAGATCTACATACCATCTATCATGTATATCGAGCACTCTCCTTTATAAATATAACAGCTAATACAACTATATTTAGTAATATGTAATGATAATTTACCATTTTATGACAGCCGATTCTCGCAATTTTCAAGTGCGTACGAAGCCGCCTGTTTTTGTTTGTTTGCAATTAATAATAATGTCTGTTAACTATATTTACCACCTTCCTAAAATCTTTTTGAGAAAGAGTATAGACATTTCTTTAATATTTATATAATTATCCTTTACGCCATATTTGTTTTTCTCTTGAATCTCCTTAATATTTGTTTCGAATTTAAGGCTTTATGTTTCATTTCCCATTTTTATGACTGGTAATAGTTTACCTGTGGGTTTCTCTACTTCATGTTTCTACACTTCAGCTGATATTAAACATTAAGATCATAATATATTGAGATAGAAGTTAAGTTAAGTTGAATTGAACATAACAAAAAAACTTTCAATGAAATCCTTATAATATTTGCAATAGACCCCTCGAAAAAAAATAATGTCGGTATTTACTTTGTCGTATTGGTTTTGCTGATTGCTACAAAGATGAATCCTTTAGAATCTCAAATTATGCTCAGTCACCTTTCCATTTGATAGTTTGTTTTTTTAGTGGCGGGAGGGAGAGCTCATCCACCAGGTCCTTCTCTATTTGGTTGGCGCCAACGTGCCGGTGGACAGTTGAAGACCGGGATGTTGCAATAATCAAAAGCGAACTGGCAGCACTATCAGGCCTACAAGTATCTCAGGATTGGCGAAAGTGAACTGCGATGTTGAGATACTATACTTGCTCAGGAGGAAGCCGACTCAACCTGACCATGATGATAGCCGATATGAGTACAAAGTGATTGTCTTGTAGTGCTGTTTTGATATTGCGGGGTTGAAGATCTCTTGAGGCTGAACTCTACAGAAATAATGATCTCTCTTTGTTCGCTAAAATTAAACTTCTCTAGTTGCTATTAATTTCCATTAACATACTCAGACAAATGACATCGACATCTTGTACTTTTATTCATACTCTTCTGTCATTCGTTGGGGTACATTGGGGGGGGGGGCGAGAGGCAACCTCAGTTTTTGTTAACTAATCATGTTTAGTCTCCATTTTATTTGCTGTGCTCGACTTTCCTCCTGTTGATTTCTCACCCTCAAAACTTCCCTAACTTCAACGATGACATCACGTGTTTCCTACCTTCGCTCCTTTGATCTTGGCAGACAATCACTTGCTACTATTAAATGGTTTAAAGCCTCTTACAACAAGGATTTCATCTAATGTATAATTTTGCTGTTGTATTATTTGGATTAGTAATAGAATTGAATACAATATGGGAACCAATAATTCTAAATAGGAGATTAGAACACTAGTTAACAAAAACAACAAAAAAAAGTAGTAAGACTACATATCTAAAATACAAATTGGTTTAAGGTTCCCAACATTAATAGTATAATTGGCCACATGGATTCTTAGTGCAACAGATAAAATGCTAAGTAATACTTAGTTCCATGTAATAGTCTTCTGGTGGGGGGGGGGAGGTTGAAGTTTCAATCCTCAGTATAGGCGATACTAAGAATATAATTAAGAATATACGGTACAAATCACGTTGACACACCGGTTCCCGTTAGATCACCGAAGTTAAGCGACGTTGAGCTTGGCCAGTATTAAATGGGTGCCCATTTGGGACTACCAGGTGCTGTATGTGCTCTCTGTTTATCTCGGCATTGTTTCCAGTCGTCTTGAACTGCTTGCCATTGGAATCAAGCAGTGCCGACTCAGGAGAGGTGTTGGTAGAGATTGCGCAACCCTTGCTTCATAATTACACGTGCAGCCAGCCCCTTATAGGGGTATCCATAGTCTCTCTAGACTGAACGGAGGGCCTAATTAAGAATTACTTAAAACTTCTACCCGGTCATGGCTGACAGAACGAGAACAATCTACCTCCGTAGATGAAATAAAGGGTTCAATGGAAAATTCCATACAGATTCCCGAGTTCAACAAGACTCACCCAAAAAAGGTTGGAGGTTATGTTGACCGAAATGTTGTTTGGATAACATCCAAGATGAAAACAGTTGTTCGAATAATCCAAATAATACATGTTCTTTTATTCATACTCTTATTTCATTCATTAGAGTTAATGATTGGGGGGGGGGGGGGCGGCGAGAGGTGACCTCAGTTTTGTTTTTAGCCCCCACTGTGCTCGTGTTGTCTCAAGTCGATTTCTCACCCCTCAAACTACCCTAACTTCACCAATGACATCACATGTTTCCTACTTCTGTTCCCTAGCTATGGTTGCTATTTAAGGGTTTAAGGACCCCCCCCCCTTCTCTCCGGCCATACAATAAGGATTTCATCTAATGTATAATTTTGCTGTTTTCTTCAATTGCACTTAAAAGTTTAACATTACTCTTCTGATGAATTTACAATTTGCTAAAAACGAAACCGCTTTTATTACTAATCCAAATATTAGAAGTAATTAAAGTTTATAGAAATTGTAAAGTAAAACGAACAGCTCGAATTTATTATTAATTCTGAAGTAGTTAATTTCAATTATCTTAAAACATTTTTTTTGTCACTTGATCAAGGGCAGTCTTTTTCATTTTTAATATTAGTATTTTTAAAATTAAAATTTTCAAAATTAGTATATTTGTTTTCTGAACGCTCATGTCTTCTTTTCTGTTTTCTCTTTGCAGACTATACTGGGAGAATTCACCCGGGAACAAGAGAAGTTTGTGAATGAAAATAAAGAAAAAGGGAAAAGTACTGAAGCATCCGTTCCCCCATGGGTTGGATACAATGAAGAGGAGAGCATGAAGAAGCAAATTCTTGCCCTCTCTGCTGTAAGCGATTCATCTTTCTTTTGCTATCTACAATTGACGAAATACGCCATCTTAAATTACTGATTGTTTCACTTGCCTATCAAGCTATTTTTTTTATCTATAACTAGAAGAATACCCGTCCCAGGATAGGTAAAATTAATTCAGAACAGTTTTGCACCATTTTTATGTCCCTCTACGTAAATTAAAATCAAGATCTAAACTATTATATCTTGATTTTAATCTTTGTAGGGGGACATAAAAGTTTGTCTAGAATCCGTATTCCACTTTTGATCAAATTCTACTACATGGCATCTCGTACTCAGACCGTGTCACAAACGAAGAAGTTCGCGCGCTCATCAACGCAAATCTGAACAACTACGAAGATTTGCTGACAACTGTAAGAAAAAGAAAGCTTGGATGGTATGGTCACGTGACAAGGGCAGTGGTCTCTCCAAAACCATCCTTGCAGTGCAAGGCAAGAGAAGGAGAGGTAGACAACACAAAAGATGGACGGACAACATCAAAGAGTGGACGGGCTACAACTTCGCTACAACCCAGTCCATTGCCCATGACCGTCAGAAGTGGAGACAGCTGGTGTGGAGTTCATTGGTGCAGCGCCCCTACGACCCAGGAGGGGGTTAAGGGACCAAGTCAAGTCAAGTCAAGTCTACTACATGATTTTGATTCTAGAAAATATCTAAAATTTGAAGCTTAAACTTAAGGAGTATTAAGAAGAAATCGAAATTAAGCGAATCTTGCTTAATTTGTGTGTAATGACTATGAATCAAATTTAATGGAAATCTGAAATATTTGAATTTTTTGTTCATATTATGCTCCAAAAAGCCCTTAAAATACTCTAAAGAAAGTGAAATTTTGGGAATATTTATTAATTGATGTCTAATACTTATTGTTAAAATTTCATCAAAAATTAAAAGTATCTCAATTTTCAAAAAAAACTTTTACCCCCTTTGCATTAAAGTAAATATAACCCACATTATCTACCCTTACATCTAGCAACTGTGATCAGTTAGTTTCAGACTGAATTCTATATGTAGAAATATATAAACATATACACACACCTAATTTTATATAAATAGAGATTTTAACACTTTAAAAGATCATATTAAAGACAAAAATCATCTTCAATCTCTATAATAATTATGCTTGTCATCTCTTACTTAGATCGCATGACTGTAACACTGCCAACACTCATGTGATAAAGCAAAGGGATGTAATTCATCCAAACTCGATGTAGTAGTATTAATAAGAAAGAATGACAAACACCTAAATATAAAAGTCTAATTGTATATCTTTATTTTTCGAGTTGTGATGTATGGGTAGCATAAGAGTTAGAGGTTCGGATTGCACACACATAAATTGAAGGGAGATGAATCTTTAGTTGAACTTTTTTCTTTTCTTTTTTTTTCTTTTTTTAAACAAAGTTCACCCCCAAACAAGGCAGGTCACCACTGTATATGTAAGAAGCCACTGAGAATTAAGGTGTAAGTTTTGGGGGTCACCCTAAGCCGGGAGCTGTGCAGCAAGATGCCTGTTTACATTAGTTTTTAATTTCTGCATGTTTGTACAGTTGGAAACAGAGAGCAGGGAGGGAGTTCCAGAGGCTGGCAGCCCGAGGAAAGAAGCTATTGGTGTAGAAGGCTCCGGGTTCTGGGACCTTCAGTGAATGGATGGGATTTAGCTGATTGTCGGGTTGGTCGAGTGTATTTACGTCGAGGGGGCACTAGAGCAGCAAGTTCATCGGAGCACAATCCATTGAAGTACTTGTAAAACAGGCACAAGAATGCAACATTGTGGCGATGGGGATGGAGCTTGGTGGATAGTGAGGGGCCTATTAAGTTGGCGACTCTTTTTTGGACTTTGTCTAAGAGGGAGAGACTAGTGGATGATGCACCAGCTCAGATGTGGCAACAATACTCCATGCATGGGCGGATGGTGGCTTTTAGAGATATAGAAGACTGTCAGGTTTGAGAAGTTTTCTAGCACGGTAGAGGGAGCCCACATTCTTTGCAGCAACCTTGGCAATGTCTTCAATGTATTTGTTCCAATTTATGTTACCTGTGAATGTAAGGCCGAGGAGTTTGAATGTTGGACTCTCAGGTAGGGTGTTATTTGCCATGGCAGTCGGTGGTTGAAGAGGTTTCTTGTAGTTGTTGAAGGACAGAAGCTTTGTCTTTGTGGCATTAAATGTTACCATCCATTTATGACTTCATTTCACTACAAACTTGAGTTCATTTTCTAAGGATTCAGCCATTGCCTCGGATATGTGCATGTCTTGCCCACATGTTAGAGCGTGGTGTCATCAGCAAATATACCTATCTCCAACTCGATATCATCAGGGTGGTCATTTATGAAAATCATGAACAGTAAAGGTCCAATGATGGATTCCTGGGATACACCAGCATTTATGTCATGTTGCTTAGATGAACGGCCATCGAGGACAACCTGGATCTTTCTTTTGCTTAGGAAGGATCTAATTATATTAAATATATGTCCAGTAATACCATATGAATTAATTTTTAAGAGAAGCCCTTTATGCCAGACCTTGTCAAAGGCTTTGGATATATCAAGCGCTACCGCCCTAGCCTCACTTGCCTTGTCCAGTGTATGATGTATGCGTTCAAAGATGACTGTTAGGATATCCACAGTAGATTGTGCTTGTCTAAATTCATACTGATGATCAGAAAGAAGTTTAGCATTAACTAGGTGCCGGACTATCGCTAGATTGATTAAGGATTCAAAGATTTTAGCAAAGACTGGGAGCAGACTGATTGGGCGATAGTTCTGAGGATCAGTTCTATCACTAGAATTCTTGAAACTGGTACTACAGAGGCAGTTTTCCAGCTATCAGGGAAGCAAGATTCAGCAAGGCATTTGTTGTAGAGTTTGGAGAGGACAGGGACCAATTCTGCAGAGCATTTCTTTATTACTGGTATAAGATCAGGCCCATATGCTTTGGAGGTGTCAAGGTTTTTTATGATGTTCCTGACATGAGATGGGGTTATGACCAGGTTTTCAAGTGTGGCTTCGGTCCACAATAAGAATTTAGGGAGGGGCTGGTTTGCAATGTGGACTTTAAGGCGAAATGCTTGGCAAGTAGTTCAGCCTTATCAGTTTCCGTGCAAATTACATTAACGGGGGAATTGTTGATTGTCCATTGTTTACTGAAATCGCAAATACCTAAGTTCTGTGACTGAATGCGTTTTTTGTTAACTCTGTATACCTTCTCTTTGCTTTACCTATCACTACTTTACAATTATTTCTTGACTTTATAAATTTCTGTCTTTTCGCAGTTGACTTATGGCGGCCGAATTGTCAGAATGCTTGCTGCCTCTTAGCAATAGCAGCTGCACATACGAGGTTAACCATTGAGGAGAGTGGGGTTTGCTGAAAAATTTTGCATGGGAACATATGCTTCAATGCCAGATTTGACTTATTCGGTTAACTCATTTGCACACTAATCAGCAGGGAGTGAGAAGGTTTCACTACATGGGGCATCGCTGATGTGATCTGGTCATAGTATCTCGTCGTTTTGAGCAACGGCTCATCAGCTTTTGGACGAGGTTTTAGGGTGATATTAATCATTACCACAACGTGATCAGTGTTCCCAGGCGGGCTATGGGCATTCGTCACACAAGCCTCGGGTAGCGAGGTCAAGAACAGGTTGAGTAGTAAGGCTTGCTTGTCTACACGATCAAGGAGACGGGTCGGGAAAGTGAAAGTCTGTGAGAGGGCGTGAGCTAAGGAGAAATTATACGTAGAGTTACCAGCTGCGTCAGTAAAGCTGGAGAGTTCCAGTCAGTCATAGTGGTGTTCATTAAAATCCCCAAATACATGTATTAGGGCATTCAAGCTGAGTGAGAGTGCTCTATCTATGCTTTTAGAGAGAGTTAAGCAGGGTACAGTCCTGGGTCAAAGGAGAACAGTATAAGAAATATAAGTAACTTATGCTGTGATGTAAGGTCAATCTAAAGCACATGTTAGCTTAGTCATCTGATTCAAACCAATATTCTCTAGTCAAGGGGAGGGTGTTCTGAACATAAACTCCTAGCCCATGCATATGTTTGTCAGAATCTTTACAGTAGAGTGAGAGGTAGTCAGTCATGTCAAAGTGGTGAGAGGAGACTGAGGATTGAAGGTTTGTTTTACTTTGTGCTAGGATATCGGGGAGTTTGTCAGGAGAAAGGTTTCTATGTTGTTGATGTTGGTTCTAAGTCCCTGGATATTTGCGAATGCGAGCCTCAAGAGCAGAGGCAGAGATGTTTTTTGTTGGGTTTCTGGTTTAGGTTTAACCAGCTTCTGCTCTGATCAAGAATTGGACTAGTTACATAACATTTTTGACGTTTATGCAACTGCATTTCTGGTGTAGGTTTAACCAGCTTCTGCTCTGATCAAGAATTGGACTAGTTACATAACATTTTTGTCGTTTATGCAACTGCATTTCTGGTTTAGGTTTAACCAGCTTCTGCTCTGATCAAGAATTGGACTAGTTACATAACATTTTTGACGTTTATGCAACTGCATTTCTAGTTTAGGTTTAACCAGCTTCTGCTCTGATCAAGAATTGGACTAGTTAGATAACATTTTTGACGTTTATGCAACTGCATTTCTGGTGTAGGTTTAACCAGCTTCTGCTCTGATCAAGAATTGGACTAGTTAGATAACATTTTTGTCGTTTATGCAACTGCATTTCTGGTTTAGGTTTAACCAGCTTCTGCTCTGATCAAGAATTGGACTAGTTAGATAACATTTTTGTCGTTTATGCAACTGCATTTCTGGTGTAAGTTTAACCAGCTTCTGCTCTGATCAAGAATTGGACTAGTTAGATAACATTTTTGTCGTTTATGCAACTGCATTTCTGGTTTAGGTTTAACCAGCTTCTGCTCTGATCAAGAATTGGACTAGTTAGATAACATTTTTGTCGTTTATGCAACTGTATTTCTGGGTTAGGTTTAACCAGCTTCTGCTCTGATCAAAGATTTGGACTAGTTACATAACATTTTTGTCGTTTATGCAACTGCATTTCTGGGTTAGGTTTAACCAGCTTCTGCTCTGATCAAGAATTGGACTAGTTAGATAACATTTTTGTCGTTTATGCAACTGCATTTCTGGTTTAGGTTTAACCAGCTTCTGCTCTGATCAAAGATTTGGACTAGTTACATAACATTTTTGACGTTTATGCAACTGCATTTCTGGTTTAGGTTTAACCAGCTTCTGCTCTGATCAAGAATTGGACTAGTTACATAACATTTTTGTCGTTTATGCAACTGCATTTCTGGTTTAGGTTTAACCAGCTTCTGCTCTGATCAAGAATTGGACTAGTTACATAACATTTTTGTAGTTTATGCAACTGCATTTCTGGTTTAGGTTTAACCAGCTTCTGCTCTGATCAAGAATTGGACTAGTTACATAACATTTTTGTCGTTTATGCAACTGCATTTCTGGTTTAGGTTTAACCAGCTTCTGCTCTGATCAAGAATTGGACTAGTTAGATAACATTTTTGTCGTTTATGCAACTGCATTTCTGGTTTAGGTTTAACCAGCTTCTGCTCTGATCAAAGATTTGAACTAGTTACATAACATTTTTGACGTTTATGCAACTGCATTTCTGGGTTAGGTTTAACCAGCTTCTGCTCTGATCAAGAATTGGACTAGTTACATAACATTTTTGTCGTTTATGCAACTGCATTTCTGGGTTAGGTTTAACCAGCTTCTGCTCTGATCAAGAATTGGACTAGTTACATAACATTTTTGTAGTTTATGCAACTGCATTTCTGGTTTAGGTTTAACCAGCTTCTGCTCTGATCAAGAATTGGACTAGTTACATAACATTTTTGTCGTTTATGCAACTGCATTTCTGGTTTAGGTTTAACCAGCTTCTGCTCTGATCAAGAATTGGACTAGTTAGATAACATTTTTGTCGTTTATGCAACTGCATTTCTGGTGTAAGTTTAACCAGCTTCTGCTCTGATCAAGAATTGGACTAGTTAGATAACATTTTTGTCGTTTATGCAACTGCATTTCTGGTTTAGGTTTAACCAGCTTCTGCTCTGATCAAGAATTGGACTAGTTAGATAACATTTTTGTCGTTTATGCAACTGCATTTCTGGGTTAGGTTTAACCAGCTTCTGCTCTGATCAAAGATTTGGACTAGTTACATAACATTTTTGTCGTTTATGCAACTGCATTTCTGGGTTAGGTTTAACCAGCTTCTGCTCTGATCAAGAATTGGACTAGTTAGATAACATTTTTGTCGTTTATGCAACTGCATTTCTGGTTTAGGTTTAACCAGCTTCTGCTCTGATCAAAGATTTGGACTAGTTACATAACATTTTTGACGTTTATGCAACTGCATTTCTGGTTTAGGTTTAACCAGCTTCTGCTCTGATCAAGAATTGGACTAGTTACATAACATTTTTGTCGTTTATGCAACTGCATTTCTGGTTTAGGTTTAACCAGCTTCTGCTCTGATCAAGAATTGGACTAGTTACATAACATTTTTGTAGTTTATGCAACTGCATTTCTGGTTTAGGTTTAACCAGCTTCTGCTCTGATCAAGAATTGGACTAGTTACATAACATTTTTGTCGTTTATGCAACTGCATTTCTGGTTTAGGTTTAACCAGCTTCTGCTCTGATCAAGAATTGGACTAGTTAGATAACATTTTTGTCGTTTATGCAACTGCATTTCTGGTTTAGGTTTAACCAGCTTCTGCTCTGATCAAAGATTTGGACTAGTTACATAACATTTTTGACGTTTATGCAACTGCATTTCTGGGTTAGGTTTAACCAGCTTCTGCTCTGATCAAGAATTGGACTAGTTACATAACATTTTTGTCGTTTATGCAACTGCATTTCTGGGTTAGGTTTAACCAGCTTCTGCTCTGATCAAGAATTGGACTAGTTACATAACATTTTTGTAGTTTATGCAACTGCATTTCTGGTTTAGGTTTAACCAGCTTCTGCTCTGATCAAGAATTGGACTAGTTACATAACATTTTTGTCGTTTATGCAACTGCATTTCTGGTTTAGGTTTAACCAGCTTCTGCTCTGATCAAGAATTGGACTAGTTACATAACATTTTTGTCGTTTATGCAACTGCATTTCTGGGTTAGGTTTAACCAGCTTCTGCTCTGATCAAGAATTGGACTAGTTACATAACATTTTTGTTGTTTATGCAACTGCATTTCTGGTTTAGGTTTAACCAGCTTCTGCTCTGATCAAGAATTGGACTAGTTACATAACATTTTTGTCGTTTATGCAACTGCATTTCTGGTTTAGGTTTAACCAGCTTCTGCTCTGATCAAGAATTGGACTAGTTACATAACATTTTTGTTGTTTATGCAACTGCATTTCTGGTTTAGGTTTAACCAGCTTCTGCTCTGATCAAGAATTGGACTAGTTAGATAACATTTTTGACGTTTATGCAACTGCATTTATGGTTTAGGTTTAACCAGCTTCTGCTCTGATCAAGAATTGGACTAGTTACATAACATTTTTGACGTTTATGCAACTGCATTTCTGGTTTAGGTTTAACCAGCTTCTGCTCTGATCAAGAATTGGACTAGTTACATAACATTTTTGACGTTTATGCAACTGCATTTCTGGTTTAGGTTTAACCAGCTTCTGCTCTGATCAAGAATTGGACTAGTTACATAACATTTTTGACGTTTATGCAACTGCATTTCTGGGTTAGGTTTAAC
This sequence comes from Sepiola atlantica, assembly GCA_963556195.1. NCBI lineage: Eukaryota > Metazoa > Mollusca > Cephalopoda > Sepiida > Sepiolidae > Sepiola > Sepiola atlantica. The sequence goes on along the minus strand of OY744520.1, from coordinate 172,102,879 downwards.
CAGCTTCTGCTCTGATCAAGAATTGGACTAGTTACATAACATTTTTGACGTTTATGCAACTGCATTTCTTGGTATGCGTCTTCTAGTATGCACATACATAAACCACACGTGGCTACGCTTCTGGAATGTCGTCTACAGAACCTCATATGGCCACACCTTCTTGTAGATGCACTTAAGCGCACATGCATTTCCTTCTGCTTAGGGGAAAACCAAGGAAAACATAGGAGGACATAAGGATGGACTTGAGAGAAAAAGGGATGAAGATCTGGCCAGAGATAGATTAGTTTAGAAGTTAATTTCAAAAAGTTGTCCAACACATGCCAGCATGTAAAATGGGCGTTAAACTGATGATGATGATTTTTAGGACATCTGTGCGTCTTGTTTATTTTAGCCACTGGATGCACTTCTTTGTTTGTTATTTCCAGTCTTTTGATTATGGCCAACGTCTCTCCTCAATCGATATCCAACAGTGTTATTCATATTTCTAGTTGCCCTGCCAAGGCTTGAGAGTCTAGTCTATCCTACTATTTATAGATGGATTCATACCTTTCACAAGGATAGTAGTGAAAGTGATGCTATAGCCTTGACAAAACTTGAACATGGCACACCAACCTCATAGTCCGGTAACCACTACAATTTGCATGTGAAAATATTTTTTGTCGCTTACATCATCCAAAGAGAATAAACAGTGTATTAATAGATCTGAGTACTATTGAGGTACCCCTTATTTTGAGAGTACTATTGAGGTACCCCTAATTTTGAGAGTACTATTGAGGTACCCCTAATTTTGAGAGTACTATTGAGGTACCCCTTATTTTGAGAGTACTATTGAGGTACCCCTTATTTTGAGAGTACTATTGAGGTACCCCTTATTTTGAGAGTACTATTGAGGTACCCCTAATTTTGAGAGTACTATTGAGGTACCCCTAATTTTGAGAGTACTATTGAGGTACCCCTAATTTTGAGAGTACTATTGAGGTACCCCTAATTTTGAGAGTACTATTGAGGTACCCCTAATTTTGAGAGTACTATTGAGGTACCCCTAATTTTGAGAGTACTATTGAGGTACTCCTTATTTTGAAATTATGAACAGATTGAGCTCAGTTCTGGTTATGATCATAAATATTATCGAGTGATGATACCCCAATTTGGGAGAGTATGGAGTCACCCATAATTGCCGTTATGACCAGAGCCCATTTAAACTTGGAGTAGTAGTACCTGCCAGAGTCTCATTTATCGGCTGAATAGAATCTATCATTTAGAGGTTATTTATTTACAAAATACATTTATTTACAAAACAAAGCAAAGAGATAATTAAGAACGTGAAACATAATTTTACCAAAATTACTGGATTTAGCATTAAATAATGTGAAAAGTGTTGATATTTTTTGTATATATTTAAATAGGCATGTTTTTTTAGTTCCCTTGTATTAATCAGAAAGGATTTGTTTTTGTAACTTTCTGTTAGTTTTTTGATTTTCTCAAAATTGGTTCATTAGATTTTCAGAAATTTTGCAAAAAGTTATGTAAGCAGAGAACTGACTGAACTAAATTTTTGAGAAAACTCTGGTTTATTTCCCCGGGGTTGAGGGGGGGGGGGAAGAGTATGGTTGTTCAAAATCCATGAAAAATTAGGATTAATTGTTATTTATATAAAATCAGTATAATTGACCCCAGGAAACCTCTGGACATAAAAAAATCCTACCATATTGGCAAAAATTGCACTTTTTCTGAAAGTATTCTCATTAGTTTTTCCCCCAAATCCTTCAAAAAGTGTGATTAATGGTTGTTTACATTATTGAAACACATGTTTTACTTAATTATTGGTAGTATTATTACATTCTATTTGCAGCTTTTAAATATCATTTTTGCTGAGTTAGTGTTTGGCACAAAGATCCTACATCATTAAAACGGAGATAAATATCGATCGCATCAGGTTTCTGGTTTTTAGGGTCACTCAACAAGTTTTTAATTTTATTTAATGAAACATTTTGATTAGAGGCCCATTTCCATGAAATGGCTTCTTTGACTTTATTTTTGACCTTTCAGGACCTGGGTCAACTTTACATAACCTATCAATATGCCAAGTTTGATTGAAATCCATTCTGTAGTTTCCAAGTTCATAGTGGATGAACAGATAAAGTTTAATTTTATTTTCCAAGCTCATGTCAATGAAGCTTATTCTGTTTTCTCTAAATGATTTGCAAACTCATTATTTGTGAATATTTGATATGGAATTTTCATTTGATTGAAAGACACCATGACCAGAATAAGGTTGAGAAACACTAGTTCGCACAATGTTAAAAGTTATGGATGTGGTAGACATTCATCTTAACTATCACTCTCCTTACTATTATTTTTTTTTTTGTGTTCTTTCAGGACAAGCGAAACTTCCTGAGGAATCCTCCAGCCGGAGTGCAGTACAGTTTTGATTTCGATTCACTTTATCCTGTGGCATTGGCAACTTTACAAGAAGATCCAGAGCTACAGAAAATGCGGTTTGAATTGGTACCCAAGCAGTAAGTAATTGTTATGCTTATTTGGAGAATTTTTTTACCGTTGTTCATTTTTGAAAAAAAAAAAAAATCAATGATTACTTAGTGATAAACATTGGGATTTCTTTACTGAGTGTAAATTATAAAATAATATTGTCTGGTTTTTTGATTTAGGCATAAATGTTAAATATCCAGGCCGTGTGTACAGAAAAGTCATGTTAACAAGAAGAGATGCACCTGGCGATTGTCAAAAGATATAATTATTTGATGACTAAAAGGTCATTTCGATAAAAATAATGCACCAAACATGGGCAGAAGCAACATAAGATGATTGTTAACAAAAGAGAAATGTTAGAATTATGAAAGGTCATTCGCAAGAAGTACATGCCAGGTGCAAATAAGTCATCCCGAAAAGATAAACAAACCTGTTGGATTGTCAATTGATTGAAATCCCGCTGCAGAAGAAAATACCCTGAGGGCGTGTTTACAGGACAATGCCGTCCCGTGGGGGCGTTAGAGGTGGTAACAAATTGTTATATAATAACAACCTGAAATTGATATCGCAGTTGGGACGCTCGGGCTGAGAATAATCGATCGTTGAATTCCTGTGCATACATCTTCCTCCTACCAACCCACCATCTCTCACCGTCAGGACAATAAAGATATATCGTTATATTTTCATATATCAATTTGTCATCATTTTTATTAAGCACAGCAGTAATTAATTGCATAGAGAGTATTGGGAGCTTTCAGAGGAGATATGTAAAACTCACTTTTTCCCTGATTTAAATAAGCTGAGCTGAATGAGTGACCCAACAGGTCACATTTTTTTGTAGTGTGTACTAAGTAGACTGATAATGTGTGTACAACCTAACATATGGATGAACACTATACCTGAAGAAGGCCGAAGAGCAAATTGACTGAAACGTAATCAAAAATAAATAGCAACGATGAGCATGATAGTGCAAATAAAAACACTGCAAATAATAACTCAGTATTTACTTGCCTCCCCACAAGAGCAAAGTTAGACACAAGGTCGGTTTTTAATGTAGAGCGTAACCAGTTTTCCAAATCGGGGCACACTTGATAGTAAAAATATAAGAATTGCTTCGGTCGAGAAGTTCTCCTCTGACCGACTATAGAACAGATACTACACTTTAAAGGCCGAGAAGCAAATCAATTTTCCTATGCAAAATTCAAACCAAAATATGTTAATTTTGTTGTTGGCTTCATAAGTCAAAATAATCATAATGATGTCATCTATTATTTAGTCCAACTACAGTTGCCTCCCTTAGATTGCTTTATAATCAGTCACAGAGTAACTTCCCTTCACTCAAAATCGTTCAAATTGCACTCTAAACTGTATTCACGTTTTCCACTCTTAAACCATGCAAATAGATTATGATAGTTAATAAATTGTAACTCTTGTAGTCTTTGGAATTATCTATGCATCAGGCAAAGAATTTAAGACTGCAAAGTGATTGGGTCACTTTCAAAAATAAACATGTTATACCTTCAGTTAAAAATAAATTTCTAAGCAAAGTTCTAATTTAAGAAATCTGTTATTGCATTTAATTTTTGGGTTTCTTCTGCTTTTGGACCAAATTATCTTTGAACTTTTTCCAGCTTTCGACATTTAAAAAAAAATTCTTTCAAGAAAATGAATCGATTATGTACTAAAGTTGTATGGAATTCTTATGAGGGGGTTTCGAACAAAGGGGTAACCAATGTGGAGAAAGGATTGCCGGAAAAAGGTTATGAGAGATATACCTTTATGGCGGCATGTCATTCCCGTTTTTCGATGTGGTCCGACCACGTGTGCATAAAATTAACAGTTTAAACAAACAAAAGGGAAGAAAGAAAAACATTATATCGGAAATTATACTGGAAAGAAAGCGAAGGAATAATAAAGCTTACACACTAGAATGGTATTTTGTAAAATCAACAATTAGAGTAAAGCATATATATTAAACAAACAATTTATTTGACTAAGACATTTTGTATAGCTATCAGTTACAGAGAATGCTTGAGTTCATTTTTAAGGGGTGAAAAGTTCCGTTTGTTACACGAGTGAAATGTTCGGTTTATTTAAGTTTGTGTTTGTATGAATGCGTATATGCGATCGATGTTGATGTAAAGTGATGTAGTTTTTGTGGCAATTGTAATGTGTGCGCGCTTGAAAGAATAGTTCGTTATTCGTGGTAGGAATTAAAAGGGATTATCTACTTTTTGGCTTTTGCCTCCCCCACCTCCTCGGTCTAGCCGGTGAGAGGGGGGGGGGGGCAACGACGATCTCCTGCGTGTGCGGTCGGGCGGAAGAGAAAAGAGGAAAAAGAGCGTGCGACTTGTTGTGTCTCTTTCTATAAGGATCAAGTTAGACTGTTGATCCCTGATTGGCCGGAATCTTCGGCCAACGTGTTTTTACGAGATAACCTCTTCTTCTCTATCTCAGACGAAGAAGGGTTGATCACCAGAGAAAAAAAAAAGAAGTCGCAACAAATATCCACTTGGCCGGTAATAGCGTCTGCTATTAATTAATTAATCAGAAATTCATTAAGAATTGAAGTATTTTATTAAATACTAGCTGAAGTACTCAGGTTTCTAAATTTTGCCGAACTTTTACAGTCATGTTATGACACTCCTCACGTCATTAGGAACTGGTTTTGAAAACCCTTAAGATAAATGACGTTTGTGTATTAGAAACAGAGGTGATGTTTATTAAGTTTAGTTTTTTTTTTACGACTTTTTTATCATCAAATAATAAAGTGTGTTTACACAGGACTTTGTCTAAAATTCATGAACGATTTTTTTAAAAATCCTTATAAATATTGCTATAAATAAAAAATAAAATGTATTTCTTGTTTAGCTTGAATGATAATTATTTCCATTACTCTTGCTTGGTCCTAAATTCAGAGTCCATTGTTTAGATTGAAAATTGATCATTGCCAACACTGAGCATTTTAGTCGCAATTGTTTTGTTTTGTTTTTCTATAAACACTACTTAATGTAGAGTGATTTACAATTTTCGGATTGGCCTTTGAGAGAAATAAAAATAAAACGAATTAATCACAGAAAACTGCAAATCAGTACTTTTTAAAACCATGTGGAATATTTTCTGGAGGACAATTAAGAATATGAATAAATTTTTTAATCTTTTTTATATATTTCTGACAACTTTCGGTTTTCATTGGTGCTCACTAATGAAATGCAAAAATATATTAGAATTCTTTAGTTTTTGTTAAAAGCTTATCTATTGTGGAAACAACGTAGTAATAATAATGTATATCTGGGCATAATTATTTCTTGAAGCCCTATTTCATTAAATATTACAGACAACCTGTGTCTGCATATTTTTTCTATGATCCTTTCTAAATTCCTGATTAACTTTCAATTATTGGGCTGGAACTGGCAGATGTATTTGCCGTACTCGTTGTGTAACCTACATTCGGTTCCTTCCGGAGCCATCTCTTTGCTAAAACCGTCACTAAACATTTGAAAATACATGTTCTTTACTTGATACCCACCCATGATGATGGTTCCGGAAGGAACCCAAAGTACTAGGGTATACAACAAGTACGGCAAATACATCTGCCAGTTCCAGCCCGAAACTCGAAAGTTAATCACAAATTTTGACAGGATCAAAGAAAAAATAAGCAGACACAGGTTGTCTGCAATATTTAATAAAACATATATATATATATATATATATATATATATTCTTTTCATTAATAATAAAAAAAAAAAATATTTAGCTTTCAAAAAGGTCCATTTATCTCTTCAGGTAACCCATTGACCTGAGTAAATTTCTATGTTTTCAGGATTAGTGAAGAGAATTTCTGGAGGAACTACTTTTACCGGGTGTCTCTAATTAAACAGTCCACCCAATTAACCTCCCTGACTCAACCGACTGGTGAGTTTTTAAAAATCATTTCTTATATTTATTTCTTATCATTATTATGCTCTTATTCTGTCCTTGTTCTGCTTAATGTGATCAATCTTAATCGTGTCCCCCTCTCCCCCTGCATTATGTCAGTTATGCTGCCCCCACCCCTTTCTGTCAGCCACATTGGTGTTCAGCTTACCTGTTGTCAAGGAAATACTTGAGTAATGATTTTCTGGATGTCAATATTAAAATGACAATTTCCTTTTGTGTTCAGAAAACCTTTAAATCTATAACGAGATCAGCATCTTCATTGCTTATGCTTTTTTTATCTTCAGCTTTCATTAAATTGAAGAGCTTTTGTTAATAAAAAAGAAAAAGACCCCAATCTTTGAAATTTGAAATTGATAGATTCATCTTTGCAACATATACATTTTACAAGTAATAATATTGCATCTAAAAACGCAGAAGTGGGTTTTTTTTCTATGACCAAAAATATTTGTCACAAAATAGAAATATGCCAGGCATTTTTTGATGTATTAATAATGGGTTGAAATAGCCGACTTTCATTACTGTACGAAATTGAATGTGACTTTAAAGCCTTCAATCTGCAGATATGAGAAAGTAATTTCTGGTTTGAATTAAAGTTTAAAGACAAACATTCAAGTATTATATTTCATCTATGTTTCTAAACCAAAGGAAAATATATTTTGAATGTGTCCCTGTTGTATCAAAGAACCCAGTAATTCATTCTTTTTTTTTTTCAATATTAATAAACAAAAGACAAAAATGGCTGACTTGTTCATGAAAAAACTAAAATTGATTCTGGTCAATTTAATTCCGTAATGAAATATTTTAAAATAGGATTTAAAAAAATTGATTTTTTATTTTATACTATTATACTTTTGATTTCAATAAATAATTAATAGTAGAAAAAAATGTAAGTCACTTAGAGGCAAGAAACACACGTAAGAACTGGTATATATAGAGATTGACTTTTTTTTCCATGAAAATTTAATTATTTGCCTTTGGTTGTCATCATACATCTTCTCCCTGGAAACAAAAATTGAACAAACGAAATCATACTTTTTTTTTTCTTTTTTTTTTTTATAATTTTTTTACCTGTGTTCTCTGAAACAAAAGCAAGTTGACATTTTGTGATTTAAAAAAAAAAAAAAAAAAAAGATGAAGGCGTTTGATTTATTCAGTAATAGAGTGATACTAAAAAAAAAAATGAAAAAGATTTTTCACTTTGGCACTTTGTATCCATCTTTGCATGACTGTCTGATATTGTCTCGTCCCCTTTGTGAAACATTGCCTGTTTGTACCAATTTATTTGATACCTCCCCCCCTCTCTACTAATTCCTATCTACCAACAATTCTCTATTGGACATATCCCCTAGGACACTTATACTCACTTTCTACACATACAGCAATGGACACCAAGGTTTCTACAGCAACACATCTTTGACATGTTAGAATTTGAGAAAACATTTTTTTTTATATTTCATGTCTGTGTGATATTTTTTGGAAAATTCAACGAATATCATTAAAAAAAATTCAGATTTTTGTTTCTGTTTTAAATAGTTTGTATTTATTTACCCTTGCAAGTAAGACACTTACCGATTCTTTCTTTTTCTATATTTCAAAATAAGCAAAATATTGCTGCTACATTTTAGAAAGCCTTATCAATGCATATTTTGAAAATAAAACGGCTCTGATCTTCAGTGGTTTTCATATTTTGGATAAAATCTTATCAAATAAAAATGTGGACAGTTTTGTTTTTTTTGTTCAGTTTTTTTTTTGTTCAGTTTTTTTTTTGTTCAGTTTTTTTTTTGTTCAGTTTTTTTTTTGTTCAGTTTTTTTTTTGTTCAGTTTTTTTTTTTTGTTCAGTTTTTTTTTTTTGTTCAGTTTTTTTTTTTGTTCAGTTTTTTTTGTTCTTTCTTTTGAAAATATTTTCTCCTGGTGTTCTATACTACAGGCCACTCCATGACACAGCTGAAAATCACGGTTGGAAATGTTTGATTTTCACATTTTTTAAAGAAAATTAAATCAACTATATTTGAAAATACTTAGAATAACATTCTGACCCGTACCTGGGGATAAGATGTGTTGAAAGATAAATAAATGAAGATATAAATTTTTGTTGAAGAAACTGTTAAGTATTGAACACAACAAAGATGTCTTGTAAAAGATATGATCCACATACATATTTTTATTTATTCATTTTTCAACACTTCTTATCCTCAGGTATAGGTCAGAATGTTATTCTATATATTTTCAAATATAATTCATTTAATATTCTACAAAAATATCTGAAAATCATTTTCAATAGGCCTTCAGTCATGATTCTCAGCTGCACCATGAAGTGACTGGTAGTATAAAATGCCATGGATTTTATCTCCAAATACTCAACATCAGAGTTGTTTTATTTTCAAAATATCCATAATGTAAAATTTTCAAATGCTTATAGACCAAAATATTTTGTCTTTTTTTTTTTTTTCAACAGAAAAATTTTATTTTAATCTTTAAATCACATGACTGATCTGATAAAATTATTCCTGATTGAATAAAAGAAGGATCTCTACATTTAAAACGTTCAACCAACCTTTGATCTTTGAGTGTCCATTTTATTATCGTTTACATTAGACGAATACCATTAAATGTTACTAATATAAAATAAAGAAGAGACATTTTTATTTTATCAACTATTTGTTTCTTGTTTTTCCAGAAAAACCTGAAATTAGATTTCGTCAGTTGAAAAGTTATTTTATATTTACATAAGTTTTCACTTTTGTAACTGTTTGTGATAATCAGATTTCTACATAGGAAATTGTGTGAATATTAAAAATGTTTGCACACCATCTTTTCAGAGTAGTTGTTATTTCTTAGCTTTCCAAGATTTTTCCTTGAAAATCATCAAACTTGATAGATATCTTGTCTGGCATGAGTTATTTTGAGCACTTTTCAATCAAAATAATCTAATATTGTTTCAGAAAAGCAAATAGCTCTTCTGCCAAGAGGAATTGCTTTTAATATTTACAAGTTATTAAAACCAGTCTTTCTCAACCTCATTTTCATCATGGCCCCTTTCAATCCAATGTGATTTCTTTATAAGCCCCATCATGTCTATTAGAGTTTTTACCCCCCCCCCCACATCCCACCCCACCCCTACCTGTCTGCCAACTTAATACATCAAACGAAGTAGTTTGGATAGTACTACAGCATCAAAACACTAACTCCAGTTGTAAATCAAGCAATAATATTATTTGAATAAATATTTTATTTGATACTTACCTAATATACCCAATTAAATAAGTGAATTAAAATTAAATGTGATAATTACAGAAAAGTATCAATTTCAAAAAGAAAAGAAAAATTGAAAGATAAGTTGGTGAAAACTTACTTTAATTTAAAGAAATTCTAAACCAAAAACAGCATTTTAATTTTAAATAATTATTAATTACAGAATACTTCACATCTATAATTAATGTCCTTGATTTTTGTGGCCCCTTTGTGCCCCCCCCCCCTCCATTTCCAAATTTGGTCTTGTGGTCCCTGAAAATATCTCATGATCCCTGTTGAGCAATCTTGATTTAAAACAAATGAAATAATTTTAATGGGATCTTTGTTATGCAGTAAAACGACTTGGTGGGTTCTTCTGTCACCAGAAAAAACGATAATGAATACCGTCTGATAGAGAAAAATCCAAAACAACTGGAAGTGAAGATATGGAGATTCAAACATCAGGCATTTAACATAAGACGAGTGCTCTAGTACCACTGAATTATATGGCTGCAGTAAAAAGGACTTAAGATTGGTAGAAATTATTCTCATTCAGTTGGTTTTTACTTTTCTAACCTACAACAACAAAAGTTTGTTTTAAATGTTGCTTATTTTGGTATCCAACAAAAGATCAACAAAAAAATGCATGAAAAAGTACAAATAAAATAATCTTATGACGAGCAAATATTAGTTTACTTTTTCAATTTAGATAACAAAAGAAAATGTTCATGTTTGAAATTAGAGGTATCTATTTAATTTTATTTTATTCAGAGTTGCAATTCTTCAAAGAATAAAATAAAATGGGATTTGTGATTACAGTGCTCAATGATAATAGAGTTTCAATATTATGATAATATAGAAAAGTTCTTAGATCCCTATAGCTGTTTCATTTGCTACTGAGTATTGTGTAAACATGAAATTTCAGTTGAAAGCGCTAAGAACTTATTTTGTAATGGAGATTTATTGTCTGTAATGAAAATTACATTTGTAGTCAGAATTTATTCTTAAAGAATTTTTTTTTGGTGTGAAAAAGATTTCTGAAAAGTTTTTAGTTTTTTTTATTTAATTTTTTTTCTAATCCTTTATTTAACATTTAATGAATAAAAAAATATCTAACCAAAATTAACAAAATTTACATTCATTGATTCTCAACAAGTAATTGTACAAAAATATAACACTGAGAATTGTGATGATAATTTTTTCTCTGGTGAAAGATTAATTCAAATACTAATGGTTGATTGCATTTAATAACCTTTAGAAAATCACAAATAAATATGAGAAGAATGTTGTAGTTCGCTTGGAGCATTGTGTATAGTGTAGAATAATATTTTTTGGAGGCGATAACAATGCGTTGTTAAAGTGACACATACGACACGTGGAATCGTAAAAACAAAACAAAGTGACAATATTGAAATGTCAATAATTTTCAAAATTTTTTACTAAAAACAAACCAACATTTCCGGCCCCAGCTTTTAGCAAAAAAAACACACTCCAACGAGTGGTAGTATTTATTTTATTCTGAGGATGAGGGATACCCTCGAAAATTTATAAAAAAAAAAATAATAATGAAAAGGACACACTCCAACCCAACACCACGGTCAACGATACACTGGTAAATAAAAAAAAATTTTTGAAAATTATTGACTTTTCAATATTGTCACTTTGTTTTGTTTTTACGATTCCATGTGTCGTATGTGTCACTTTAACAACGCATTGTTATCGCCTCCAAAAAATATTATTCTACAAATAAATATGTAAAATATTTTTTATTGGTTAAAAGTTCCATAAAAATTCTCACTTCATTGAATTCAAAAGTAAGAATTTTAATACTAATTTAAGCATCGTAATTTGTAAATATATTTTCTATAATGTATTCTAGTCAAACTATTAAATCTGTCACATTAGTTGTAAGAGTGAAAGCATTTTTGATTTGCTAGAAATAGTTTTTTTTTATCTGTAAATTTTGTATTTTAATGTTTGTCCTTTTATTCGTAATTCAAGCACATAAGCTTTCTGATGGTTAGTGATAGTGGAATTCATGGTGAGTGTGGTCGACCATGTTTGCATTCTAATCTGTTGGTTATGTGTTCTATCCCATCTCTCGGCACCTTTGGCAAGTGTCTGAAAACCATATGCCATGGGTCAACTTAAGCCTTGTGAGTGAAATTGGGTACAACGAAATTTTTTAGAAAACATCAGATGGCATGATTTGGAGAAGGATAGGCGCTTCCACTCCAATATATGTTGCATAATGGATATCGACTATGTAGCGCCCCCTAAACTTCGGAGAGAGTTATGGGACTTTTTATTGTTAAACCTTTTTTTTAATCTACAAAACCTTTGTTTTTATGTTACTACATTGACTGTTTGCCAAATTTGAAGAACATTGAAACCTGGGAACGAAAGATTAATATTAATTTTATATTAAATTGTTTTTTTTTTGTTTGACAATGAATTTTATTTGGAAACAAAAGCGCTTACTAAAATGTTTTTCATATAATCTTTCTTGCTTGAACGTAATATGTCTGCGTGGTTTCTCTAAAATCTTACATGATTTCAAAAGTATTATATAATAAGTACAAACATGTAGTGTACTTTAAAAATTTGATTAAAACTAATAATTTAACTGATATTTAAAAAAATAAACAAAAAACAATACTTCATTTTATCTTGTTTATTGTAATTAAGTCATAATTGCTAAATACGGTTTTAGAATATATAGGTAATAATATAAAAGCACATTTATATAGTTTAGATCGAATCTGACCAGAAATCAGGTTCCAAAAGTACAATTAAGCTCCATATTGATTATTTAAAATATCCAATCGAGGTATTTATTAATTCTGAGAATTTCTGAACAAAATAATTTTTACATATTTTTCTAGGGCAGCTAGAGGCAAGCACATATTATATATATATATATATATATATATATATATATATAATAATTCTAAAACCATATTTAGCAATTATGAAATAATATATATAAATTTGTGTTTGAAGATTGTGAATAATGCCCCAACATAAAATATATAAAGAAATAGAAACCGTGAGGGAGCCGCTAAATGATTTGAAAAACAGAAAGCAAGAAACTGCCATTAACCATGCACCGTTGACTTTATCTACATTGAGCAGTATGTACCACCTTATAAATATGGAAACTAATACAACTATCTATCTATAAAAAGCTTGGTAAAAACTGACATTTAAAAAAAACAATACACCAACTTCTCAAAGAGTAATTAAAATATAAAAAAATTTTTTTTTGTTTATTCCATAAATAGTTATACTAAGGAAACATGACTTTTGAAGAAAGATTATTCAAGCTATTTGTGCTTTCCTTATTTGATTGGACTTCATATATGTTTACAATTTGTCGAGAAAATGTTTAAGGTTAGCTGAAAACAAGAGAAATAATGGAAAAATAAACAATTCAAGATGATGCAATTTTTATAAAAATGAATTCATCTTATTCTGATTTACGTAAGTTTATTAGAATTTTGAAAAGAATGAACAGCAGATTAAATCTACACAAAATGTCTATCTTAACGAAATGTGGTTGACAGTACAAATACGGCTAAACTACACAATTACTTTGACTGGATTTCATTTGGCGTTGATTTTATTAATACATGCAATTAATAAATTGCAAGAATCTCAATTACAGGGAGATAACTCTAAAAATAATTTGTTTTCCTCTTTTATAAAAAAATACGATCATAATTTTTACTGATAAGTTAACTTATGTGCTTGATTTATTCAAATAAATTCTTGTTTACTTATTCAAATTGTAATTTAAGTTTTCACAAATTGTTTTTGTTTCAAGAGATTAACTTTTTAAACAAAAATAGTTATTTAAATGCAAATCGAAGATTTATGATTCTCTTCAGTTTATTTTGCACTTCAATGATTGCAATTATCTTGCCCTATATTTAACACAATTAAACTTGAATAAAGGTTAATAATAATGTCATCATAATCTTTTTAGCATTTAGGAGTAAAAAGATAAAATAAATACCTGATAATTCTTTAATTAGAAATGAAAACAGTGTTTACATTTTGGAGTCATTAAATCAACACTTTTAATGTAAGCATTGTAAAAATGCTCACATCTTTAAATATTCTATGAAAAATCACTTTGAGGTGAATTTATTTTTAGAATCGTTTTTTTATGAAATTAGGGGAATTTTTTTATTTTTTAGTTATTTAAAAATTTACCAGCAATTAACCAAAATTTCAGATTTACATAAAATTTGATCCATATTCATTAGACAATTAAGCAAGATTCTCTGAATTTTAATTTCGTAATACCCTCGGGATTCTAGAAATAAGGTTTAGTAGCATTATATAAAGATTTTAATCTTCATAAAGGAACATAAAAGTGGTGCACTGGGAATTAATTTTAAGCTGCTCTAAGACAGGTATTATAGTATTTTAATATTCAAAAAAATTGTTTTTGAATTTTACTTTATTTTATGCATTCTATTTCAAGACATTTTTTTTCTTGAAATAGTTTTTCTTATTTGAGAATTAAGTTTAATTTAAAAAAATAAATAAAGGGGGAAAAAATTGCATTTAAACTGCAGTACTTTATTTATAAATCAACTTTTGTACATCTAAAAAGATAAGACAGTTTTTGTTTTAAGACATTTAAAATTCGACTGCATCTGATAAGTTCAAATTTCTACGGAGATTCTAAGTTGATATAGGGCTATTTTATGTGAAAAATATCTTTACTCTAATATTCCCTTTTATAATTGAATATTCATGTTTGTTATAACTACTATCACTTTAACTTAGTGTGTTTGCATTAAAATCAATTCACCCTAAGTTGATCCTCTATTTCAAACATGAATTGCCTCCCTTGAACACTCATATCAAATCAAATTTTCATTTCTGAAAAGCAAATTAAGACAAAGCAGACTAATTTTTCTGGACTATTTTATGATTTTATCTGATAATTCATTCCAATTTAATGTTTCCATTTATTGTCGTGGTTAGAAATACTATTATAGTATTTTAGAGTTTTCGAAAAGGAAAATAAAGATAAAAATAAAGTTTGGTTTTAAAATGAGCTTAAATCAAAACAGCTTCACTAAAATGAGCTCGTCCACACAACTGTTATTACCAAGTTAACATTTTATCAGTTCTCATTATTTTACCTCCTATAAAATTTTTAAGCCAAAAGCTTAGTATCAAAAAGAAATACTTGTTTATATTTTAGAATTATATTTTTAAATAATTTTAATAACTAGCTAACATAATGATTTTTCTTTTCTCCCTTGTTCTCTCTCTTCCCTTCTCTCCATTTTCTCTTTTTTCTTTCTTTTCCTATTTCCTCTATTTCTTTCACTTTTTCTTCCTTCCCCACCCCTTTTTTTCCTTTTTTACTGACCGCAACATTCCTTCCAGAAATTGACCACTTGCACCTTTCTCCACCTCGCTGACCAACACTAATACCACCAACTTTGATAACCAACTGATCTACTCATCTGCTGCCACTTGATACAAACATCTGAAAGTGGTTCAAGTCCAGTGACTCTCCTAATCCTCTACTAACAATGAGACTGCACTCAGCCGTTGCAAATGGCTCGCATGTGTCTTTTCTAAACCCTGCCGTATTGGCATGTGACTTATGTGTTTGATCTCCCCCCACAGGTTCCATAGGGGAGAACCAGTCCAATAGCAGCTCTCGGCGTTCATCAGTTGGAAGTGAATCGAAAGGTAACCAATTTGAAAATTCCCTTCTTCAAAGGAGGCATGATGGAGTAACTCTCTTAGTTTTTACTAACTCTTTACAAGTAAAATCTTTCATTAACTACGGACGTGTTGTCTACACATGACTGCAATGGTTGTTATTCATTGGAAAAACATAAGAAATCATTGGTTTTTCTTTTGGGGCATTTCATCAAAAAGAATATTTTTCAAACTTTTGTTTTAATTTTTCTTTTACACTTTTTTTTTTACTCTTTTGCTACATTGATTTGGTTTAAAAGCTGAGGATTAAAAAAAAATTGCTTTTTATGAATTTATTTTTTGGGATTAAGGGATTTGTTTTTTTATGGGATTTCAGGACAAAGGATTACCTTGCAGCTTTACATCCTCACAAGCCATATAAATGAATTGGCACCATATTTGATGGGATATAGGGTAAATCGAAATATGTACTCTTGTTTCAGCAAAAATGAATTTTGCTCATGAAAAAAAAAAATGACTTTCTAACAGATGCAAAATTTATTTTTATTTTTCAATGGTTCTGGGATGTTACTGATTACGAAAATATGAGTTTAATAAATAGACATCAATAAAAGTTTATTTTGCATCTGCATTTAAAAAAAAAATTTGAGAGGCAGGTACCCTGATAGAAAAGACTAAGTAACTTTGCAAAAGAAATGCTTCTCTATCACATCAAATATGGTCATTATATATATATATATATATATATATATATATATATATGTGTGTATCCGTAGAGTTTACTGCATAATGTTGGTATCTCTACTTTTTTTTTTTTTTTTTTTTTTTTTTTTTTACTTTGAGAAATCTTTATACTATTTTTTTTTTTATTCACCATCATTTTTTCTCAATCTAAAATTACCTCTTACTGTTTGCCTTCTACATTTCATTAACTATTGTTTTATTATTGAAACATTGTCAAAAAGGGTGCCATCTGCACATCGGTTTCATGGACTTAGAAAAGGCCTTTGATCGAATCCTCAGGAAGGTGATTTGATTGGCCATGCGTTTTTTCATTATTGATGAATGTATAATCGATGTGCCATCAGAATTGTATAAAGACTTCTGCGGTTCTTGTTGGTTTACTAGAAGTAAAACGTTTGAGGTAAATGTGGGTGTCCATCAGGGTTCAACACTTAATCCGATGTTAGTCATGGAGGTCATCATGTGAAATACCGAGACGCCACAAAATGTGATTTGCAGAATGCTTTATGCTGATTACCTAATTATAATCTCAGGATCCTGATGATCTCGAATCCCGATTGAGTTCATGGTTCAAGTCTTTAAAAAAGTTCGGACTGAAAATAAACATCACCAAGACAAACATGCTTGTTTTTGATTACATAAAAGATAAATGCGTGAAGAAGCCAGAAATTCCCTGTGAACGTGTGGTTTTTTCGAGAAGATCGATGATATGCAGTGTTTGTAACGGATGGATCCACCACTGATGCTTGGCTCTGGGGTAACTCCCCAAGACGAGCACCTACTTTTTCCATCTTCCCAGAACTCTCAAATTGAGGTTGACTTAACTGGAGAGAGTTTGGAAAATATTTCCAATTTTAAATATCTTGGAGATGTACTAGATAGTTATAAAGGCAGTGAGTGGGCAGTGACTTGCGGGATTATGAAAAACTTTTTAATGGAAGTTGCTCCAGACAAGGCATGAAGCCACTTGATGTAATGAGCTAAAAAGAATGAAAGATGATTGACGCAAAGACAGGATATGCCTATTGACATAAGTCTTAAAAATACCAAGACTGAAGGTAGGGGGAAAACAGTCAGCAGGAAGAGAGTTCCACAGTTTGTGAAAAGAAGCTGCTGGAATAGGAAGATACCTGAACAGCGAATTGATGAAGATCACTAGACCAATGAGTGTAATGAGCTGGAACAAAGGAAGCCGGAAATAAATAAGACAGTTAAAGCAGCATGGGTGGCTTTCGGCTCCATGGTGGAGGTGTTATGTCAAGAAAGTAAGATCAGAGGACAGTTGTATGCTGCACGTATTCCCATAGCCTGTGTGAAACGAACTAACAGATCTATGATGGCAAAAAAGAATTTGCCAATGGAAGTAGATTTAATTGATTTGGTCATGTGCAAAGGATGTCTTCAGAAGATCTTAAGAAATTAGCTTTAATGGAGATAATTGGTCCACAAAAAGTGGGTAGACCATGAAAAAAATGAAATCAGTTGGTGGCTGAAGACATAGGACAGTTGAGATTGACGGATCAAGATGCAAGTGATAGGAAATTGTAAAGACGGTGAATGAGGAAGTTTAACCCTATCAAGGGAAAAAGGACTTAAAAATGAGAAGAAAAAAAAGATTGTTTATTTGTTTGAATATGCATTTTAAAAAACCAATTCAGAATAGCTTTCAAAATCTCTGTTCATATTTCAGTCTCTATTAGAGTATCAACCCAGACCTAACATTCTAATCCGACCTACTAAGCCTATAGGTTGAGAGTAAGGGTCATTTGTCCTGCAACTCCATGCAGAGGGGTAAAACCCCTTTGAAAACGCGGCTACCAGTAGGCCGTGGATCCTTGTGGCTGATCAATTTGTGATCTGATTGCGTAAATTGTCACATTACTTACAACACTCTACTTTGGCCCTTACTTCAGCTAGACGGGAGATTAGAGAGACTTGATCTATTCAATCGCCATGTCACGTCATACCCCTAGTATCTATAAGTTCATCCCTAACCGTATTATTCAATCTGATTCTTCAAAAAATCAAAACCTTACTTCTCCTTTTTATTTTTCGTCCCAAATAGATACTAGGTGGTGGCTGAGTGTTAATCGTGTTGAGAACAAGGATTACCAGTGCCAAGGAGTAGTTTTTTTTAAAGAGTAATGTTTTCTGAGAGCAATGTATTCTAAGAATATAAATAAGTATTCTACCTATTAGAGTTGGGCGATTTTGAAATTTTGGTTTCGGTATCGGTATCGGTTTCGGTTTTTTTCCCTTAAAACCTCGGTTTACGGTTCGGTTTTTCGGTTTTTTTGAAAAAGTTTTTTTACTATGGAAGCTATTCATTCTCTTGTGTGATAATTAGTTATTATTCAACGTGTAGTTGAATTATGCCACTGTTTCGATAATTTTGTGACTGAATCATTCTCCATGATATGAATCATATAAGTTTTAAGGTGTTGACTGTTGTAATCAAAGTTCTGATACCTTTTTAACAGTTAACTCGTTAAAACAGTGACGAAAGATTCATGAAAGATTTCTGAAGAATAAAACTGAGTTTGAATATGCATTCTATCTAATTCTTTAACCCATCAGAAGCTAAAATATAACTCAGAAATGCAAGAAATTAAAAAACGAAAATTTATTTAAACAAACAAAATAATTTTACAAATAAAATTAAGCAAAAATGATGATGAAAATGAAATATTGTCAAAATTATTTGACAGATAAAAATTTTAATTTTTTAATAGGTGAAAATGTTTGCAAGACGCTGTGTCTTGTCGCGTAAAATAAACACACCATATACTTCTCGAATTGCCGGTGTTGACTGTTGGGATGTCTGTCATTTTGTGTGCTCGAAGTTCTGTCAACTGGTGCGTGTTGGGGTTAATATTTGTTTTTAAGACAGGGTAATAAAACTTTATAGACATGCGTAAAAGACTAGTAGTACACCCGAAAACCGCGCCAAAGGAAAAGGAAGGATGGTTAAAAAAAAGTAGAGATTATTAATTCACCTAAAGTCATTTTTTAAGCTTTAAGGTAATTTTAGTCATAGAATTCATGACTTGGATTAAAGTTTAATAATTAAACTTTCGAATAAATTGTCAACTCTAAATAAATACCATATTAACAATTTAGTAAAATATAAATCGTTGCATGGTCTACTTTTTGAATAACCCATTTTTGGGAGAGAAAACGGTATAGTTGAGAGATAGTTCTCTAGAAATGACAATTTATGTATGAAGTGGCTTTTCAAAAGTAAACAATGAAATGCCTAATGTTTAAAATAATTTAAAAAATCCGAATAAAGTGATACTAGCATTGGCAACTACTTTTTTTCTTTTTAAATGTTTATACTCGCTCACTACTTTTCGTTTATTTACTTTTACAAGTATTTTTTTAAAATTTCATTTTAATAACTTATTTTTTTAGATAACTCTGAAACAAACAAATAATTATTTTACAATTTTGAGTTGAATCAAATAGATTTTCGACATCATACGGAACGCGTTTGATTTTTTCTTTTTCATTTAAAAATAGTTTATGCTAAAAATACGATGTCATGTTGTCTGTCGTATTTCTCTTTTTTTCATTTGAAAATTCAAAATGTTAATGATAAACAAACTGTAAACAAAGATTTCTTCCTACAAGTAGCAATACACATGAAAAAATTTAAATTGCTTAAAATATCTCAATAATGGCATATATAGAAAGAGCTTGATGATCTAAGAAAGAATCTTTTTTAATTTTTTAAATCTGACTAAAAATAAGGAAGGTATGACTATTTTTGTGCCTCGCACAATTGGATATTTTCCCCTCTTTAATACCATATGCGTTTCGTCACATTTTTTACACTAATTTTTCACTAAAAATGTTATATCTTTGTTAAAACACAAGATTAAGCAATGAAACTTACCATATAAGTGTATTTTTGTACAAGGAATCAGAATATGCCACTGAAAATCTCCAAAAATTAATGGTTTCCAAGTAATCTGCACTAAGTGCACATAAATATGCTGCAATACCTTAAAAATACCATGAATCCATTAAAAGAAAGAAGTTAGAAAACTCAAAGTTGAATTGTAATACATTTTATGTACAAGAAACTAAAATCTAATACTAGGACTGTTTAAAAATGAATATATTGCAAAATTTCTTTAGCATTATTGTAGATTTACACCTTCTGCTACTCACCCCCTTACCTCCCCAAAATATGAGATTCTACTTTTTTTATTTAGGCAATTACATGTTAACACCCTGAAAAACTTGGCAGAAAGAAAGAAACAAAAACAATTATTTTAGAATTTAAAGTGGGGATCAGTTTCACATAAAATAATCCCCCATTTCAAGGCCATTCTAGCGTTTTAGGACAGTTAATTATTTTTTCTATGGGAGATAAATCCTGTGCATTTTTCTTGTTTTTTTTTTCTTTCTTTTTTTTTAGACGATTATAAGGGTTTTTGTGGGAGGAGGGGGGCTTACCACTTGAACTTCAGGTTAGTGGTAGGGCTAGGGGCAATTAAGTGTGAACACCCTGAAAACTTAGCAGAAAGAAAAAAAACCAATTCATTTAGAATTTCGAGTGGGGGATTAGTTTCACATATATTTAATGCAGAATAATTCACCATTTCCGGGCCATTCTAGCGTTTTCGGGCATTAATCAATTTTTTTCTATGGCAAATAAATCCTGTGCGTTTTTTTTTATGGGCGTCTGCTTTTTTTTTTTTTTTTTTTTTTTAGACGATTATGTGTGGTTTTAATGGGCTTTTTTGTAGGATTAGGGCTTCCTACTCGGACTTAGGGTTAGTGATAAGGTTAAGGAAGGGGTTTTGTTTTGGATGGAGGTTGCCATTCGGACTTAGTGTTAGGGTTAAGGGAGTTTTTTAGGAGTGGCTTGCCACTCATATTTAAGGTTAATGGTACGATACGTTCAAGATGGCATTTTTAGGAGGTGGGCTTGTTAGTCGTACCTAGAGTTAATGGTAGAGTAATTATTTATTTTATAAATTTCACTAAAAGGCAAGAATGCCCGGGAAATCGGAGATCATTTTACATTAAATTTATATGCGAAACTGATCCCCCACTCTAAATTCTAAACTATTTTTTGTTTTGTTTTTTCTTTTTTTCGCCAAGACTTTAAGACGTAATCGCCTAAAAAAGTAGAATCTTAATTTTTTTTTTAAATTGGCGACTAGAAATTCATTACTACTAGAAGTTCGAAAGTTGAGTGAAAACCAGTATTTTTTGAAGTATCTTTTATAAAAGAACCAAATAGGATTAACTTTTTTAAGCACAAAAAGTATTTTTAAACGAATTTTACAAAGCTTTACAAGACGCTGCTGCTGATTGATTGTTATATCAGCAATACTAGTAGCCATTGTTGACTTTCGCTCAAAAAAAAGGACAATATTTTTTAGGATAAGATAATTTAAAATTACTATTACCGAAAGACAAAACAACGTACAATTATAATTTTAATGCATAAAAAAAGATGAAAGATTAATTTATTTACTAGTTGGGTACGAAAAATGTAACAACATTTTCTATATTCATATTTTAAAATGTTTAAAATTCGTTCTAGAATGAAAATAAACAAAAATCGCCTCGTGTTTATAGCAGTAATTGCAGTAATATATTTGTTCAATCTGTCCTCTTACTAATATAACATTTTTTGGTAATATTCAATTTTATTCAAATCGGAAAATCTTTTCAACCGTGTTTCCTTGTATATGGTGGCTTACTGTAGTAAAAACACAATACCGAACGGTTACGGTTTAAAAAAAACAAAACTTTATTCGGTATTAAATACTGCATAGATTGTTGATATGCTGTAAAATACGCCAAATCAAACCAAGTATACGTCATAGTGTTATCTGGATAGGAACTATACAAGGATGCTGTGTGCTGTTTTGAACAACTCCTGGTAGCATCCAATAAAATCAGTTCTACAGCCATTTACTTTCTATCTTGCAAATCATCTGCTGAAAAACTACGAAAAAATTCATAAGGGATCTTCTATAGATGCCTAGATACGGATACAAGTGTTGTCTAATCTTCCCTATGCGGACAGTAGACTTACGTTTGGAAGACTTACCAAGTATGATGACCAATAAGGCTTAGGCGTATGACTGGGTAGTCAAGGGGATTGCTATGTTTTGATGAAGAATCCTTTTTCATTTAGCGTGTCTTGTCCACATCAGATGTGAGTTGCTTGTTGGCCATGGCAGTACAAAGTGATTTTATTCATGAAATTCTCTAATTTATGTTGGTTTTTAGCTGCCATTGCTTGATGTCATCTTTGATTGTGTCAGTCAGTTTTTTTCGGCCTGCAATTTCCTCAGTTACCCTCAACTGAGATGTGTGCACATCTATGTATCCTATAGAAGAAAAAGAACCCATAAAAAATAGATTTTCATAATTATTTCTCAATTATTATTGGTTTAAAATATGAGGCCTGTCTAAAAAGTATCCGACCTTTATTTTTTCTGTGTGAAATAGAGATGATAGGGCGGCACCACTCTACGCAGTGAAGGAAGACACCTTCATGCGCATGTGTGAATTTTATCACCGCCTTCCTGCATGTTAGTCGCTGCCTGTCGGTCGCTGAGTGAGGTGCTACACAATGTGTTCGTCAGATTACCGATTCTCTCAAGATGACTGAATGTGTTGAGCAAAGGTACTGCATCAAATTTTGTCAAAAGCTTGGTGATTCTCAAAGCAAACAATTCGTAAGATTCAGCATGTGTTTGGAGAAGATGCGATGGGTGTAACACAAATTAAGGAGTGGTTTAACCGATTCAAAAATGGCCGCACATCAGCGGAGAGTGACCAGCGTTCTGGCAAGCTCCAAACTGCTCGTAGTGCAGCTGTTGAGAGAGTGTGAAATTTGGTGATGGAAGATTGTTGTTCAACAGTGCGGGAGATCGCCCAAGAGGTCTGAATGAGTAAAGATTCTGCACACGCAATTTTGCACGATCATTTGAACATTCAAAGAATGGCTGCGAAATTCCTGCCCAAGTTGTCGCAGGAACAAAAGGACCTTCGTTTTCAAGGTGCACAGGACCTTCTGAAAACCAGCAACACTGATCCTGGGTTTCTGACCCAGAAACAAAAAGACAGTTGTCGCAATGGAAGCATCCCTAGTCTCCAAGGCCAAAAAAAGCGCGACGGGTGCGAAGCAAAATCAAGGTGATGCTGACTGTCTTTTTTGATATCCATGGAATTGTGCGTCACGAATACGCACTGGAAGGAAAAACAGTGACAAAGGAGTACTATCAAGATGTTCTCCGTGATGCAGTTCGACGTAAAAGACCAAACATGTGGACAGCGAAAAACTGGCAACTGCATCATGACAACGCCGCCACACATTCGTCCCAATTGATCCAACATTTCTTGGCCAAACATGGAATTCCAGTTGTTCGCCAACCTCCCTACTCTCCAGACATGGCTCTTTGCGACTTCTGGTTGTTTCGAAAATTTAAGACACCAGTGAAAGGTTCCAGTTTGGAGACTAGAGAAGAGATTATGCGGAATGCGATGGCGGAGATGAACACCATTCCAAAAGAAGACTTCCAGAGGTGTTTCCGGCAGTGGATGGATCGGTGGGCTAAGTGTGGGCATGCACAAGAAGCTTACTTTGAAGGGGATTAGGGTCCCAGATATTTGAAATGTTTTTTCTGGCCTAAGGTCGGATACTTTTTAGACAGGCTTTGTATATACTATTGTGAACTTTCACACTTTCAGATGTGGTTTTGAAGTCTTTAAACCAGAAAATAGGAAGTAATTTTTTTTACTTGAATTAATGTTTAAAGGCAAAAGTTAATTATGGTTCATTTGTGCTTCTGAACAAAAGACGAAATGAATTTTCGACTGCACCTCTGTCATATCAAAGAACCAAAATCAGTCTATTTAGATTTGTTGATTTCCGTTACAACCCAAACTGATTGAATGCTGACATTTCAGTTTCTTTTTTGCTCAATTTTATTTTATTCAATTTTAATTTGTGCATTTTTTCTATATTTCTTGTGACCTCAAGACATTTAATGTTTTAGTTTCAAAATGTCATTCTTTAAAATATCATTGTATAAAATGTTAGTTAATCCAATTATTGATTTTATCTTCATAACAGAATGTTATTTTTCTAATAATCTTACTTTATATTATTAATGTTCATCATTTCGATCACCATAGATTACAAATAAAACATGGTTATTCTTGATATTTCTATTCCTACTACGTTTCGGCCGATGTGTTCTCCAGCCTTCTTCAGGTGTATTGTTCATTTCCAATGTTCTTTTCAACCATATCTGAATATGACGGTATTATTTGTGTACGTTGATGTTTTTTGCATACATAAATCCAAAGTTCTGATGGTTCCAATGTTTATTTTAAATCCAATAACATGACATAGGCAGTTGAGTGAAGCATGACATAAACCATTGCATTTAAAGTGAAAACTTTTTTTTTTTCATCCATTGGTGATATTTTTAATCAATTGATCCATACTGAATATATATATACATATATTATCCACATAAACGTGTTTCACAGTTTTTCAGCCTATCAGCATGGTTGAATCTAGCGAGATTCGAACCTGGGACCACAGTGATTGTAGTCGGGCTGTGAAAACTCGGCAGTAGTAAAGGGAGATATATTGCACATGAATGTTACTTTGTTGTTGTTTTTGCGATATTGACAAATGAACGTTTTCAAATATTGTTTTTATGAGCAAGCATTGTCTAAATGCTAAGGGGGAGGAAAACGTTATTCTCTTTCACCAGTCTGATGCCTCCATATGAGGACGTCTATATTTATAAAATGTTATTATCCACACACGTGTTTCGCTGTTTTATGGCTCATCATTTTATGACCAAACGATAAGGGTGCCGGACTATAGTCACTGTGGTACTGGTTTTGAACCTCTCTAGATTCAGGCACATTCCTATCTATTGCGCACAAGTAACCTATTGGTTAAAGTATTAATCTCTCTCTGATGTTCTTGTGGCTGTGTGCTGTTTAATGAATATATATATATATATATATATATATATATGAGACAAACCCGGGTTAGGACGAAAGGGTATCACAACATATTGAGGTGTTTGAACACTATTAATTTACCAAACAGTTGATGTCGCTTTTTACTCCCACCACTTTATCTTGCAAATTGAATACCATAAAATGTAAAAAATACTAATTTGAAATATAATGTGGTGACATAGGGTTCTTCATTCTTTCTCGTTTTTGTGTGTGTGTGTTAGTATGTAGCATATAAAATTATATCGGTCAAATTTTAAAAGTTGTACTTAAATAGCATTTAAGCTGACAAATCAAATTTTGACTCAGACTAGGAATTTTCATTTATTATTGTTGCACCATGTCATTCCCAATAAACTAATGTACTCCGATACAATTTATTTAAAAAAAAAAAATGAACCTAATTTGGTTTTCTAATATTGAGACATTCTTATATAAACACCTAAATAGAAAAATCAGCTTAGGTGAATAACTCTTTTTCTTATAGTAAAAGTCAGTGTTCCTTATTTGCTTTTTTTGCTTAGATACAGAACCTAACAAAAAAGGTGTGGTTATAGAACATAGAAATATTCATAAAATAAATTTGAACATAATGGATCCCTGGCAATGCCGGGTTGATAAGCTAGTGTATATATATATATGTATGTATATATATATATATATATATATATATAAACATTGGAGATGAAGGACTGTGTTAGAATTCTAGTCTAGCTGCGTTGTCATTTTCACTAATAATCTTCCGAAAAGTATTAACACAATTCGCAATTTCTCCACAGCTTTGTGTAAACTAGCAACTTGTGTTTAAGTAATCGTCTACAATGAATCGTTTATTATGGGTGAATTGTGTTTCGGCATTTAATCACTCCCAAAAGATAGATATGCCATAAAATAGAGACTTCCAACCTTGTTCCTATTTACTTGCCTCCCCACGAGGGTAGCGTTATTCACATGGTCGTTTTTTTTTTTTATTTGTGGAAAATCCAGCTTCCCCAAAACGGGCACTCTAGATAAGAACAAAAATAAAAATTGCCTCAATCTAGAAGGATTTCTCCTTCACTGACCGAGGACAGAAAAGATGAAGTGTAGTATCAGAAAAGACACTACACTTTGCTCCTGGCAAATCCTTGAGAACAACTGTGGCTACAATTGCTGTGGCTTAAAACTTTTATCTTTATTTGCTTGCCTCTGTAAGGCAACGAATCTGAGAAAAAAAATACAACTTAGAATTAATGCCAGTTTTTCTTTGCTTATCTCAGCAATACTTTCACACATCTTGGATTTCTCCTTGCTTCTGGTCTTACCATTTGGTAATATCCGAGGTCACAAGTTTGGAAGTGACTCTAAAGTCTCTTTTTTAATACCTTTGGAAAGTTGCAGAAAAAATGGTTGGATTATTCTACTGCTCCAGAAAGTACCCGATGCCAGATCCTTTACCTATATAAGAATCAGATACGTCCAAAGATGGAATACTGCTTCCACATCTGGGGAGGTGTCGCACAGGTCATTCTTTCCTGCCTTGACAGAGTACAAAATCAACTTGGATATCTAGTGAAAGGGGGGAGGGTATCTCTTCCCTACAACCCATTTCTCACAGAATAGACGTTGTTAGCCTCTCTCTATTCTATCATTATTTCCATGGAAGTTGCTCGACCGAGTTTCAATCTTTGGTTCCTACTTGTAAGTCATTCACAGCAAGAACTCCTCTTCTACCACAATGGAAAGTGACTTTCCTTTCTCTCTCCATATGCCTAGCATCAGGTGGAATTCCCATAGACAAAGCTTCTTTGCAAGGGCTTCCTGCATGTAGAACACATTATCGTAGGACTGCTTCCCTATTGATTACAACTTGCTCGTTTCCAAATCCAATGTCAATAAGTTCATAAGTAATCAAACGCAGTTCATACCTTTGATCCATGTCGGTACTCATGTTGTGTTTCTCATCTCTCAGATGGCAATCATTCTCTTTTTATCCTTAAGTGGCTCATGGCCTTGATAAGTGGTGACCCACCAGCTATGGGTGAAATAGTAGGTAAACTAAACTCCCAAGTTTCTGTACGCGTCAACTAGTCTCCAGAGTGGAAGGGAAACTCTGAAATAAACTAGTCATTCTCTGCTTATTCCAGCATTGTTTCTGCTTGCTTTAGATTTTTCTTTTCTGCTACTGGACATAAACAATGTCGGGTCAAAAGTACAGTTCCAGATTATGCAACCCTTGCTTCACTATAGACTCCTTATCGTGCAGGCACTCTTTCGAGAGGATATCCATTGTTTCTAAAGTTAACAGGTTGCCTACTAACTTTTTTTTTTTTTTTTTCTGAAAATAAACATTGTAAAAGTTATTTCTAAATATCAGTGACTTGTGAGATTGTCACCAGACCCTCACTGAAAAGTCAAGCTAACCTGCAATGGATATCTGATAAATCTGTCGGATACATTAGGTATGTTTTTTATTCTCGGTGACTCAGTACAATTGCTTGCATTTCACACTTACAATCCTTCCTACTTATTTCATCATTTCCTCTCCTTCTCGCGCTCACTCTCAACTCATTTTATTATGTCGTAAACTTTATTTTGTGTCAACTATGGACACTTGTGGTTTCTTAGAGTCCCCCTTATCAGTTGGGATTCTAATGACCAGCATTTTGTTAACATTGTGTACCCTGTGAAAGTAGGTATCGCAAACCAAGCTAGTTTAGAATGCGAAAACCAATAAACAGTGAAATTCCCTTCAATTTCAACTTGTTAAAACTATATTCGCATTCGCTGTTTAGTTTGGATGTTAGTGAAGGAACATTCATACCTCATCCATTTTTGACTACTAGCCCATTGTAGTCCCTAGTTGCCTCCCCACGAGGGCAGAGTAAGACGCAAGGTCAGTTTTTAATGTGAAGAAATCCAGCTATCTAAAAATAGACACTCTGTATTGGGAAAAACATTTAAATTGATGAAGTGTAGTATCAGAACAGATACTACACTTTGTATCCTAGCCAAAAGATTAAGCCATTACAGTGTATATCTATTTTTAAATGATTTCACAAACTAGTTTTCTTTTTTATTGTATTTTAAACAGGTTGATTTTTAGAACATTTTTGAACGGGAAAGATTTAGCGATGTGAATTTTTTTTCATTTCTCCTTTTTTGATGTCAGTATGAGATTGTGCATTTTGTTTTTGTTTTGCATCGTGTTTCACAGAGATGCTCACACGGGCGTAAATGACCAAAATAAATATGTATTTATCTGTGGCAGTCATGATGAGCCAGAACCGTGATTGAGTGGTGGAAATAGTCTTAACTTACCATATCACCACCATAAAAGAGCCCGTTTCTAGTCGGAGTTCAAAACTTGGATGTGAGAAAGAACAAATGCATGCTGGAATGAGAGTATTTATGTGAATCGACCACATGTAACCAGTATCCTTTGCCATCCATAAATAAGAGCTTAATAGAAGTTGTGAGAACATGTTTTAGCACTCGATGGACTAAGATCATTAATCATTGATTAAGATCAGTATTGGAAACTGCTGTTGGAAAAAAAATCTACTACATGATAAAGATCTAGTGGCAAACACGTTGTTGCATTTAATATGGTGTCACCAGAAAAAAGTAAACCATGTAACAAAGTTCCAGTGGCGAGCATGTTGTTTCCGCCAACAGAAACCATCTTTCCCTCCTTTTTTAACATTTTTTTGATTCCTTCATTACAAGAGATTATTCAGCGTTTTGATCTGAGGTGAAGAGTCAGCAGAAAGAAAAATCTGACTTTCAACTTTTTAGTTGGTGTTAAAACTCTGACTCTTGATTTCTACGAAAATTGGCAGGAAAAAAATATCCAACTTTTGCCTCTGGATCACTTTAAAAACCAAAACTTAAACTCCTCCAAAAATTGCTGACTCCCAATTCTAACTTCCACGTCTCTATTTTGAATAAAGCTGCTGTGTCTTTATAAAGGAAAGATTGCTTCATAATAATCAAAAACTATAATCCTGTACGTCGACTAACACAAGGTCTCTGTGCCGAATTGGACTAACACAAGGTCTCTGTGCCGAATTGGACTAACACAAGGTCTCTGTGCCGAATTGGACTAACACAAGGTCTCTGTGCCGAATTGGACTAACACAAGGTCTCTGTGCCGAATTGGACTAACACAAGGTCTCTGTGCCGAATTGGACTAACACAAGGTCTCTGTGCCGAATTGGACTAACACAAGATCTCTGTGCCGAATTGGACTAACACAAGATCTCTGTGCCGAATTGGACTAACACAAGATCTCTGTGCCGAATTGGACTTGTAGCATGTTTCTGAACGAATCCCTTCAAAAAGACAACTTTAGTCTTGACACTATCAAAAGCAATTAACACATTTATTTAAATGGTGCATGTATTGACCTTTGAAAATCATAAAAACTCTTTAGGAGAGAATAATAGAGAAAGCATTAATTATCTATTATTATACTAAATGTGAGTCAATCAACATTTGTTTCCTGATGGCTTTTTTTCTATATACTTTAGTAACACAAAATACATGCTAAAATAGACCTTAGTTCTAAGATTGAATTATTTTTTAAACATTTCTGTTTTAATTGTTCTAATTAGCTGTAATTTATAATTAACTGAAGGAAGAAGTCACTTATCTCTTTCTTAGCTATCTATCTATTTCTCTCACCCTCTCTCACTTTATGTCGGCGTTTATCCAGAACCCTAGAGTTCTGCAAGAACAAATGTGATAAGCTAATGCACTTTCGGCTTTTTATTTAATTTTATATATGTAATATAACTAAGCACGCATAATATATTCTTGATTATTGTAATATTTAATGAGTGTACACCCTCCATGAAAAGTGATGAAAAAAAAAAAAAAATGATCCTTTGCCAATGTTTGATTTAATATTCATATCAAATAATGTCTGAGTTGGCAAAGTTAAACAAAAAGAAATGAGAAAGAAAAAAAAACGTCTCAAACTGGAAAGTTAAAAAAACAGAAAGAAAAAAAAAAGAAAACGTCTCATTATGGAAATAGATTGAAGGTGGGGGCATTGTCTAACTTATTTGCTTTCTTAATTCCACTAAATACTTGAAATAGATTTATCTGTCAGTTTTTTCTTGCTAACTTTTGTGTGACGGGACGGATATATGTCTACAAGTAAATACACATTGCCCTTTATTATAGAGTGGAGGATAGACAGGATCATATCTAACCTATTATGTTCTTAAAATATATAACAATCATTTGCAATGTATTTAATGATGTCTGTATGACACCAGTGTCAAACCGTCATTACTAGTCAGTGCCGACTCAGTGGACGGGACCTGTACATGACTGATTCATGTATCAACTGACTCGTTCAGTACACGATGCATGCGTAGTTTACATCAGTCATCTCTCTGGTTCACAGGAGATTTTTCGTTGATTTACCTTTTTTGTCGTTTCAACTTTACCACTTAAGTATATTTAAATAATAAACTGATGCAGCAATTATCTATTTTTATTCCGCTTACATTTATAAGTATTATTTTTTACCTTTGAGTTTAGAATTTTCTTTGTGCAAATGAAAACTCCCCGATGAACTGTTATAAACGAACAGTATGGATTTTACTTAGCATTACCGAAATATTTGGCAAAGAAGTATTAATTTTTCCTTAAACCAGTTATTCACAAAATATATACTATGATAATCAGTAATAAACTGGCACTTTTTTTTTTTTTTTTTTTTTTTTTTGAGATATCGCTTTGTTTTGAATATTAGAAAATTATGGAAAGCCAAAAACGATATATTTTTTCTTTAAAAATAAACATTTATTTACTTTAAAATATGGCAAGCTCTCAACCGTAAGTCTTTATCAAGTAACTTTCTTTAATGAAAAAAAAAAGAAAGAAAGTTGCTTGATAAAGACCTATTAAGCTTGCCCATATTAAAAAAAAAAGTGCTAATGTGTGACGTAAAATAACTTTCTGAGACCATCTGAATCAAGACCCTTCGGACTACTACTCACGTCACAAGAGGTTTTTATATCTCTGACAAAAAAAGTAAGAATAAAAAACGTATTTAGGTTGAAAGCTTGCCCATAT
The DNA here is from genome assembly GCA_963556195.1 of Sepiola atlantica. Taxonomy (NCBI): domain Eukaryota; kingdom Metazoa; phylum Mollusca; class Cephalopoda; order Sepiida; family Sepiolidae; genus Sepiola; species Sepiola atlantica. The sequence continues at coordinate 172,071,691 of OY744520.1, read as the reverse complement.
TTTAAAATAAATAAATATTTATTTTAAAGAAAAACATATATCGTTTTTGGCTTTCTATAAATTTCTGATATATATATACGATGATATTTACCACATGAACTATGATAAAAATAAAATGAGAAAGATATGGTATATAATTTTGTTTTTGCACAGATGTTTTTAAGACACGTAATTTATTTGGCCCTTTTCTTACTTTAGGGTGGCAAAGTAAGGGAGATTACTTATTTCAACATTATTTTTTTCAACAATTGATTTTTATTTACAAAAACAGACTTTTTATTTGTTTTGAAATGGAAATGAAGAAAACATTTTTACTTTAATTAAAGTAAAAATAACTTTTCCATTGGAAGATAATTTTTTATTTACAAAAACGAGGATTTTTATAAATTTGATTTGAAATCAGTTGTTGAAAAAAATCTTTAATAGATTGATAAAAAAATTTAAATAAGTTTAGATAAAAAAAATAAACGTAGAAGAAATACGGAAAATCTTAAAAACCATTGTTGAAAAAAAAATCTAAAAATGTTATCTCCCTTACTTTGCCACCCTAAAGTAAAAAATAAAGTGGCCATTTATTTTAAGTGTACCGCAAGGATAAAAACGTTGAGAAACGCTGGTCTATATTAATGTCTGCTTCCTTTGTGCAGGAAGTGGTTCTCTTTCTATGGTTCAAATGCACTTTACATGTTTGATTATCAACAGGTAGAGAATTCGCTGGAAAGAAAAAGACGAAGATAAATAAGTTCGGGTATTTAAGTGCTTTTATGCTAATTACTTTCTAGATGGCATACAGTCATTATGTACCTTGCTGCTGCTGCTGGGGGAGGAGGAGGAGAAGGAGGAAGTTATGTGTATGTTTATATCATCTCTACAAATGGCAGTAATTAGTCAATCAAGACAGAATGACAAAAACAAAAAACAATAAAGTTAACAGTTTAAACAAACTATTCATATATGATTTATATTTCATACTCGCAATAAGACCTGACGTTGCACAAGATTGAATCAGGAACCCTATCTTCTCTTGCCCCTTCCCATAACATATTTTCTTTTTATTCCAATTTTTTTTTCTTTTTTTTACATTTTATAAATTAAATTTTTGGAGTAGGGCCCAAGGATGTACACTGCATTTATTGGGTGAGAAGGCGTATAAGTAAAGTGAATTTAATTATAATTAATGTTGGTAAATTTATAGTTTTTGAGCCTCTTGAAGCACTCTCAGAGTTTCCCATGAATCCATTAGGACCCCTGTGTACTCCTACTTCAAGCCCTGCACTCCATATTACCATTTTTATTTTTTTTTAATTACTATATTCAAATTATAAAGTAAAACATTGTATTTCATGGAATGAAAATGAAAGCACAATTGTTCGGTTTGAAAAGTCATCTCCAGATGATGGGTGGGGGAGTGAAGTGGTAGCTTCACTCTGTCATTTTTAGGGTTAGATTTTAATCTTCCTGTTTTCAGCTATTTACTTTTTTCTTCACCTATTTAAAGGTGCTTTCTCTACCATGTGAGATTAAAGTAGAAAGAATTTGCAGATATGTGTAAAAAAAAGTTTGAAGCTCATCCACTCACACACGTGCAGAGAAATAAAATTATCTCATTCGATTTTCAAAGTCAGACTCCAACAGCAATTCATCCAACTTATCGATACATAATTCTGGCTAGGCTATTTTTCATTTTTTCCTTCCACTATATTATTGGCATGAATATATTTTATTTTGCTTAAGTTTTTCTGAAAATAATTATTCCGGTTAAGAAAACTGTTAACGCACACATTTTTTTTTATTCGCTGAAACAGATTAAAGGGAAGTTATTGCATGCAATTAAACTGAGTTCTTTCTCTGGAGTTCTTCAAAAATAAAATATATATATTAAATTATGCAACTTGACAGACAGGATCTTCCATGAACACATGCCTTCAGATACATTGGCTCGACATTATGCGCATCAATGCAACGTGGCTCAAGTGGTGCACCACCACCGGCATCCTTTGTGACGGCAAGATCAGCGACCATCTAAAGTCGAGAATCTACCGGACTGTTGTGAGACCCATCGCTTCATACAGCTCTGAGTGCTTACTGACAAGAAGGAAGGCGAAGCAAAGATTCGCAGTTATGGAAACCAAAATGCTTTGCTGGATATCCGGAATTACACTGCTTGGCCACAGCTGCAACGAGGATATCTGAAAGCGCTATGGTTGTAGTAGACAAGTTCTTGCTGTGAATGCTTTATAGGGGGAGGGGACCACAGACTGGAACTCAGTCGAGCACCTACTATGAACATAACGATACAGTAAAGCAACATATCTTCTGTGTGAAAGAGACTAGGGATAAGAAAAGATCATCCCCACTAGATTGGGGAGTCGATTTTGTACTCTGTCAAGACAGGACTGCTTAGCGGCACCTCCCCAAATGTGACAGCAGTACTCCATCTTAGGATGTATCTGGCTTTCATACAAGTAGAAGATTGCGTCAGGGGTGAAGTCCCTAAATAAAAAAAAAGGAACACTTACCGTTGACACTGGATGGTAAAAACATTAAAGACGTTAGAAATGAAAGAGCATAATTATCACTTACATAAAAAATAAAAAAAGAACACATTCCAAACTGAAAAGTTTAAAAGAAAAAAGAGGAACCAAAAAATGTATAAATCGGTAAAGGAAAAAAAACAAAAAACTTACAGAAATAGATTTGTGTTCTCCCTTCCCTCTTTTGTCGGGCAGTTTTGTACTTAACTTTTTTGTGACATGACGGATATATATTTACAAATAAATGCACATTGCTCTCTAGGAGGATGGATATTGCGTAGATTTCACAAGTTCTGCTTTGACAACTGGACATTTTGGATTATTTGGACTGCTGTTCTCATCTTCGATGTTGTTCTCACAACGTTTCGGCTGATGTAACCTCCGACCTTCTTCAGGTGCATCTTGTCAAACTTGGGAATCTGTGCAAGATTTTTAAATGGAACCCTTTATTTAATCACAGGGATAGCTTGTTCTCATTTCGTCCGCCATGACCGGGTAGAAGTCATTTGTAATTGTATTCTTAGTACCACCTGTATTTAGGATTGCACCTTCAACCTCCAGAAGACTGTCACTTAGGGCCGATTAATGCTTAGCACTTTTATCCGTTGCGCCATCCAAAATGAGAACGGTTGTCTGAATAATCCAAATAATCATAGCTCATCTCAAAATTTCCATAGCATAAGACATTTTATTTTAGTTCAGTTTGAAACTGGTCATTTATCATCTGCAGCTTCGTGATAGCCAACAAGCTTAATCTTACTTATTTTAGGTATCCCAAACCGGGCTGATTTTCTAGCGAAATGTGTAAAAAAAAGTGAAATTCCATACAATTTCAACTTGCGAAATTTCGTTAATTTTTGGGGTTATTTTGATAAAATTTGTATGTAAACAAAATTTAATTTTTTCTCTTTATAAAGATACAATTCTTTTTCTTGTCTCATTAATATTTTTTTTCCCATACCATTTCAAATTAGGTCACTATTTTCAGTGAGGGACGTTTATTTATTTATTTTTTTTTTAAATCGATGTCTTTTTCAAATTTGTTGCGCACGCTCGTGCATGTCACTAAGCATATAAAAATAGTTCCATCTAAAAGAAAAAGAGACGCTCTTTAATTTGGTGTGCTTAACATAGGGTTTTGTTGAATTTTATAAAAGAAATCCAAGTTAAAAACTTTAGTGAATAAAATTACAAAGAAATTCAATGTAAAAAAATGTCTCTTACACCTTTGTAAAGAAATATACCGTCTTAAATAATCTGTTATTGTCATATTAATACGCCCATAACTCAGGAGGCGACATGCACAAAAACTGGAGGTAGGTCCGTGCAAATGACAACATCTTCAATGATCTATGACCACCGCACATCAAAAATATGAAACATGTAAATAAGTTATTTACATGTTGAATTTTATAAAAGAAATCCAAGTTAAAAACTTTAGTGAATAAAATCACAAAGAAATTCAATGTAAAAAAATGTCTCTTACACCTTTGTAAAGAAATATACCATCTTTAATAATCTGTTATTGTCATATTAATACGCCCATAACTCAGGAGGCGACCTGCACAAAAACTGGAGGTAGGTCCGTGCAAATGACAACATCTTCAATGATCTATGACCACCGCGCATCAAAAATATGAAACATGTAAATAAGTTATTTACATGTTGAATTTTATAAAAGAAATCCAAGTTAAAAACTTTAGTGAATAAAATCACAAAGAAATTCAATGTAAAAAATGTCTCTTACACCTTTGTAAAGAAATATACCGTCTTTAATAATCTGTTATTGTCATATTAATACGCCCATAACTCAGGAGGCGACCTGCACAAAAACTGGAGGTAGGTCCGTGCAAATGACAACATCTTCAATGATCTATGACCACCACACATCAAAAATATGAAACATGTAAATAAGTTATTTACATGTTTCATATTATTTTCTCATCTTTGCCATTGTGCTATCCTGACTTTTATCTGTACTAATGAGTCACCGCTTATCAAAGGCTAAGTGTCACTCGAAAGTACGTGGTTAGTGAGATGGATAGATTGTCAGTTGAATGATGAAGAATATTATGAGAGGATTAAAAATGATGAATGGAATGAACAAAATTTGATTACTTATGGGGACGGTTATGACAAGTATGTGTTCACATTGGATTCGAAGACAACCATGTTGTCGCCCGCATTGAAGCAGTCCTGTGATAACGTGTTCCATAACATGTTTGGAAAGAAATTTTGTTCATGGAAATCCAGTTAGATTTTAAACTTTAAAAAGAAGTATTTGGGAATATTTTTAAGTATCAGAAACAGACAATCTATATAATAATGCACCGAGGCAATTTGTTTGTGCGTACGTTATCACCCTCTACAGCTTTTTTAAAAGATGGGATCACCTGATCGCCGAAGATACAATGCAAAAAAAAGTAATTTTTAATATTTCATCTGATGTAGCTGTTGGGTCGAATGTGAAACTCGAACTTAAATGAACTTTCTTAGTTTTCTAAGTATAATATCCATTCTATCCAAAGATGGTACAGTAATATTGTTTGTGCCGGACGTCCACAGAAGGGAAATATGTCACAAACTCCCGCAAGGAGTTTGGAGATAAGAGATCCCTATAACCAGATATATTCTGAAACTACATTAACTAGAGAACTTAGATAAGTATGTTTCAGTATGAATAAAGGTGGTACAATTTTATTTATCTTCCTCCCACAAGGTAAGATGTGCCACAAGGTCGGGGAAGTGGGATTTGAAAAGCCAGCGCCTGAGAATTTGAGCACTCTGGCCTACAAAAAATGCCTGGGCAGTCCTGTCGGCATTCTCTGGTAGGAGTGCCTCAGGCAGTAAGCAATAAACTTACTCCTCCCCAAAGAGGGGAGGCAAAGCCTGGGAGGGTGGACCTCCTAGAACTGCACAGGACAAACCCACAGACCGGCGTCATCAAGACCCGAACAGTTTATGGGGTGTAGTATCCTTCGGAACAGATACTACACTTTGATCCTGGCTAAAGAGCCAAGAATAATAGCGTGGGCTCTGCATTTCTGCCGGACGTCTATAGAATACACGGCGGCAATATAAACAAATGAAGAATGCAACTGTGGAATTTCCACACGTCTCATGAGTTTTAAAATAAATATTAAAGACACTTAAAAAACAGTAACATTTTCAAACTGAACTTTTTTTTTATTTATTCAATGGATAAACTGCGCTCCTTCTTGGTTACATCACTTTTTTTTTTAGGTATTTCGTATCAGTTAATATTAAGTTCCTTCACCAGGGATTGAACTCACAACTTCTAGCTAAAATTCATGCTAGAATATTTATTCACCAACACCTTTTGTTGAATAGGGAGTATCGAAAAATCTCATTTTGCTTTTTCTGATTTACACAGGTTTTGGATAAAAAAAATTTTGTGATTGACTATTAGTTGATTGTAAAGTTAACAATAAAAAAAAAGGGTGTAAAACAAATAGACAAAAAATAACTTACCAAATGCAAGAAAATGTACTTTTCTACTTATCTATATAATTTTCACGTGTGTTTACTGATTGTAAGATTTATTATCTATTCATTTTTTTTAGCGTCACTTTTACTTAGCCAAGCCAGCATGGTTTCTGTCATGGCCACCATTTTTGCTGGGGCTTGATTCGGTATAATGCAAAGTATTTTGAACTAAAGAACTTAAAAACCGTTTAAGTAAGTTAAAAATATACAGTTCAGTCGAAAATTAAATATTTTACCTATTGGTGACAGTTGTTAGTAGTATCTTTGTTTAATGTACATTTTTCAGTTGTTAAACATACGACAGCGAACCTTCACACCAAGTAGAAATTACACCATCTTGAATCTATGATTTACAAGCCTTCTAGGAAATGATACAAAATTTGAAACACAAACACTTATAAAAGTTCCAAAAGTAAAAAAATTACGCAAGTCGATAGAAGATTACATTTTCTTTCGTTTGGTAAAAGTTATGTTGTAAATTTTTTTTTTTTTTTTTTTTTTTCAAATCTTTTTTTCCTTTATCTTCCCTTGTGAACTGAACCTGCTACCTCAACTGTTCTACATCTACTAACCCAAGAACTCTTATTTATTTTTTCAACGTGATCATACCATCGAAGTCTACTCATTCTGCACACATTTCCCTATACTATCCAGATTTAATCTTCCTCTATTGTCATCAGATCTAAAAATAAAGCAAAACCGCATTCACCCTAGACAGCTTAAGCCGGATTTCTCTGAAAAAGTAAGTTTCTAGGGAATATTAAATTCATGAGCGGCCCCTATTCACATGTATTTCCTGGTCAAAGGAGATGATGATGTTAGGTTTTCCAGTTCTTGCAGGAAGGTGTCAATGTCATCCACATACACCGCCTGGTATTCCCAAATGGTCACCCATCTGGTACTGACCAGACTCAACATTGCTTAATTTCGATGATTTAGCAAGAACTGGTGTGTCAATGTGATTATGTCATCAGATCTAAGCTTTAATTCTTTATTAATCTATAAACATGTATTTTAATTCAGATTTTAATAAAAATGCTTAACATTTTTATTGCAAGAAAAAAAAAGTAAAATCTATTCTAAAATTTACTGTAAATTGTAAAAGAATTCATAGATTTTAGTTTCTTTAATATTTAGTTTTAGAATTTACATTTTCTGATAGTAAAAAAAATTCTCATACTTTTCAAAGTTTACAAATGTTTATTTCATCTACGCAGCCATCATTATATAAATTTTGAAATATGTGAGTTACTACAGTTTTATAAATAAAACAAAAAAACAAGTATTAAATACAGTTTTTGGTGGGAATTTTGGGAAAAACTAATGAAATATTTCTGAAAAAGTGCAATTATTGCCAATTTAGGGCACTTTTCACTACTCCTTGTGTGTGTGTGGAGGGGGCAGTTTTTCGGGAGTTATTAGTAATGATTACATGTAAATAACAATTAATTTTCACTTTTGATGGATTTTGAGCAAATACTAATCTAGGAAAAAAATTGCCACTTTTAGGCATCTTAGTTCCACTGGTGGATAAAAAAAGTAAAGTGTTTGATCATAGTTAGGGCGACCCGAAGGCTCCCTTTTTATTAGTTATTACACCAAGATGTAGGGGAGGATGCCACTCCTTTCCTAGGATTACTCCATCTACTTACCCTTGATGCTCACCTAATAATGCTAGGTGTTTAGCAATAGGGCATCAAGTACCATTTTTTTATTTTTTTTATTTTTTTTATTTTTATTTTTATTTTTTTTTTTAGTCTTTTAGTCTTTGGTATAACTTGACCAAGGATTGAACCCTGGTCTTAGCGGCCCATTAGCGAATACCCTTACTATTATACCAAATGAGTTTTCCCTGAAAAAAATCTGGTTCGGGCAGTTTTCTGTATTCAAGCTTGATGAAAAATTTTATGAAAAATTAATGAACTAATTTTATTTTATTTTTTTTTAAATTAAAAGACGAACGAACAGTGAGAAAAACATAAGTCACTTCTGATTAACAATTGGAACAAATAAAATAGAAAATCTTCTTCAGTTGTATTGTTTTGCTTATGGAATGTTGCGACATTTAAGAGAGAAATGTTTTGCATTCTCTCGGTTGTGTAGATATCTTTGATTCAATTAATGCTGGTTGCAATAAATGCCTGCATCTTTATGCGGTGATAATGTCCCCACCCACACCACCTCTTCCCAACTTTTGTGTACGTGTGTGCACACATATGCACATATTTTGGCCCTGGCGCAGGGAGCAGTGCATGCTTTTTGTTTTGTTGAGGGTAGCAGTGACACACGGGAAGGAAAGGAAGAATAGATGGGTCACAACATCCAAGAATGGTATGAAAACCCCCCAAAAGTTAAAAAAAAATAAATGCACTGCATGTGATTGGCTGGTTACTCTGTTAATTTATTCCTTGGATTGGTGTAGCTGGCTTTATCTAGGAAATCTGACCTACATTCCAAAGTTGGTAGAAGCAGTAAAAGTACTCCAATCACCAAGACTGCGGTGGGAGTGGATAGATGAAGTAATAAAGGAGGCACTGAGGGAGTAGCAGTGGCTGCAAAAGCTACCATCAGCAGCAGTCGCTGCCTGTATCATTTGGGATAAGGAGAGGAGGAGTAGGTCCAATGTGGAAGTAGCAATGGTCATGGTGGCAGATAATGACTTAGTTGCAAGGGAAATGAAAAGTGTAAAAAGAAACACTTGCATCCATAGTTGCAACTACATCGTTAAACTTAGTGCAATAATGCCTGTGGTATTGCATATGCTGTTAGTATTTGTTTACTATCTTGTAGTAGTAGTGGCACTTGAAATAAGGCAGACACATTGGAAATGTTATCTTCATTTTTTTATATCTATTTATTGGTTAAAGACTGTTTTGGCTTCGGAGTCTACGCATCAGTTTACAAAAGGGATATTTACTCTTCGTTATCTCTAAAATTGCAATAGTTTGCTTTCATTTATGAGTGTGTGTGTGTATATATATATATATATATATATATGTATGTATATAATGTATGTATATATGTATGTAGCGCGTATGTAATGTGGAAGAATTAAGACAGTGCTCAATTAAGGAAATAAGAGCATGTAATATTTGTTCATTTCAGTATTATACAAAGTTATGTAATACTGAAATAAACAAATAGATATTATATGAAATTATACTCATGAAAATCAAGCTATGCAGAAATGTTGATATATTATATATTATATAAGTAAATCATAAAGTAATAAGAAACCAACCTGTTAATCGGAATAAAACCGAAAAAAGAAATATATAAAAAAGTTGAAAGTATTCTAGTTGGCATTGTGTGTGTGTGTGTGTGTGTAATATATGTATATATTCACAGAAAGCTGTTTTGTCATTTCATGACTCATCAGTAGATATACACACACACACACATATATATATATATATATATATATATATATATGTGTGTGTTAGGTATGTGTAAATGTTTATATATTTCTATGTACTGAATTCACTCCAAAACTAATTATGAATTTTGGAACACAGCTGCTTGGCATAAGGGTTCATAATGTGGCCTATAATTCAGTTTTATGCGAATAGGATGGAACCCTTTCGTGAAAATTCAGATACCACATATTTTTGTGAAATGTTTACAATAAGTATTAGGTATCAATTAATAAAAGTTCTTCAAATTTAAGTTTCTTTGGAGTATTTTAAAGGGTTTTAGGGGGTCAAAAATGTGGGCACAACCTCAATTCAAATATTTCACATTTGCATTAAATTTGATCTATAGTCCTTAGATACAAATTAAGTAAAATTCCATTAATTTTAGTTTTTTTTTAAAGACCCTTTAATCTTAAACCTTAAATTTTAGAGATTTTTTTAAAAATCAAAATACTGTAATTGATTTTGCGCAAAATTAGAATAAGGAATCTAGATAAAGTTTAGTATAATTATATCTTTATTTTAATCTTTGTACGAAGGCATTAAAGTCGTGCAAAACTGTTCTGTTCAGGAAATTAATTTTACCCGTCCTGGGACGAGTATTCTAGTATATATATATATATATATATATATATATATATATATATATGTAATTTCATTAACTTTTGATTTGAGTGCATATTTTATGTTGGCAGTGACATCACCATAACGTTTTTTCTGCCGATCATATTACAATTAGTTTTATATTAACGTTTTAAAAAAAAAAAAAAAAAAAAAGAGGAAAAAAAGCAGTTTTTTTTTTTTTTTTTTTTTTTTAGATGCATCGATGCATTTCTATAAGAGGCTCAGTCTGTCACGTTTAAGTTCGAAATAGCTTTTTGATCGCTAAATATGTAGATTAAATGAGTGCATCTTAATTTATGTTCTCGATCTGTACAAAGCTAAACACTTTACATGAATAAAGTTTCAAAAAGATGATGAAAGAAAATGAACATAGCTTTACTACCTACATCACAGTGAAAATTCGTACAAATCAAAATGCTTCAATTTTATTGTTTCACCATTCAAACTTGCAACCTCGCCACTAGATGGCGCGGCTAACACAACTCCTACATTATCTGTTAAACTTTGAAAGAAAAAGAATGAAAGTCTTTAGGTAACAACATTTGAGTTTTTAGCTGCATCCCCATATCTCTGAGAACCTTTCTGTCCGTTGGTTTGTCTGTCACACTTTTTGGTCTGTCGTACGTAGCATCTGAATAGACGCTTTTTAACAATAAACACGCTCTCGTTTTTTTCTTATTACTTATTACATCCAAAGTCAGCACTACTTATCACCGAATCCTTCTGACCTGAGGGGGACAAATACTGGGATTTGAAGATTTCAACCATGTTCTGGGTACCTTTCAGTTTTTGTCTTCCTACTTAAAATGTTGTCAGAAAAAAAACAAACAATATAATATATAAAGTAAAATCAGTCTTTTTTTTTGTCATCGATAGTTTTTTTTTGACAAAATCAATATTTGATTTTACTTCGTTAGTTCTTTTTGTGGATCGGTGCAGCATGTTAAGAACAATAAAATGTAATTCGATTTAATTCCTTCCAGAAAATACTTTGATCATGTTGGAATTATTTTCATACCAACGCTGAAATAATAAAAAAAGGGGCATAAGTCTATATTCGTCAATACAGAGTTACTTACCTGGTAGTTGCACATGCGGAGAAGCAACATTGTTATCCTCACTTCATTTATTTGCGGTTCATCGTCTGCTACGTCTTTGCTTGCCACATACAAAGGCATAGACGACCAGAGGAGAACAGATCCTGATGTTGACTTCTCGATTTTCACCAGAGCTCTGTTAGCCGGATAGTTCTGACACCACAATGTTGCCATCGCCACTACCACGGTGAGAAGGGGTTAGATATATAGAGAGTCTTGAGTCACCCCTTAAGTCGATTCTGGATTGGTATCGCCTGCTAAGGAGAATCTATCATCTATAAGTTATTTATTTACAAAATAAACACATACAAAACAAATTAATCTACAAACCAACCATATACAAAACATATGTGAGGTTTTGACATGAGATGGCCTAACAAAAGTTGACATGCCGTGACAACCCAACAACCAATCCTGGTTTCTTCAGCATCCTCATCCGCTATTTCAGAGACTCAAATCAAGAGATCTTTTAAAGATTCTAACCGTCCCTTTAAGCGCAATTGTTTAGATCTCTCTTGCACTTGGTTCATCGGATATTTTCGCCAAGTAGATTTCAAAATTCGTTTTTTATGAGCCCAGTAGCTCCCATAATTATGGGAATAATGGAAATCCTAAGATTCCTGTTTTCTTTTCATGTTGTACATAAGACCTTGGTATTTAGTTATCTTCTCCCTCTCAGCTTTGTTTAAGCCAGCATGATTAGAGACACTGACTTCAACTAGGGTTACTCGGCCTTTTGGCCGGGATCAAAGTGTAGTATCTGTTCCGATGGATACTGCACCCCATAGACTGGTATTGTCTTGGCCTTAGGGGCTTGATTAACGCCGGTCTATGTGTCTGTCCTGTGCAGTTCTAAGAGGTCCACCCTCCCAGGCTTTGCCTCCCCTCTTTGGGGAGGAGTAAGTTTATTGCTTACTGTCTGAGGCGCCCCTACTGGCGAATGCCGACGCGGCTGCCCAGGCAATTTAATGGCCAAAGTGCTCACCTTCTCGGGGCGCTGGCTTTTCAAGTCCCACTTTCGTGACCCGACCTTGGGTCACATCTTACCTTGTGGGAGTAAGATAAAACTGGCCTTGTGCCTAACCTCCTGGAAAGGAGGTAAATAAATACTCTCTCCCTTTGGTACCATATCACTGTCAGGTTTAACAGCTCCGTTTTCTAAGTAAGTAATAAAAAAAAAACTAAAAAAAAAAATTGTGTGTGTGTGATTATCAGAGCAGAATTTTCCTGTTATCTTATTTCTATAATGTTTTTCCCCTGCTGTTTTTAAATTACTTTTTATTATCAAGGGATCTTTCTACTTCATAATTAGTTCTCTAGATGCCCCACACTCTATCGGTTGGTCAGTCACACTCTGTCGGCTGGTCGTTAACACGCCTATCAAACTTTCAAATTGAATGAAATCGGCGAAGTGTAAGTAAAAGTTTCTTATGTGCATTCACACAATTTTGTGAGAGACTATGTTTAATTGATATCAATTTTCTTGTCTCAACATGTGAGCAGAATTAAACAAAAGGTCAGTTTTTAATGTGGGGGGAAAAAATCCAACTCCCAAAAAGAGACACTCTGGATTGGGACAAAAATAAAAAAAACTTTATCAATCTAAAAGGATTTCTTCTGCACTGCTCTGCTATGTCGTTTGAAATATCATTTTCATCGCTAAACGTATGATATGAATGGACGCATCAATATCTGTTATTGATCCGTTTTGTCTATTTTGTTATTTCACTCTTTTTTTTCTCTTTTCTTTTTTTTTCCCTTCTGAGTCATCAAAACATCACCATTTTGTCTTCACCAAATGTAACTGGCAAAACGATATGCATATTGACACGTTTATTGCAATAAATTCCAGAGCAATTCTTTTGAAATTTAAAATGTCTGTTTTCCGAAGTTATTAAAGTAAATGTGACTCTTTTATTGCTGACTTTGCCTTCTTTGTTTATTTATTATTATACATTTTTTTTAACAAACAATTCACTGTTTATCAAGGCCCAAAGGCCACACGAGGATAAGTGTTAATTGAGTTTGACACGTAGGCGCTGAAACATTGATGGGATTTGTAACGATGGTTATAACTTATCAGAAATTGATTATTTAGGATAACGACTCAACAAGAATTTATTTACATTGCGCTTAAAAACAGCAATGTTTTAGTCAGTTGGGAAGCAGACCCTTGGTACTGTGTCTAAGCCTAACCTGACAGTTCTAGGAAATAAACTTTTTTCATGGAAGTTCTGTTTAGTTTTAGGTACACAGTGAGGAAGGGAATTTATTGACAGTGATTGTAGGTAGACGAGTTTTTGTTGTGAATGTTTTACAGAGGAGGGGGACCATAGATTGAAGCTCAGTCGAGCACCTGCCATGAAAATAACGATAGAGTAGAGAAAGACTAGCAACGTCTCTTTTGTGAGAAAGAGACTGTAGGGAGGAAAAGAGGACATCGTTCCGAGTTAATCAACGCTTGTTTCCCTAAGGCTTTTTTGCTTTTTTTATTTTAATAACACACAACACATGTTTATACCTTAGTTCTGGGATTGAGTTATGTTTGAAAAAATCTGTTTTAATTGTTCTAATTAGCCATAATTCATAATTAACTAAACAAGTCACCCAAACTATCTATGCATTTCTATCGCTTCCCTCTTACTCTATATTGATTCAACCACTCTAATATTTCTTAATGTCTCTGTGAGCATCTAGAGAAAGAGTGACTTCTTTTGTTTTTAGTGTGGCCATTTAATTTACATAAGTGTCTGTACACACCACAAACATGTAAATTAAATGGCAAAATAGTAAATCTCTTCTAAATAAGAATAAGGAAGAATAATACTCCTATATAATGATAATAATAGTAGTAGTAGTAGTAATAATCATAATAATAATATACAAATAAAGAGACTTATCATTTTTAGTTATACAAATGTCAGTTAATACATTTTTTTAATGTAATTAAAGTAGGCTAAATAGTGGTTGCGATGCAACGTGTCACGGGTACGTCGAGTTTACACTGAAATCTGTATATTCAAGTTGTATTCTGTCTGTTTGTTCACAAACTCCAAGTGTTTCGGAGATAGACGCTTATAACCATATATATTCTTACACCACATTACCCAGTATACTTGGATAAGTAAATTTCATTTTGATCAAAGGAGTGCAACATTATTGTGGGGTCTGCACTTCCACTGGACATCCATGAAAAAGAAATGCTTTTACTTTATGAAATTGGGTTTTTTTTTTTACGTTATTTTATTTATAACTTGAAAATTATATTAAAACAAAAAAGAAGATAAACAATATAAATGTTAATAAGAGATTCAGGGCTTGGAGCAGGAGTGCTCATGGGTCCTCATTGAGTCCCGGGAAATGGAGGATGTGCCTATAAATTTATTGAAATTTATTTCAATTGATGTCAATTTACTTACGACCCCTCATACCCGATCAATGTCGAGTACATCCTTCAGCCCCACTCAAAAAATTGAATGTTATAAAATGCAGGTTATTGTCACATGCAAAATTTCGGGCATAATTATCGAAAAATAAAAAAAAATGTTTTCATGCATTGATGAAGGTTTTCTTTGCTATTTTACCTTCAAGGAACGCTTACTTTATAGCCAGTGTAACTGGAATATGTTCTATGTTCTATGTTCTAAAATAGGGGTTTCAGTTGCACCAACTACAAAATATCGATTTTACACTGAATTTATAATGGGAAAGTGAACCACCTTCGTTGCATTGGGGGGGGGGGGAACAAAAAAAAGCTTTCTTTTTTTTTTTTCAATAATTTTTTTTATAAGTCATAAAATCTGCATATTTTTTTTTTTTTTAAATTACAATTTTTTTTAATTAAAATTTTTTTTTTTTAAATGAGGTATATTTTCTGAAACTCTGCGCCATTTTTATTTGAAGTACATCTGTTAAGGGTCAACATTCTCTTCTGGCCTTCACATTCATGTATGTGTCTATGGCTGATATAATCACAGATAAACATAATCTTGTTTTCTTTCATAACAAGTAAAAACAAAGAAAATTAATCATTTCTATACCGAATGAAAAAAAAGAGACCATTTCAGTTCACTATATTAAAGTCATGGATCCTTCATTTCCATCCATACCTATTGTTTTCCGAGAAAGCTCCACCCGTTAGATTTATCCCTGCCACAAGTAATTTTGCTAAAGTTAGGTCTTAGTGACCTGCTTAGGTACTTTAGGGATTCTGATGAGTCAGCTGCTAATGGAAAAGATAGAAGAATAGGACTGGGCAATTGGCCAGTTAAGTGACTGGGGAGAGATGGAGGCACCAATGTCTGGAGGCTGAAAAGTGGAGGGGTAGAAGAGAGCCCAACCCTCATCTTTGTTTTCACGTATGGCATCCTTATCGACCAGAAATTGCTTGATGTTTATGTGAAAATTAATGTTGGCATAACTATCGTAATTTTAACAATTGATATTTAAATATGCATAATTTATGTAAGTGAATATATCATACTCGTAGATAGACTCGGTGTTGCTCGGGTATAAAATATTTTGACAGATTTTGTTTAAATCCACGCAGGTTTCAAGTTTATTATTCTACTGCAGCAACTATACAACAATTTAAATTCTTTAAAATTCTTTACAATTTTGAGATGAATAATTTTTTTATTATTATATCCTCCCCTCCCATCAACAAAATAACTTTTTGCCAGAAAAAAAATATTTCGAAACATGTTATTTTAAAAATTGATTCAATTTATAATTGCAGAAGTCAAAGCATAATGTATTCCATTATTCTTAACACTAAAAAAATTCATTTATTTTTACAGTAGATTTTGTCAAAAAATCCGGAAATTGTACACCTCATACAATTTTACCCCGGAAAAGTTGTTTAATCTTGTTACAGAACTTGGACCAAGACAACAATAGGGACCCCAGATCATTAACACAAGACGCGGGACATATTTTGGAAGTCACCGGTTGACCTCGCAATACACGTGGTCTCTATTTACAAAACACTTGTAAATAAATCTTTTATTTATTTTACTAAATGCAGTATATTTCGGAATTTTTTTTTCTTTTAACATGTTAATATTTATTTTAAGGCAGAGAGTCCATAAATAAAACAAATAAAATATTAACATGTTTTCTTTTAAAACATGTTTTTGTGTCACTATTTACTTGCCTCCCCACGAGGGCAGAAATGGGGGGGGGGTATGAAATATTTATCACCGTACTTAAGTAATCTTTCGTTTTGTAGGGAAAAATCAAGCTTCCCAAAAAGGGGCACTCTGGATCTTACCTCAGTTTAGAAGGATTTTTCCATACTACACATTGCTCCTAGCCTGAGGAGGCAAAACGGATGATTACGCAAGTTATTTTAATAAATAAACGAAATATATACGCTTTTAAAAAAATCGGCTGACTTGTAATCTTTCGTTTTGCCTCCCCACGAGGGCGGAGTTAGACTTCAAAAATCAGTTTCTAAACGGAAGCAATTTAAAGTTTATGAAGTTTTTGTCCTTTTTTTCTGTAAGCAACAAATGAAATAAGATTTAACAAATACATAATTTTATTTAAAATCTTTTTATAACTTATTAGTTATTAAAAAACAAAACTTCGCTATTTACTTCAAAAATCAGTTTTTAAGGACAAAAACTTCATAAACTTTAAATTGCTTCCGTTTAGAAACTGATTTTTGAAGTCTAACTCCGCCCTCGTGGGGAGGCAAAACGAAAGATTACAAGTCAGCCGATTTTTTTAAAAGCGTATATATTTCGTTTATTTATTAAAATAACTTGTGTAATCATCCGTTTTGCCTCCTCAGGCTAGGAGCAATGTGTAGTATGGAAAAATCCTTCTAAACTGAGGTAAGATCCAGAGTGCCCCTTTTTTGGGAAGCTTGATTTTTCCCTACAAAACGAAAGATTACTTAAGTACGGTGATAAATATTTCATACCCCCCCCCCCCCATTTCTGCCCTCGTGGGAGGCAAGTAAATAGTGACACAAAAACATGTTTTAAAAGAAAACATGTTAATATTTTATTTGTTTTATTTATGGACTCTCTGCCTTAAAATAAATATTAACATGTTAAAAGAAAAAAAAATTCCGAAATGTACTGCATTTAGTAAAATAAATAAAAGATTTATTTACAAGTGTTTTGTAAATAGAGACCACGTGTATTGCGAGGTCAACCGGTGATTCCAAAATATGTCCCACATCTTGTGTTAATGATCTGGGGTCCCTATTGTTGTCTTGCTCCCAGAACTTTATTATAAAAAAACTAAATAAAACATTTTTATGCTTATAAATGTCTGGGCAAACTCAAACTTCACAATATTATTGTAAAAGCCCTTAGTAGAAAAGGGGATGCCACCATTAGATTTACAAAATTTTACTTCGAAAGTTATCTTATCTTGGTATAGGGCTTTGCTTTCAACTGTATCCAAGAACACACACAGACATTACAGCTATAATAGATATACGGTACTTTGATCAAACGCTAAAGATGGTGGGAGTCGTATAATATGCAAGTTCACATTTTCTTGTTTTGTTTAATGGCATATCAACCCTTTTTTGGGGACATTTAATGCCAACTTCAGTCAGTTTGGTTATATTTTTGTGTCAATTTTTTAATATCTTCAAATACGTATTTATGGTGTTAGCGTTAACTAGTTATCTATAATGTAAATATATGCATGTATATCATGATATGCAGTTGCATGTCATGACCAGGACAGATACTATTTGACCTATACATGGGACCCTGACAGGTAGTATTATGCCGGGTCAGACTCGACTTGGGAGTACTCCCAAATTGGGTTCTCATCCCCACAACGAAATGTTTTCAGAATCTTTTTACTTTGATTTTAAAATTAGAACCGTTTTGCTGAATTTTAATTTTCGTGTTTTTTTTTTAAAATATACATTTTCCTCTTTCTTCAGTTTAAAATAGAGAAATATAATGATGCTATATCAAATGGAAGAGTATTTTATTTACCTCCTTTCCAGAAGGTCAGGTTTTGAAAAGCCAGCACGCTAGGATTATCATGCTTTGACCTACAAAAAATGCCTGAGCAACCCTATCGACATTCCCTGTTAGGGGCGCCTCAGGCGATTAGCAATAACTAACCCTCTTCTCAGAGAAGGCAAAGCCTGGGTTGGTGGACCTCCTGAGACTGAACAGAACCATAGCTCAATCTGACAGCAATAAAGTCACTGTCGGACTGATTGTCGAGGACGTGTCTCTGACTGGTAAAACACACGGAAAAGTACGATTTGATTAATTCTCCATTAATATATTTCAAGGTGTTATATCTAGTTGCCAGTTCAAACTGAAATTAGAAGAAATGCACAATGACTAAACATCCAATCCATTTATTTCCTTTAATATCATGAAAAAAAGAAATACATTACTGAAATACATGGTTCACCATAAGTAACTATATAATTTTTATGCCAACATAATCAATGAAACATGAAAGAAATATGCAACAAAGTGTACACTTACGTTTTTTTGCAACATTAAAACATGATGTTTATTAAAAGATTTAATGTGCTCTCCATGCAACTCAATGCACTTTATTAATCTTTCAGGGACTGAGTGGCATACTTTGGCGCACAGCTCCAATAGCACTTGAGCAATAGCAGCTCAGATTTGTTCTTTAAGCTCAACAATGCTATAAAAATATGATTTCCACTTTCGAATGACACTTGAAATAAGAGAAATGCAACAAAGTTTTAAAAAATATGTAGTTACTTATGGTAGACCCTGTATATGTATGACATTGAGATTTTAATGAATAAAAAAAGTACACCTTTGCAAATTCTTGGTCTAAAAACTTTATAGATTTATATCCCTTGAACTACCATGTCTGTAACATTTATGAAAATAACCCGAATCAACAATCTGACAATACCGAAGATATATGAAATAGTCAGGATAATATCTAAAATAAGAATCACTTTATCTGAACTGGGCTTGGATTGTAGTAGTTATTGATATTGAAGGCATTTTTTGCATAGAATACATGTGTAATAGTAAATTTGTGTTTGTTCATTGCGCAGGTTATGATCGTCCAAATTCTGTGCTTGACTTCAACACCGGCCGTAGTGTCAATCATGTAGTCTCAGTGTCTGCTGTGACAAAAAGATTTTCCTTCAAAACAAAATCAAAAGTCAAGTTTAAAACAAGTAATGATGTTTTATTTTGAGAGGTTACAATGATATTTGGTTTTTCTATCAAACGGCAGATTTGCAATCTGAACAAACATCTTTCAACCGAACACAGTTCCTTAAAAGGCTCCCCCCCCCCAGACAAACGGAGACCAAACTGCCTTCCTCTGCCCGTTTTGCTGTAATATATATATATATAGATATCATTGTCATTTGGGGTAGACCACACAGCTAGCCTTCTTGGAAACAATAAAAACTTATTGCCCAGGGTGTCTCTCATTCAGAGTGGGCATTACTTTTGTAGGATTTCAAATCGTCTGATTTCTCAACATAACCCCCCCCCCCTCCCCGTTTTAGAGAGAAAATCTTTTTTCCAAGTGGAGAAATCAAATTTTGTGTGGTCAAACCTTGAGCCAGATATTTTTTTCCCATCACCAGGCTGGCGTCTTCAGCATGCAGTTATGCACCACCACTAAACATACAGCAGTTTGCACGTTTACATAAAGATTTTTTTTTAAGAATACAAATGATCACGAAATATATATTTAATTTCCAGTTAAAATGCAATTACTTTATAACAGGCGTCTTGTTACTTTCATTTTTGTCTCGCATTTTTTCTTTTTGACTCTTAAACTTATAAATAACTAGCTGGGCCCGTCCCCTGGCGTTGCTTGGAAGAAATATAAAAGAATGAATTAAAATTTGTCAACATCCGACCGAACGCAAATAGGTCACATTTTAGAATTGTTAATGGGTTAAAGGAGGATGAAATGGATGAAGGAAAGAAAGAGACGCGGTTGTAGGAGTCTTCTTACCCATCCCATGGTACTGGTATTTACTCAGACTTTTTCTTTTGGATGAAACACCCCCTCTATCTAAAATTAAAGAGGCCTACAGAGCCCTATTAAATTTCCCCTCGTTATCTTTGTATAGAAATTCCATTTTTATCTCTTTTGTGAGCACAGAAAAAAAGAAAATAGAAATATGAGTATGCCTTCTGAGCTCTACTAAAACACACAAATATAATTAAGGAGGCCTGCAGAGCACTAATAAACCATGTGTGTTCAAAGAGAAATGATGATATTCACAATAGTTAATGTACTACATATTACATTGATTTCTTTGCAAATTACTGCATAAAACCTTGAATTTAAAATATCCGGCCCATACTCCTGTCTCCCCCCCCCCTCCCTCGTAGGCAAAAAAAAATAAATTTTTTTTTAAATTGTGAGACTAATGGGATTGAACCATAAACCTCTAGGTCTTGGATCTACGCTGCTGTGTTGGCCACGAACGCAAGTAGAAAATATAAGGAAAATTAAGTTATCTAAACAAAGCCAGCCGGTAGCTGGTATCTGTTTTATTTTATGATCTGCCGTAGGGCGACCAAATCTAGAGTCCACCAGTCGCACGTTTTTGGTCATTGCTATATCTAGAAATCAATGTTCTTTTTCATTTTTTCGATATTATGCGTGTGAAAGGTGTAGGATTCAGGAAATGTCAACTTTATGGTGGTCTGTCACGTATCTTGGCGTATATTGACCTAATTCAGAAGTCTAGTCGCTGAAGAAACACTGTAAAGAACTATGTTCGTTAATTGCATTCTCTAAAAACTGAAATGAGTATAAATACATACGTAATAGGTAGAAGTAACGTAATCCGATATTCTCGAAAATCAACGGAATTAGCGGGAGTGTCCATTAAATGTGTGTGTAATGTTTTGTATTATGTAGTAAATTAATAGCAGACAAATAGTAAATAATAACGTCGACTTTTTTGAAAAGTCGACGTTGTTTATTACTTCCCGGTGTCAGTATTGAAATGTTAGGGGGGGAAAAGTTTTTGCTACCACCTATATGGAGTATGATTTGAGGTGTCGAAGATTGTAAGACAAAAGTAATATTTAGTGTTAGCTTGAGAAAAATAGCAAATTTACTAAAACATGATCGTGTGAATAAGTGTAATATAGTGGTGAGTTTAGTAGTTTGTGATGCATGTGGTTATTTTTCTATTCAAGAAGGTACAGGGGAAAATCGTCTTAGTTTCTTATCTAATATATAAAGTTAAAAGCCACAGGTAGTAAATCAGCAACCAGACGTATAGAGAGGGTCGTCTGCTTATTATGTGACGAATGCAGAGAGGGGGAAACTAGCCACATATTTATTCTGTATGTAGTATTAAACTTTTTACCTCACCACATTTCACTACATTAAATTTATTTTTGAAAAAAGTAGGAGGCTATCACATTTGATTTCAGTATCATCAGTGTTCATAAAGACTGGCATATGAAAAAATACATTTAAAAATTTAAAAAAATTTTTTTTAGTTATTTAAAAAAATTTATTTTACTTTTGTTCACTACCCTCCCCCCAAACAAGGCATATTGCCACTGAAGCATAAGGGGCTACTATGATAAAGGCCAGATTTATAGGGGCATCCTGAGTGGAGAGTTGGGCAGCAAGATGTTTGTTCACATTACATTTAAATTTTTACATGTTAGTATGTTCGAGAGAGTGGGGAGGGAATTCCAAAGACAAGCAGTCCAAGGAAAGAAGCTATTAGAGTAGACAATTTTCCGGCATCTAGGGACCTCTACAGTGAAGGGGTGGGATTTTCCTGCTAGCCGGGTGGATTGTGGGTATTTTTGTTGAAAGGATACAACTGTAGTAAGTTCATCGGAGCACATTCCATTGAAGTACTTGTAAAACAAGCACAGGAATGTGACACTGCAGTGATGCGGCAAGAGCTGAAGCTTGGCAGACAGTGTGGAACCTATTAAGTTACTCTATTTTGCACCTTATCCTAGAGGGAGAGGTTAGTGTATTGTGCACCAGCCCAGATGTGACAACAATACTCCGTGCACGGAGCGACTGGTGGCTTTATAGAGATATAGGATACTGGTAGGTGTGAAGTTTTCTAGCCCAGTAGAGGGAGCCTACCTTCTTTGCAGCGAACTTGGCAGTCATTATGGTATTATTACTAGCAGCCACTCCCTACGAATGGATGATGACTCCTGTGTACTCCTGATTCCCCATATTACCATTTTAATTATTTCTTCAATTTTTATAATTTTCAAATTAAATTGGTCCAGGGAAAATAACTTTAAAACTATAGTTATTTCCTTTGATTTCTTGCATGTAATACTCACTAATTTTTTCCCTGGTACAATTGAACCAATAATTACCGAAAATTCTTTACCAAAACCTGGCTGAGGTAATACTAAAGCAGTTTGTTGGTATATCTTTGGTAGCTTTATAGTTTTAGCTGGACACAGACATACGTCTTTTCATTAGTAAACAACATAAACAGTTAAATTGCAGAATAACAGGCCTCCTATCTCCATTTGCATCTCATATTTCAATGTATACACTTGTGTATTTTAACTTTGTAGCTGTTGTAAAATGTCTTACACACTTTTCTGTCTGTATAAATAACGCACACATACTGTCTTTATATATAAATATACCCAAAGACACAACCTGTCTATATAATATTCTTTCTCTAGGTGAAACACACACATCCACTCAATATAAGCATGACACCCCATCCCCTTCTTTCTCTGCTGTATATGTATATATATATATGTATATATATATATATAGCATAAACACACACCTCTTCATCTTTATAAATATACCTCCCAACACACTCCCTCTCTCCCTGTCTGTATACATATACCTTCCAACACACTCCCTGTCTGTATAATATACCTCCCAACACACTCCCTCTCTCCCTGTCTGTATACATATACCTCCCAACACACTCCCTGTCTGTATAATATACCTCCCAACACACTTTCTCTCTCCCAGTTTATATAAATATACCTCCCAACACACTCCCTCTCTCTCAGTGTATATAAATATACCTCCTAACACACTTTCTCTCCCTGTCTGTATAAATATACCTCCCAACACACTTTCTCTCCATGTCTATATAAATATACCTCCCAACACACTCCTTCTCTCTCCCTGTCTGTATAAATATACCTCCCAACACACTTACTCTCTCTCCCTGTCTGTATAAATATACTCCCTAACACCCCCTCTATCTTATCTGTATAAATATACCCCACAAAATAAACTCTTCTATCTGTATAAATATCGCTCTCCCCCAACAGGTACATACTCTCTCTATCTAAATATAGCCTCCAACCCACACACTTTATTTCTGTCAGTATAAACAGACCAGCCACATGTACAAGTAAAAGCGGTTTAACTATAACTCCTAAGTGCCCCCCTCCCCCTTTTAAATTAACCCTTTTATTTCCTTTAGATTGATGAATGTGAAAATGAACTGTTGGTTGAGCATTCAGCCGTTGTTGTTGTTGATGTTGATGAATTGTTCAAGTAGCCTTTATCTTTATCAGATATTTTATAATTATCTTTCCCTCCTCCTAGGTTGATTGCACCACCTCCCCCTCCTTGGTCCGACTCACCCTTAATCTTAATAACAAAAAGATATTTTCCACTCACTCTTTTCGTGTGTGTGTGTGTGTTTCTGCCTCTCTCTCTGTATGTCTGTCTGGGTGAGTGGAATGTCATGGTGACACTGAATCCTTCCTCTTTCTTCTAAAGGACAAGTTCAGGGATACTGTATTGATTCTCCCTATTCTATCTCTTTCTTTTCACTTATTCTATTTATTCTCTCTCTATCTTCTTTTTCAGTTCCCCCTCTCTTATTCATTCTTACTCTCTAATCCCCCCCTCATTCCACCTCTTACCCTTTAATCTATGTTCTCTTCTTATATTTGCCTTCTCTTTCTCTTGATTCAGATTCTTTCTCCGGATTTCCTTTTTTTTCCTTTTAATTCTTCCACATCTATTTGTCATCTCCTTAACAGTGGTGGACAGATATCACATATTCTGGCTAAAATAATTACTCTCTGTTTTAATCTAGTAAGAGTAAAATAGACCTTTTTATTATAAAATCAAGGACACCCTGCGTTACCCGGGTATGAATGAGAATCCTGTGTACTCCTGCTCCATTCCTGGAACTCCATTATTACCATTTTTATTATTTAAAATTTTTTTATAATTTTCAATTTTCAACAAAATGCAAAAAAATTAAAACGTTTTCAGTTTATGGATGTTTATGGGCACGATTGCAGACCCTATAATATTATTGTAAACCTTCCCTATAGAAAATTAATTCCCTTATTGGATTCCTCATGCAATTTTACTTGAAACTTGTTTGTCCTTGGTATAGTATAGATATTACTGACTGATAAAGTTCTAGATGAACGGAATGTTATCCGATTGAATTTTTATTCTCTAAAACTATAGATTATTTCCCATAAAAAAACTAAACTTAAAAAATATGGTGTGTAGAAATGTTTACTTATAACTTTCTTTTCTCTATTTAAAAAAAAAATTATTAACTAGAATAATATCCGTTCCAGGACAGGTAAAATTAATTCCCAAACAGGTTTTGCACCACTTTTATGTCTCCTTCCGAAGATTAAAATAAAGATATAATACTACTAAGCCTTATGTCTAGAAACTGTTATTCCAATTTTCATCAAAAGCTTAACATTATTTTGATTCTAGAAAATGCCTAAAAGTTAAGGCTTATGTTTAAGGGGTCTTAAAAAGAAATTGAAATTTAGGAAATCTTGTTTAATTCGGACTTAATGACTATGGATCAAATTCAATGTAAATCTGAAATGGGAGGTTATGTCTATATTATCCCCCCTTCAAAAAAACCCCTTTAAAATACCTCAAAGAAACTGAAATTTGACAAATATTTATTAATTGATGTCTAATACCTATTGTTACAATTTCACAAAAATCGGAGGTATCTGAATTTTCACTAAGGGCTTCCGCTCCCTTTTTACCCCTTTGCATAAAACTAAATTAAACTAAATATAGCCCACATTTGAACCCTTTATGCCTAGTAGCTGTGTTCCAACATTCATAATGATCAGATAATTAGTTTAGGAGTGAATCCTACATACACTAATATATAAACATACCTAACTTTATATAGAGATTTAAAAAAAAAAAAAATTCCAAAGAGAACAAGCAATTTGATCGCTCACCCCCAATAAACATTCAGGATTTTTTTTATTGAGTGATTAATTAATAAAATGCATTGCAGGGGTATGTCAAGAATGTTCGTAGTGTAAATAATTTTGAAAAAAATATTGACAGATGTGCTGTTATAGGTATCTCACGTAAAGTGGTCAACCATAGTCGAGGGCGACCTGAAGGCTCCCTTTTTTTTAGCTACTACACAGAGGATTACTCCACTTACCCTTGAGTGTTTAGGAAGAGGGCATCAAGTACATTTAAAAAAAAAAATTTTTTTTAATTTATTTAAAAAAAACATTTTTTTAACGTTTGGTATGAATCGATTGAGAATGAAACCCCGGTCTCCCAGCCCATTTGTGAATACCTTAACCATTATGCTAAATGGGGAAAGAATAGATAGTATTTGGAACTGAATATACTGAAAATAACTTTTCTTCAAATTCCACTCTTTGTGATATGAGCCATTCACTTCCGGAATTCCCTCCTATGACTGTAAATATTGTAAGTGATATCCATGTTGGAAATATTGTCAAATTTATCAAGAACCTTGATGCCAGCAAAGCAACTGGTTCTGACAACATTCCAGTTTTTGTCCTTAAGAATCTGTTGCCGGAACTTCTCCTATCCTTACAAAGCTATTCAACCGTTTCTTAAAGTAGAAATGCTTTCCATCTCCTTGGAAAATTTCGTTGGTCTGCCCACTATTTAAATAGATTGACTCCAAAATGTCCGTGTAAATTTATTTTTTATCATTATTTCAGAATTCATCCAGTTTATTCTTAAAAATTATTTAAATCAGCTATTTTTAACCTGATTGGGTAATTTGTGCCAAAATTATATTGCTCTATTAGAAAAAAAATTGTATGATAGATTTAGTTATTGAAATCTTAATCAATAAATTGTTCTATATTTAAAAATTTTATTAATTATTTTGAAAGTCTCAACTAAGTCACCCTCATTTTTCTTTCTCTAGTAAAGTAGTTAAACCTAAGGATTCCATATTATAATTGAGATCCTTTGGTAACGTTTCTTTGTATACATGTTAATGTTTTATCAGTAATTTAAATGTAATGTGAACAAACATCTTACTGCCCACCCAGGTTGCCCTCTTATCAGAGTAGTCCCATACACTTCAGTGGCAATATAGCTTGTTTGGAGGCGAACAAAAGTTAAAAAAAAAAAAAAAATACAATAAAAAAAATTCCATGGTGAACTTTTAGAGATCTTTTGTTGTTTTTTGGAGTTCTATAATTACTTTTTTTTTTTTTTTTTTTTTCTCGATAGGTCAGTTAGTCAATCTGCCATTAAGTTTTATTTTTGTAATAAATCTGAATATTTAAAAACCCACATGGTCAAGCTTCATGAACATTGGTATGTCCCTATTTACGGGGACAGTTATACATAAAGTAGGTTTTAATGTTAGAAAATTGAGCTCCCCCAAAAAAGGTGCACTCTGGATTGGGACTAAAAATTGCCTCAGTCTAGAAAGATTTCTCCATTAATCAAGGACAGAACAGGTGAAGTGTGGTATCAGAACAGATACTACACTTTGCTGTTCCAAGCCAAACGGCCAAGAACATTAGTGTGTCGATTGTGACAATATCCTTAAAGATGTGCTTGAAATGTTGATTGGATTGACACAAGGGTTTTGGAAATGCGATTTTCTTTGCCTGGTCAGGCTTAAGTTTAAAATAACATTCCCGTTGCTGAACACGCAGATTAAATGTACGCTTCTTACAAATGGGTCGGTTTTTGTTTTATTTTTCCTTCTTCGTACTTTGACGAGGTTTCTTTTGGGTTATGTTGTTGTTATTGTTGTATGTTACAGATTTACTTATGTTTGTCCTTTCTCCTTTTTGTCACAATTTGAATATCACAATTTGAAGAGAGTCCTGGTACTCTGATTCAGCTGCTCTTGTTGAGGATATGAAAAAAAGATAAAAAGGTGCTGCAGACATTTTAAACAGCAGACTTGTCATATAAACCTGGGGAAAGATGATGTATCTGTAAACAAAACATGATGCTTAAAAAAACAATGTCATGCGTGGGCTCTTATTGTTACATCCTGCTTTTTATTTCTTCTTGGGTGATAACATCTTTGGTAACGTCTTCTGGGCTCGTTCTTCTTCTTCATTCTGGGCATACCCTTTTCATTGCTTCCCACCAACTTACCTACAATTTTCACAATTAAAGTCACTTGGAAAAAAAAGCAGGTGTTATCTCGTTTACAAGCAATACTAGTACTTTAAGTTAGCTGCTGCTGATACTCTCATTCGCTTGAATATATATTGAATTACCTCCCTTATTTACACATAAAAGAATAGCTATTGATAAAATACTTGAAGATTGCACAGACCCTGCTTCACTATAAATTCTTTGTTGCGTGGGTCCCCTTTCAAGGGGTATCCATTATCTATCGACACAGAAGGATAACTGTTAAAAGAAAATTACATAAAAACCGTTTTTTTCTTTTATCTTTTAATTTAAAAAAAAATTTAATTGCTAACTATCTGAACCTGCTAAGTGTTGGCCACAATGTGGTGAAGTCATTTTAGTTTAAAATTTTTATTTCTTTGCGCATAAGGTAGACAATTGCTACTATATTTTTCAATCTAAAATATGAGCTATACCCCTGGCTGA
Source organism: Sepiola atlantica (assembly GCA_963556195.1). NCBI lineage: Eukaryota > Metazoa > Mollusca > Cephalopoda > Sepiida > Sepiolidae > Sepiola > Sepiola atlantica. The sequence goes on along the minus strand of OY744520.1, from coordinate 172,043,701 downwards.
TTTTTATGTTTAGGTAATTATTTAAAAATGTTTCATAAGCAGGCGTCTAGACTGGACTAAGTAATTTTTAAACAAAAACTGTAGCAAAGTACATTATTATACTGCCAATAACACTGTACAACAATAACAAATAAAAATTGGCGAGGCAAAAGTAAAAATTGATTTGTCAGCTTAAATACTATTTGGACCTGGTTTTGAAATGAAAATCCGACAAGATAACTTTATATGTTAGATTGAATCAAATATTGTAGCGTATTCTTGCTATCATCTGTTGTTAAACTTAATTGGTTAAATTAGAATTCGAACTGTTCTAATACATCGTCTATTGATAGTGCAATATCAACCATCTTTGGAATGTCGGCCATCTTTGTTCATATGCTAAAAAAGACAAAAATATCCTCGAAGAATGTTGCTAGCAGTCTTGGTTTGGTATTCCAGGAATTCATGATTCAATATTAATTATCAGCATATTTTCATGCCATATTTTTGTTCAGTCTTTTCAGATTCTTGTATGTTGGAATAGAAATATTGATGTCAACATTGTGTTCATTTTTAATGTTTTTATCAAAAAGTTTAGAAATACTAAAAAAAACAGTGGATGCATATTTTCTTATGACTTTTATGCTATATTGTGGAAGCCAAATCCATTTAGAATGTCAGTGTTGACTGCTATTTTAGGTCCTGGCTATTACCTTAAACTATATGACGAATCTCCAGTTTGGGAGGCTTGGGAAGTGTGGTGTCTCTTACTTAGTTGCCATTACTCTCGGGTCCATGCTAACATTGCCTGGACCTGGATATGCTGTAAAGCAAATGACTAAAATCTCACTCTATAAATGTGATTTGCTTAACAATTGGAAGCATTCTATGGATAAAAACAAAGAGATCGCCAGGGTAAAATCATTTTAGTTTCTAATTTTATTTGTTTGCCCATTTTTAAACTTATACAAAAAAGAAATAAAATTTCAGTTATAACGGAGATAACTCTTATATTTGTCAAATTAAAATATAAGTTATTCACTTTTACATTATTTGAGTTGTGCTTATGATTGAAGACCTGATTTCTGAATGATTTACAGTGCTATAGAAAAAGAAGAATTTGTTATCTTTGTTAAAAGAAGTATGAAGAAAAATCATAAATCTATCAGAAGTCTATTAAAAAAATTTTATTACTGACGTGAGCTGATTTTTATTTTTAGGTGATCATCTAAAAATGTTTTATATTACCTGTAATCTGGGCTGGACTAAGTAATTTAAAAAATAAATTCTAGTCAAATACATTATTATATTGCAAATAACATGGTACAACTATAATAAATTGGCTAGTCAGAATCAAAGTTTGATTTGTCAGATTAAATTTTATTTAGGTCCAACTTTTAAAATCCGACAAGATGACTTTATATGTTAGATATACTTACAAAATATACACTTGCAAAACGAATCAATCTACAATATGTATATACGAGACATACATTTAGAAGGTATTGGGAACTTGTAGTGTAAAATCTTTTCGCAAAATGACATAATTTAGCATTAAATGACTTGAAAATGGTTGATATGCCGTAAAACAAATGAAGATGTCTCTCAATAAATATGTGACTTGTCTAATGGATAGCGTTGCAGATTATGAAATCGGCTCTTATGCTCAAGTTTAAAATAATATTTTTTGATGCGTTCACATGTCTCTAAAAATACAATCTAATACATAAAATTATGCCTGCTAGATTTTAAAGGTTGGACCTAAGTAGCATTTAAGTGACAAATCAAACTTTGATTCTGACTAGCCAATTTTCATAAACTAACGTACGTTGCTACAATGTATTTAAAAGAAATACATAGTATTGTTCAGCAGTATGCCAATAGTGAGACATTCTTACGTAAACACCTAAATAGAAAAATCAGCTAAGGGAAATAACTCATTTTTTTTTTAGTAAAAGTTAGTGTTCCTTATTTGCTTTTTTTTTTTAGTTCAGATACTGAACCTAACAAAAAAAGTGGTTATACAAAGTAAATTTGAAAGTAATGGATCCTGGCCAATGCTGGGCCGGGACAGCTAGTTGAAAAAATAAAAAAAATGAAAAAAAATGAAGGTGGTGATACTTAAGATTACGATATTGGTAAGTTATGTGACCTTTGGAAGTAAGTCTTACTCCAGCTGGAGCTCATGTAGCTGCAAAAATATCGTGTTTGCCTTTATGCATAATTGTGGATTATTAATGGCTTGATTTGTTTTGTCTTTTTTCTTCTTCTAGAAAGTATTTATTTCTAGTCTCTATGTTAGAAACAATATCAGATGATATTAGAATCCTTGCAACATTATTTTTGTAACTCTATAATCTGTAATTGATGAAGCAATTTCATCTCATTAAATTCTCTTGTTATGCTGTCTATGCATAAATGAAATAGTATTCTCTAACCACTTGCGTTAATTGCGTAGCACGCCACTTTCATAGTGGCAGCTTGTTTCCGATCAAAGCAAGACCAGGTTATTGATTGTGTCTGATATTGAAAACATCAAAATGCCTGATAAAACTAGCACATCAAGATGCATTTTTTTTTTCTTTTTTTTTTTTCTTTTTTTTTTTTTTTTTTTTTTTTTTCTTTCTTTTTTTTTTTTTTTCTTGAAGTTAACAGCAAATATAATCCTTATTTACTTGTCTATCCACGGGGGCAGAGTTAAACACAAGGTGGAGTTTTAAATGTGGGCTAAATTCAGCTCTCCTGAAAGGGACACTCTTAAAATTGACTCGGTGTAAAAGGAATTTTTTTTCACTGACAGAACAGCAGACGAAGTGTACTATCAAAAATCAAAACAGCTACTGCACTTTGATCTTAGCTAAAAGGTCAAGGACTGCCAGCATGTGGTGAAAAGAGAAAATGTGTACTTACCATGATAAAATGGAAGAAACAAAATACTGGGAAGGAGAAGTTAATTGAAGGGGGGGGGGGCGAAGGTGCCATGTATTGTCGAAAATGTTTGTTGATGATAAAATCAAACTGAGTTAGTTGGTGGTATTTGCATTGAGAAATTGGAAGGTAAGAAGACAAAAAAAAGTTTTTTTGTTTTTAAAAAAAAAAAAAATAAATAAAAAAAAAATAAAAGAGCCGACACTGGCAAAAGATGGCAAAGAAACCAAATAATTTTTAAAGTTTTTACTATGATCATCAGAAACATTTACATCATTTGGAAATGCATAATCTGAAAGCATTTATTCGTATTCTATAAAGGTTTTGTTGTTTTTACTCGCAATAAAATCTCATTTTTTATTTTATGGCAAATCTCACCAGTCTAGTCCATCCTAATTACAACTATGATTGCATTTATGTTAGTAATTTGAGACCAGTGTTACTGACAGGAGTATTTAATATCACCAGATTCTCATGTGTAACATTGTATTTAACAAAATGGCCTTGTGGGGCAGTAAATATGTCCGAACTTGGTTTAAATTGTCTTATCAGTGACATTTTGAAACATCAAAATTAGTGTCTGATGGTAATTTGATTTAATGCCATTGGGTTTTATTCTTTTAAAATAACACTTCTAAAAAAGCAATAAAAAAATAGCACTTCTAAAAAAGCAATAAAAAAAATAACACTTCTAATAAAAGCAATAAAGAAATAACACTTCTAAAAAAGCAATAAAAAAATAACACTTCTAAAAAAAGCAATAAAAAAATAACACTTCTAAAAAAAGCAATAAAAAAATAACACTTCTAAAAAAAGCAATAAAAAAATAACACTTCTAAAAAAAGCAATAAAAAAATAACACTTCTAAAAAAAGCAATAAAAAAATAACACTTCTAAAAAAAGCAATAAAAAAATAACACTTCTAAAAAAAGCAATAAAAAATAACACTTCTAAAAAAGCAAAAAAAAAATAACACTTCTAAAAAAAGCAATAAAAAAAAAATTCTTTCTCACCTTAAGATTAAAACATTTCCTGTAATTTGGTTTCCTATTTATTTTCACCAATATATCTAATGGAACTAAATATTTATATATCATACAAGCTTTATCTACCTATTGCCTAGGATGCAGTGAAGTCATTTTAGTTTGCACATTTAAAAAAAACATATACAGAAAAAGAAACAAAATGATGTTTCTAAAGGAAACAACTGTTTTTATATTCTGCAATTAAAAATGAGTCATTTCCCCCTGCCCAATTTGATATTTTTACATGATTAATTAAAAATGTAGCATTATATAAACTGTCTGGGCTGGGCTACGTAATTTTAAATAATAAATTGTAGCAAAGTACACTATTATATTGCTAATAACATGGTACATAAATAACAATCGAACATTAACTAGTCATAAACAAAGTTTGATTTGGCAGCGTAAATGTTATTTGGGTCTGACTTTAAAAATCTAACACGATAACTTCATAGAGATAAATGTATTTGGACACATTTAACTTCATAATGTTATTTTACAGGAAATATTAAACTTTCACTATAGAAAGTCCTTAAATCATTAAAAAGAACTATCCAATGACCATTTGAAGCACATATTGCTTTATGAGCTTAAACAGATAACTGTACACCCGAAGCGACTCTAAATATTAACTCCGCTTACAGAGAAGAATGTGCAGAAGCTGGTTTACAAAATTTAGAAATAGAAATTTCACGCTTGAAGATGAAAACTGATCAGGACGTCCAGTTGAGTTTGAAGAGCTCCTTGTGGCATCACTTAAATAAAACCCTGCAGTATCAGTTAAAGAATTGGCAATGAAGCTTTCCTCAAAGCAAACAAATGTTCGTCACTTTTAACGCGTGAAAAATGGATGCTTCATGAATTGTCTGAAAGCAACTGTAAATCGCGATCTACAGACAATTCATGAGACACTCATTTCCATTTCTGAATTCATAAACCATCTTCCGCATGTTCTTAAATTCCATTTCTGAATTCATTTCTGTAAATTTCTCTTTAATTTAATTTCTAATAATTGATTTAATTCCATTAAATTTAATTTAATAGTTTCCATTAAATTTCTCTTTTATTCCATTTCTGAATTCATAAACCATCTTCCGCATGTTCTTTAATCCATAAGTTGAGTGAATATTTCAAGCTACTTCAGCTGCAGAGTTACCTTAGCTAACCTAAGAACTCTTAAAGCCTTTTGTGTCTAAAATGATAATTGCCTACAATCATGTTTTAAGGGCTTTCTACAGTGAAATTTTAATGATTTTTTTTTAATTGTAAAATAAAATTTTGTAAAGTGACCAAATACATAGAATTATATAAATATTAAGTTCTATTAGACAGTTCTAAATTTCAGATAAGTAAAATCAGAACATAACTTATCACATTACCTAATATATGTATAATTATAGAATATGTTATATAGGTTGTCGCCGATATCGACTTACAACCTATTCAATTTACAACTGATTGACTTCACGACCATAACAAATTTTCTGCACAGCATGCCACCCTCCTGCCTCTCTACACACACTGGTGACTGCTCACTCAGTAGCCGTGACAGCAAACAACCTTCCATGTTTATTTGTATCTTGCGTTTTGAATTTATTTTCTTCAAAATTTCCGCAAGAGGAAATTGCCATTATCTGCCCCTCAACCTGCCAAAAAGGAAACAAAGGCCATTGACCGGAACAAACAAAAAATATGACTGTTATTTAACAGTTCAAAATGAAAAAATAACAATAAAATAAGACTTAATCTGATTATAAAAATAATCAGCTGTTAATAAATGATGACTTTTAGATCATTACAATATCATTACAAAGTCTAATATTCTTAAGGTAATTTAACATGGGCAAACTTATGTCCCAATTGTTTTACGACCAGCTGGTCATAACCAATAACAGTTGTATGTCAGACGACAACCTATAATCCATTATACTTAAATAAACCTCTCATTTTTAGAAATAAAAACAACTCCACAGTCTACAAAAGAACTGTAGCTGAGACAGTGCCATATTAATTTAATATGGAAAGCATTGCTGTGAGTAAATGAAAGTGAGAGTACATATAGGCAAATCCTAAGCACTGTAGCTGACACAGTGCTGAATAATTCAGTGTATAAAGCAATGATAATAGAGATAGATATATTCTGGTCAGTGTTATTTATTGTGGAGTGAAGCTAGATGAAAATACACATTCTGGCATTTTTTGTTATTAAAGCTATAATCAAAGTAGTATTAAAAAAAATGTTTTTCTTAATTTTCAAATAACTGATTTTTGGTTGAAGTGTACTTCATTATTCCAATGTTAAATAACAATCGTTAAAATAAAATGTTTGATAATATTCATGTAATTTTACATGATCTTATTGAAACTATAAGTTTGTGATGAAATAAAAAAAATTAAAAAAGTTATTAAATTCTGTTTTTACAACCGGTTACATGAAAACGTTTTTTGTTTCTAAATTTATATCTAAAATCATTTTTTCGAGCATTCATTAAATATTTTTTCAAGATTATTTTTAACTAAAATATTGAAAAGAAAAAGTGCTATTTCTTTTATAGCAAAATAAACTTTTAACAATTTTTTATTTTCACTTTTTATAATTTTTTAAACTATAATTAACATTTTGTTTATAAATAAGTCTTTTTTTAATGAAAAATCCTAAAAATAATCTTTTTTTGTATTTTTTCTTTTGTTTTTGTTTTCTTTTTTTTCTGTATGTTCTTTTCCTTTTGTCTTTTTCTTTTTCATTTCTTTTTGTTTTTTCTTTTTCATTTTTTGTTTTCTTTTTCATTTCTTTGTTTTTTCTTTTTCTTTTCTTTTTGTTTTTTGTTCTTTTCCTTTTGTTTTTTGTTTTGTTTTTCTTTTCCTTTTTGTTTTTTCTTTTTTATTTCCTTGTTTTCTTTTTCTTTTTTTTCTTTTCTTTTTTCCTTTATTGTTCTTGTTTTGATTTTCTTGTTTTGTTTTTTTCTTTGTTTTTTTCTTTTATTAACCATTTGAATAGATCAGTAAAAATAATATATATATTTAAGTAAGTACTTAAGTTGAAAATAAATTTTCTGAAACAGAACCTCCACAAGCTAAAAAGTTAGCCATGCCACTGGTTGTACATAACCAAACTTATTTGAACAGGGTTTTCTAAGCATTTCCTACTTTTACTCATTAGTTCACATTCCTTGATTTATAATTTAGTTAAAATGTATAAAAAATGATTAGTTTTTACATATCATTTCTGTAACTATTTTATTTTTATCTTTCACTCTTAAGACACAACTAGTTTTTGTTTTCTCAAAGAAAAAATGAAATATGTTATTAAAATATATAGTTTCTTAAACACTCATCTCTACTAAAAAAAAAAATTCGTCCACATTCAGTTAGATAATTTTCAACATGTCTTCAACTCTACATGTGTGTATATAGCGTTCTATTTCTAATAGACAACTAATCCTTAATATGAATTCTTTTTTTTTTTGTGTGTGTGTATATATAAAAAACACCTTTTTCTTTCAGAACGGTCCTCCCCACAAAATATCACTTCTCCTCCTGTGGCAGCAAGTGCCCCTAGTGAGAAAGAAGAGGAGTTGCCCCATGAAAGTCTGCCTCATGACAATGAGTTCATCAGTGATGCTTTTGCAAACAACCCGATTGATGATGAAGAAATCCGCAAGGAAATGCAACAGCTTTCTGTCCAAAATAAAGAGGCCAGCAACCCCGATGCAGGTAACCCCCCCACTCTCCTTCTGCCTTGAAATGATGCCCAGAAAGCTTAGTGCACCACGGGTTGTGACTGATATCCTCTCCACCTGCTTCAATCACTTGCTGAGGCTGACAAATGGTCTGGCTTTAACCTAAAATCCATTGGCACACATATATGAGGGTCAGGTTCTTTTTAAAATGGGAATCATTCTGCTGCATTCTGCCATCTGGGGTGGATATTGCTCTACTCTTTTCATCTACTTTATCCCATACCCCCCTCCCCCCTCTCTTTAAGAGCTATTTCTGGTGCTACCAGATCAGGCTGTCTGAAGACATTGGCTTCCTGGCCAAAAATGCACCAAATATTGATGTTATTGTTTTTCCCCTTTCCCTTTGTAAAACTCAATCATGTTCTGCAAAGCCCAAAACAACCAAACTAAACACCATGAATACATGTTTGCAGATATATAGAACTTGAAGCATAACAACTTTTACTAAAATGACTGGATTCGGCATTAAATAATCCAAAAAGGATTGATATGCCATAAAACAAAACAATCAAACCTTAAGAGCTATTTATTTGAAAAGCCTTCTGTACATGAAATAATTACATGTTGTCATCATCATATTCAGTTTCATATCTGTTTTACATGCCAACATATGTTGGACAGCTTTACGAAATTGACTTCCAAACTAACCCATCTCTGGCCAGGTTTTTATTCATCGCTCCTTCTCTCAAATTCATCCTTATCACTTCCTCCCATGTTTTCCTTGGCTTTCACCTACCAACTGACCCTGTTACCTCAATTGTTGTACATCTACTAACCCAAGCACTCTCGTCCATTCTTTCAATGTGACAACACCAATGAAGTCCCTCTTCTGCACACATCTCCCTATATTGTCCAGATTTGATCTTCCTTTGGGGTCATCAGATCTAAGTCTTTCTTTAAGATTACACATCCATCGTATCATTCTCATATCATTTCTCTCCATGCAACACATGTCCTTAACCATCTTTAACAGGATTTCACTTCTATACATCATCACACTACATACATATGCCTGGTCGACTCTTCTCTGCAATGGTAACACATTCTGCTGGTTATTAATGGCAGAAGTTCTCTAAACTTACTTTATCCACTCTTAACTCTTGCAATCACACCAGCTCCAGCTCCTTCTTGTGCTCCAATGGTATCACCAACAATCTTCTGAACAACCTCAATAGCTTCACCATCCAAATCTACTTTCTCCACATCTAAGTTCTCATCCATCTCCATTGTCTTACACTTCTTGCACACAAACTGGTTATCGTCTCTCAATCTACCCATAATGTCATTGCACTTCATGTTTATCCAATGCTTACAAGTATCACAAAAATAGAATTGCTTTCAACTCCGTTTCCACAAACTGAGCAGACGCATTTTCCTCTTTCCAGAGGTTTTCCAACACTACAACGACTTTGTGTCCACCTTGTTCCACGGAGTTCAGTTTCAGACAGTTATAGAACGTATATTCATTTGTTGAAAGAAACTCTTCAAAAGATTAACCAAAATTTCAAAAGATTCAGATCATCTTAATCCGTGCCACCAAATATCGGCCATCATGATTTTTCCATCTGGCCACAAAGAATTTGTGCCAAAATATTTCTGATTAGGAAGTGACTTAACATTGTCCGATGTTATTCAAAGCTATATATAACATAAACTTGATGTGGATGAAGATGCTATGACATAAAATTTGAAAAAAAAAACAGTCTTCTCTCTGTAAATTTCTGCTTATTGTCCTTGGTTACTGATGCTCTTCCTCATCCTTCGTTAAATGACTCAATTTATAAATTCAAATATTACATTTTCTTTTCATAAGAACACAATAGCTTTAGTTTACCAAACACCAATCCTATCTCCCACCTATTATATCAGAAGAAACCAACTGGGGTAAAATACAGAATAGTTAAGTTGAGAAATCGCAAAGAAAAAAGAAAAACAACAAATAATTAATAGGAAATGTTGTAAAATTTAATTCTCTACCGAACTGTATACTTTTAACATGTGGAAACTAAGATATTTTATTTCAGAATTTTATTTTAATGAAAGCTGACACATAAAAAAACAATAATGGCCGCGGAGATAACTTAATTTTACTAAACTTAGACGATTGCCACTTGAACTTGGAGAGTTAGTGGTAGGATCAGTAATTGTTTTTTTTTTTTTTACTATCTTTTCAGTATTAAGTTAAGTGATTCAGCGATCACCTTAAGTCTCGGCCGCCATTTTTTTTTTTGTCTGTTGATTAAACAGTTTTCTTCAAAATTAAATTCTGAAATGAAAAGAAATCTTAATTTCCACAGTCGAGAATGTAATTCTAGTGTGTTTTCTATAAATTATTTGTTGCTTTTATTTTTGTTTACGAGTTCTCGACTGTTAACTATTCTGGACTTTTGCCACCAACTGAGATATTAGGTCATGTAGAAAGTAATAACATTTTTATGGCTCAACTTTTTGAATGAAAACCGAGCAAGTTCAATGAAAATAATTGCACTCTCATCTCTGAAACAAACGCTATGCTGTGTGAATAAGAACCGATCCTTTACCTAGTACTTGGTTGATGCGTCATGCAGTTCTAGAAGCATTCTTCTTGAATTTGAACTCGTAATGAAAAACTATACGTAAGTCTGAATGTTGTCCGTGCTGTCGCTCAGCTTCATTAGTGTGACTGGTAAAATGAGGAAAACGATAAAATCTTAAACTTTCAAATAAAACATCTCCTTTATATAAAATGCCATAGTGTACTCTATTGACAAAATGCAAATTACTTCATGAATAACTCTCCCCCCCCCTCCAAAAAAAAGTACATACCATCACTTTCCAGAGAACGTAATATTAGGTATGTTTTCCAAATGTCTTGTCACTTTTTGAAGAACAATTCCAATATTGTGGCTGTAATTTCAGCAAGACAGCAGATGTTCATCACTCTCAGGGAATGAAGTGTTTCAGGATGTGTTGGATATTCTTTCATAAACTTCTAGCAGCTTTATCTGGACTCCACATGTTGACCGCACCACCATATTGGGATTTATTTCTCGTAGCTGGAAGATGGCTTGAGGGTAGAACAACCAAAACCTAATTTACTTATCCGCTCACCAATTTCATCAGCCAAGTTATGAGTTGTTGACTGGACTGCTTGGAACCTTAGAGATGTTCTCCACTTTTTAGCGGAAATTTGCCTTTAATTCAGAAAAAGCGGATTTCCGCTTAAATCGCAAGAGTCTCCCATGGATGTGAGTTCTCAACTTTTTGGTTAACATCCGATTTTTTTTTGTTTTTTAAATAAAATAAAAAAATGATTTTTGCTAAATAGCTAGAGCCTTACCTCCTTATTATTTGGTAATTATTTGGCTGGATTTTTTTTACTCCCTTTCCTCCTCTCTCACTTTATCTCTTTTCTTCTTTCCGGCTTGTCTTGGCTTTTTTTCCTCTCTTATGACAGTTCTCTCTGAAAACTGAAAATGTTAATTTTGCCGTGAAGATTAAGACTTCAAACGATGCATTGTGGACGGGGGTAGCGGAGTTAGATATCTTTTTGTTTCATCAAAGAATGACTTCCTGTCTCGTTACCCACATGTGCACTTAGTGTCTTTCTCTTAATTTTGACTTAGTTGAAACTGATCAGAGTTGTTTAGGAAACAAGTTTTTGTATTGCCTTCTCCACACGCACACACACACATGGAGGTGGGGGTCATCTCAATTTAATTTTTTTTAATAAATTATTTATTTACTTACAAACTTGAGTACTTTCGGTGATATACACCCTTGTCAAAAGTATAAGCATATTTTTTTTTCCCTCTTTTTTCGTTTAATCCCTCTTGATTGAGACATATTTATCGCAATCAAGTTGAAATTCGTCTTGATGTTATCGACGATTAATGGTGATATGCCGTTGTGTGTAGCACGCGGTTACGTGAATAAGTTAGAATGAAAAGTCACACTTGTTTTTTTGCCATTCCTGGTTACCTTCCATTAACATTTCTCTTTCACAAGAAAGCAGCCCCAACCCTGCTTCTGGATACTAACTGCTTCTTAATTCTTACTATTTTAAACACGCTCACTCTCCTAAGATGTGATTCAGCTCAACCAATCAGAACCGCTGGTATCTCTTGGGCTCCCTTCTTTCCATAACATAAGTAGATTTTGGAAAGCATCTGTTTATCTGTCATCACATTTTAAAACAACCCTTGCAGTATCTACATCCTGGTTCTCGTGACGGTTCCTCATGAGGTATCAATAAGGAGACAACGGACAAGTTAAAAGAAACTGTTCATTCTATTGTTACACAAAGTGAGTGGGTTTTGCCTCCATGAAACGCTGCATAGAACAGCAAAAAAATTTATTTCTAACGTCAACAAAAATGTCCAAGTTCATAGTGACCTTCCGGATCCGGGGATTTTGACGCTATAACCAATATAGAAATAAATGTCTTCTGTTATTTTGTATCTGACTGACGGTTATTTTTCAGGAAGTAGAAAGACATTCGGAATAACCTTTGAAACAAACAAATATTCATTGTTTACTTGCAGGGTTTATAATGTATCAGCTGTCAGTGTCATTTTAAGGAAGGCAATCAATAAATTGCATCGGCCTTGGCAATCTGGCTTGTCACTGGTTACAAGCTTAGTCAACTCTGACAAACAACAAAATCGAGTTAATTCATAATTTTACAAGCAAAATCTCTTTGGAATTTAAAAAAAAAAAAAAAGAATGGTTACGACATTAATTGCTTTGTCTGCAGTTATTTAAGAATTAAAAAGACTGTAGAACTTTCGTGCTAGATTTTATCTTTACTTATTGTGTATTCTATTTGCCAGTAGAGTCATTCTTCATGATCTCATAATGCCTTAGCCATAATGTAATTCCATCAAATAAATATTCATATGCCAAAAATGAAATCAAAGAAATGTACAGACTAAATCTTTCGAATGATTTTGGCATTCATTACTTCTTTCTCTACAATTTCTTTTTGAGTCACCACTTATCAAGGTCAAAAGCAAATCGAGGATCAGTATTGACGAGATGGATTGATTGTCAGCTGAATAATGATGAAGAATATGAGAGGATTGAAAATTATGAATCAAATGGGCTACATTAGAATACTTACACTTGTCATAGATCATCCTCATAAGTTCTGAAATAATAATTAAAAAACAATGTTTGTTTTTAATCTTTAGTCATTACATAGTGTATGATTTTGCCGTGATATTCTCCACAATCTCATATTGTCTAAGCCTTAAGTTAATTGGGCCGAATAACCATTTATATATCGGGAATTAAAATAAGATCAATAAAATTAGTTGAATAAAAGGAATGCATTTAACACTGACTACAACTTTCTGGCATCATTAAATGCGAATGAATGGGTAAATACTTTGCATCGTGTCAATTAAATGTAATTGTGAAATGCATAACAAACGGATGCACAACTTTTAATGGTGGCTTCTTGAAGCTACTTATCAACTCTCCTTATGGTTGCTTCTTTATGCTTAGCAGGTAATTGGCTGCTTTTCTTTTTTTAATCATTATCTTTACATGACAACATTCTCTTTCAGTCAAAAAAAAAAAGTGATCCATTATTACGTGGTTTCATGTGTACACTTTTGTCATTTTACTTGATATTATTGTGTTCAACCCCCAAAATAAATGCTTGAAACGAGTTTCACTTCTGCTCATAGTGAGGCCGGACTTATCAAGATTTTGACCAATCACATTCGAGTATTCAAAATAATGGGCAAACTTGAATCAACAGGGATAAAAGTTAAGAGTTGAAATGTCTGATAATCATTATCTCTACTACCATGTCTGGTAAATCCTAAATCACTACTTTTCAAAATGAGCTCAACCCGCCTTACATCCTCCCCTACGATAACTCATTCCTTCCTATCTCAATTTTTCTTCCCCCCCCCCCCAATATTATCTTTACTATTTATTTTTGATTATCTCCTCTTTTCTTTTCCCTACTAGCATGGATTTATGAAAATCAAAGTTTTATATTTACAGATAGACTCAATAATCTATCATTTGTCTCCGTCTCTCCTGAACATTAACGCAGTCTAATAATAGACCTTACAAGTATTTATTTATGAAAATCAAACTTTTATAGATGTCCCAAATAACTGTTTCTTCATCTCTCCTGAATGTTATCCCAATCTAATAATATTATACTTGTGGTGACAATGGGGGTGGGAGGTTATAAGTGTAGAATATGAGTTATTTTAAGACGTGTATCTGAAAATGCATTACACAGAAATACAAAACGAGAGAGAAAGAGTACGAGAGTATATGTATGCTATCGTCACTTCTGGTTTAGGCTAGTGTTCAGGATAACTTGAGAAACCTAAGTTTATAGACTGAGGACGTTCTGTTTACAAGAAAAGTCTGATTTTCATAAATCTATGCTTATATTAATTATGCTCTTATATAAGACTAACCTGAAGTGCCTGTTTATGCTGGGATTCTCAAATTTTCTTCTGCACAACAACCCAACTGAAAAAAAAAAAAAAATTTTTTTTTAAATAAACAAATAACCCAACTGAATAAAAAAAAATTTAAATTTTTTTTTTTTTAAATAAATAATATTTATCGATAAAAGTTTTTATTAAATTTAAAATGAATTTAATATCAAAAAGGTTTTATTTTACTTACACTACAACACCCACAAAGTTTGTGTGTATTTGTTAAGTTTAGTTTTTTTTTTTTTTTTTACTTTTTCCACTCTCAAATTGAATTGTAGTGTAAGTTTACAAATGTTAATACAATAATTCAACTATTTGCCTAAAAAATGTTTTTTAAAATTCTATTTATTGTATAGAATTTAAAAGAAAAAAAAAAACTCTTACTCTTGTTTGGTCCTAAAGTTATGGTCCAGTTTTTAGATTTAAAATCCATCAATAATATGATACAGTATATTATTTTCAATATATTTCGCCATAAACAATCCTCGAGGTACATTCATTTATAATTGCTATGATTTTTAGGTATATGTTGGATGGGGAAAGCAGACAGATAATTTTCATATATATATATATATATATATATATATATATTCCATGAAGAATGCCAGTATACTGAAATCATATGCCCTTAATAGGGTTAAGATGAAAATTCATATACACTAAATGTACAAAAGCAAGGAAATTCTCAAATTTTTACACTTTTATTGTCATTAAGGGTATGCGAGCACAACAGGGCTATGTATTTTATTGGTAGGAATTTTTCTTCAGTGCACCTCACACACTTCATCCACTCATGCATAGAGATTTATACTGTAGTGATGTGATAATAAAATGGTTTGGTTGATATGTAGTCATACCCTTAATGACAATAAAAGTGTAAAAATTTGGGAATTTCCTTGCTTTTGTACATTTAGTGTATATGAATTTTCATCTTAACCCTATTAAGGGCATATGATTTCAGTATACTGGCATTTTTCATGGAATGTCACTACTTTTGTAAAGGCTATGCCTCAATACAATGCCTTCTCATAACTGATATAGTTGGTAGTTTGACTAATCAAGGTATATGGTCAACTGAAATTAAAATGCTAGAACCTCTATCTCTGCCAAAAATCAGCTGAATCCATCAAATAGTTGATGAGATACAGGGTGGCACATACGTACGTACGTACACACAGATAACATGATTTCATGATTGAACTTTCTGGATCTCTGGGTTGCCTTGACTCATGATGCTGAAATTCTACACACTTATAGAACCTATCAAATAAAAATTTTGTGCAAAGTTTTAACTAATTTGGTTTATTGGTTTTTGAGTTATGATTGATCAAAGTCTATTAAGGGATAGAGCGCTCTTGCGCCTGCCTTGATTACACAAGAAAATCAACCTCTCAATTGGAACAGTATGGAATGAAGACAACAAATCTTGATAAAACAAAGTGCTTCATATCCTATCGGATAGTTTTCTATCAATAATAAATGATAATAAAATGTACTTAGCTTTGCTGCAGTTTCACAGTATCACCAATCAGTAGAAGTGTCTCCAACAAGTCTCGATTGAAAAGTAAACCCGAAGAATTAACAGTATTCATTGCATTTCGCAAATTAAATGAAAAATAACAAGAATCTAAATGCAGACATAAATTTCTACTTAAGCCCAGATTAAATAAAAATATTTGTGCTCAATATACCTTGTTGCAGAGGTTGTTGAAAAAAAAGCCACTATGTGCATTAGTACATAAGGATAAAAAAAAAGCATAAAATATACTTCTGATGATCGGTGATGCCATGAAACTGCAGTGAAGTCTTTAGCTAAGTACATTTTATCATTATTTATGTAACCATCTTCAGCAAGTAGATCTCCTGACACTTAAATATAAACTACACAATGACAGTTTTTTTTCTCCAATTCTTCTCAATTGTTGCATTGTTTTTTTTTTTTCAATTTCTCACTCATATTGTTTTTTCATTCTATTCCAAGCTTATTGCATTAACTCCATTGCATCTGAATTGCACCACTCCCCCATTAACAAAAACCAAAAAAAAACTTGTCTTTCATTTGTTGTTGCTTTGTACCATTTTTAACTAATCTAACATTTTTCCCTTCGCTCTTTTTAAAATTTTATCTTGCATGGCTAAACTCAAATTCTGTCTGTCTGAGTGGTTAATCTCTATGTGCGCTTACTTTGTCTGCATCATTTTAAAATACACCTTTTCTTTTTAATGTTTGAATCTGTTTAAAATCTTTATTTCACTTGATGACATTTTTTGATTAATAATTCTTTTGTTAAAGTTTTAACCCTAAACTGAAATGCTTACTCTCCTTTGATGAAAAAAAAAAAAGAAAACGAAGAAGCTCGTACTACTATTCTTACACTTTCATATAATTTATCTCAGGTGTGTGTGTCTCTGATTTTCATTGTCATTGTTTTCTCTACTTCAGAGCCAGCACTACCTACCTGCACCCCTCCCCCCAAACAATGGTGAGATCCGGTAGGGATGGTTTGGTCACTGCCTTGGAGGCCTCCTTAGTTTTATTTTTGTGTCCCTATTTACTTGTCTCTCCACGAAGGCAGAGTTAAACACAAGGTCGGTTTTTAATGTGGAGAAAATCCACCTCCCAAAAAAGGGGCAATCTGGATTGGGGGGAAAAAAAAAAAAAATTGCCTTAGCATAGAAAGATTTCTTTTTCACTGACCGAGGACAGAAAAGATGAAGTGTAGTATCAGAATAAATACTACACTTTGATCTTAGCCAAATTGTGTCCCCTTGTCAGTAAAATTGATGTAGAGTTGCTTTTGGTAGTAGAAACAAGTTACTGCATATTAGGGTAGATCGATTTTCAACATTTTTTTTAATATCAAATATGCTTATGCGGAGAAAGTTTGGTATTGGTTAGTGGTGAGTACTGGCACCAAAAACTTGATTTCTAACTGTCACCAATTTCTGAGTAATTAGTTTTAAACATCATCTAATAAGAAGCACTGGAAAGTCATTGTTCTTAGAAATATTGTTTGTAACTACAAAGACTGGGCTTCTAAAATTGTGCCGATTAAAGCACTAGTCTTGAAAATGTGTCTGAAATTTGGAACGAAAATATCCTAAAATGTTAAAATCATTAAAGATAAAAAAAATTTCCAAAATAAATAAATCCTTCGTAAAGCAACTAATCTCGAAGAAGGAAAACTCTGAAGTAGTACCAGCCTTTCTGTTTCTAGTTGTCTCGGATTTTTTTCTGTCACTGGGTGGAATTGCCAGTTCAAGAGAAGTGCAATCGGGGATTGCCCAACCCTTGCTGTACTATAGATTTCTCATTACTCAATAGAGTAAGTTGATCTTGAACCTTTTTGAATATCAAACATGTCCATGCAGAGAAAGTTGATTAATTGGTCAATTGTGAGTACAAAAAATGGTGAAAAAACAAAGGATTTCAAATTTGCACCAATTTTTTACTTTCAATTAGTTTTAAAGATCGTTGAAAAAGACGAATGGGAAAATCCTCGTTTTGAAACATTTTTGTCTAAATGTAAATATCTTCATATTAACAAGGGATGACATTCTGAAAATTGGTATGTCGAATAAAGCACTAGTTCTGAATATGTGCCTAAAATTATGGTAAAAATTACCCCAAAATGTCAAACTTCTTTCTTCGTTTAATGTGTCTCTTCCACATCGGATGTGGGTTGCATGCTGACCATGGCGGAGCAAAGTGACTTTCTCCATGAACTCTTTAAGTTTTACGTTGGTTTTGATGTGTCATTGCTTGAGGTCATCTTTGACTGGGTCATTCAAAGTCTTTCTCAACCTGCTTTTTCCATACTTGAGATGTCTGTACATCTGTTTATCCAGCCATAGTTTTGTTCAACATGTCCATACCACCTTAAGTGGTTGCAATATAAAGCTGACTCAAGTCTGGCCACTTTATTTGAAAAACATAAAAATAAATAAAGAAAAACGATTCCCATTCACTTAAGTTTTGGTTTGATTTTGAATAACATGTATAAACTTAAATATCTTCAAAACTACAAAGGCTGACCATGTAAAAATGTGCCAAAAATTTGGGTGAAAAACACCAAAATATTGAAGTTATTAAAAAAAACAAAAAAAAACACGATTGTCATTGATTTTCCAGTTCTTCTAATTATAGACAATCTTTAAAACTAATTGCTTAAAATTGGTTAAAGTTGGAAATCTATTCGATATTCGAAAATAGTTGAACATCGATTTTTCTGTATTATTTAGTTTGGCTCAGAATTACATTTTTTTAAAAAAATCTGTTAAATGTTCAACACTATTTCATAAGCCATTGCTCCTCCCATATTCATAGTCACCATCTTCTCGGATGTCATTCCTCCAAAAACATTAATTGAGGAATAGCTCCCTTTGCTTACATTGAATTAATTTTCCTGTCATTAATAATACTTTTTCTTTCTTTTTTCATTCTTTCCCCTTTTTTTAACAAAAATGCTAATTTTTGTAAAATAAAAATAATTTTAAAAATCCTTTGTGAGATTTTTTGATACTTGAAATATACTTAGATAACCGATTATCAGCCATGATATGCATTCTGTTTCTATATATATATCATTATTTTTATTTATACAGGCATGTACAAAAAGCCGCTACACTGGCATGTCAATGTTATCGATCATTAGTTATTAAAAACTAAGATAACATAAGACATAAAAGTCTAAACTTTCATGTGTATGTTTATATTGCAAAATAATGAAAAGTGTAGCAGCTTTTTGTACATGCCTGTATAAATAAAAAGTAATTATAGAAATAGCTCTATTTACTATTGAGCACTATTACATAAGTCAGGTTGAAATTCTTTGGATGTTTATCCTGTGGATGTTTACTTTACCTGGATTACTATATATATATATATATATATATATAAATTTGTTTCATTTTACTTCAGTCAAAATTCTCAGAAATCAAGGGCCCCTTCCTGGGGCTAGCACTTGATTTCTATATGAGCTACATAGATATTTGAATATTCCATTAACGTTTTCCTTGTTCTGTCAAACATTGAGTTTGTCAAGAACATTAATTGTCCTCTTCCAAGTTGACCAGTTAACTATGTTATAGTATATCGTTCTTGTGGTTTCGTGATCTTACCGGATTCCAGGACAATAATTCATCTAGTCTGGTGGAGTATCCAGCTAAGTGCTGTTACTTGAGGTAACATTACTAAGAGAAGGTGCACCATTCCTTGTATAGCCATGTCGAGGGGATCTTATTTGGGATTTGAATACTATGTTATTTTTAATATTTGGTCAGGGTTTACTTTTAGGGTTAAGTATCCTCATGTCAGGTTGTCCTGACAAACCCTTATACAGAGAGACCGAAGATACTCGAGGATGATGTCTAGTAGGTAATTCAGACTATATGTGTGTGACAAATAAAAGAAGTAATCTCTACATAAAGTTAGAGTATATGTTTATATATGTGTGTGTGTGTGTGTGTGTGAGATTAACACAAAAAGTAATTAACTGATCATCATGAATTTTGGAACACATCTGCTAGGTTAAGTTTTCTAAGCTATGTTTAGTTTAATTTAATTTTATGCAAAGAGGGAAAACGGTGCTGGAAACCCTTTTTGAAATTCAGATACCTCAGATCTTGATAAAATTTTAACAATAGATATTAGATATCAATTAATAAATATTCCCAAAATGTCACTTTCTTAGGAATATTTTAAAGGGTTGTTAGGGGCATAATATGAGCACAATCTCCAATTTGAAAATTTAAACATTTCCACTTTACATAAAATTTGATCCATGGTTAGACACAAATTTAACAAGATTCCCGAATTTTAATTTCTTAAGACCTTTTCCTTGAATCGAAATCATTTCATGGATTTTGATCAAAATTGAAATACGTTTTCTAGTAGCATATATATCTTTATTTTAATCTTTGTAATGAGACATAAAAGTGGTATTTTTTATTAAGTAGCAGAATATCCATCCTGGTAGTTCAGTATATAATATCAAGAACAGCCAATTCAAAATGTTATATAAAAATGAGAATTGTTTGTGGTCGCTTGACGTAAGGTAGCAATAAACGGCCATTGGGATAAAGAATCTAATTTTGATGAACATGATGTAAATAGTTCATTGTTTAAAGGGAAATACATTTTATTGTTATAGAAAACCTTTGCCTATTTTTTTTTAAATGCTTGATTTATTTGTTTAAAAAAATGTAACATTTTTCTCCAACGTTTTTGATGGAACAGATGATCTAATTTTGATATAAAAACTTTTTAGCACAACTTTCCTAACAAAAAAAGTATTTCAGATAAAATCCCATCTTGGAAAATGGATAACAGATGTCGGGGAGAACCTGAAGTTATGTTGATGAGATGACACATCAGTCTTACATGAATGTGTAAATTGTATCCTCTTATTCTAGAAGGAAGACCAACCTAAATGTACATTCAGAATTTTACTTATATCTACTTATGTAGAAACTCTGCATAATGTTATAAAAGATACATTAATGCAGGAAAATTTAAAAGAAAAAAAAGATCTATATAATAAATTAAACAATTTACAATATAATAAATTTTTTAAAAATGCCAAAAAATTGGTTCTGGCATAAAATCACACCACAAAATGAATTTAATAAATTAAATGCAATTGTTTTAATTTAGGAAAAGTTTAAGTTGAATTAATCACTTACATAAACAATATAAAATTGTATTAAAAAAATGAAATTTGTATTATAATTAATTTATAATATTGTTACATGTAAGTTATTAAAAACAAATGATAACAATTATGTGGAAAACAGCAAACAAAATAAAGAATTTCAAATAAAACTCGATTTAAGATAATTGATAACAGATGTGGGAAGAACCCAAATAGAAAAAAAATAAATTTTTATTAGATTACACATCAGTCATAAATATATGATACACTTTACATACTCAAGAAGAGAGTGGCAACTTTGATTGAGGTCAGTGTCCCTAATGATGGGGGCCTAAACAGAGCTGAAAGGAAGAAAATAACAAAATATCAAGGTCTAATGTATGATATGAAAAGAAACTGGAACCTCAAAGAGATCTCCATCATTCCAGTTATCATAGGAGTCACTGGACTCATGAAGAAGAACTTGAAAAAGTATTTAACAAGTATATCTGGTGAACCAAGTGCAAGAGAAATCCAAACAACTGCAAGCAAGGGAACAGCCAGAAACCTGAAAAGAACTCTCGGTTGGAGTTTGTAAATAGCGGGTGATTGTATGGCATTTGGAATAATGCTCCATCCCCAGCAAATGAATGGAAAGAAAAAAAAAAAAAAAAAAAAAAAAGAAAGGTTGACTTAAATGTACATGCAAAATTTTATTTACAACTAGCACAACTAGCTTGCGTTGTCCGGGGGAGTATAAAGTAATTTATTTTTATCAATAACAATTGATTTCATACTGTTGTCATATACAAAGTAAATCTTACTGTAAAAGCCGAAACAACTAATCGAGATAAAACTTACAAAAAGAAATATATATGCGAGAAGTTTTACTTAAAAAATCAACTAATCTGCTTTCTCTCTCTCCTGAATCTGCAAATAATACAGCATCTGTGTGCCCCTAGATTAATTCCTATTTTAGTTAAAAAAATATTAAGAACATGTGAATATTTTTTGTCTCTATTAAAAGTGAAAGAAATTCTTTTTTTTTTATTATCAGTTATTAAGATTAAGCCTCCTCTTCTTTGCTCATAAAAATAGTGTAGTTTCGGTTTCAGACATAGGTACACAATCTCCATTAGTAATAGAAATGCAATAGTACATTAATAGAAGTAATAGTATAGTTTCGGTTTCAGACACAGGTACACAATCTCCATTAGTAATAGAAGTGCAATAGTACATTAATAGAAGTAATAGTATAGTTTCGGTTTCAGACACAGGTACACAATCTCCATTAGTAATAGAAGTGCAATAGTACATTAATAGAAGTAATAGTATAGTTTCAGACACAGATATCAAATCTCCATTAGTAAAAGGGCAAGTGAAGCACTTTTTAGCCTTGATAGATAATCACCTAGAGATGGTGTCTCAATAAAAGCACTGGTCCCCATCACCTCACTGGGTTTGTGTTAGGAAGGGCATCCAGCATATAAAAAATCTTGCCACAACTAAGGAAATGACTTCCAAAGAAAATCTGTTGCATTTCAGGTTATGTATTTTGGTCAGAGATATGTTAGTTTGGAAGTTAATTTCTAAAAGCTGTCCAACACATGCCAGCATGTAAAATGGATGTTAAACCGAATATAATAATAATGATGATGATAAATATCACCAGTTATCCCATGTTAGCATCATTTTTGAATAGGAATTGTTGAAAGAGCATTTGTAATGTTAAGATCACAATGTGCAGGCTTTTCATTGTTCATTTTCTATTTTGATGACGTTAGAAATAATATGCTTGCCATCTGTGTTCAAAAGTCTGGTGTTTGTTTTGGATCCAAATAATTGTAGGACACGAACTAGCAGATGGTGTGTGTCTTTCTCTATTCTGCCAATTGCCAAGAAAGTCTTTCCAAATCAAACAGACGATTTAACGACACACTGACCATTACAGTTTTGACAATTGAATTTGTAAGATTACGTGCAGGTTATTTAAAAGATGAGTCATGTGGGCCAAAATGGAGGCATGATTTTTTTTTTTTTTAATTGCTTCTCAATTTTCCTACAATTTTTATAATTAAAAGTTACCTGGAAAAAAGTTAATGTCTTATTTATGATATATATTACGAGTAAGATACCCGTCCCAGGACAGGTAAAATTAATTCCCCCGATGGGAACAGTTTTGCACCACTTTTATGTCCCTTTTACGTCGATTAAAATAGATATAATGCTACTAAACCTTATGTCTAGAATCCTTATTCCAATTTTGATCAAAGTCCATTACATAATTTTGATTAGAAAATGTTTAAAATTTAAGGCTTAAGCTTAAAAGATCTTAAGAAGAAATTGAAATTCAGGGAATGTTGCTTAAATGTCTATGGATCAAATTTAATGCAAATCTGAAATATTCAAATTTTCACATGGGGTGTTGTGTCCATATTATGCCCCCCTAAAATCCCTTTAAATACTACAAAGAAATCGAAATTGGGGGAACATTTATTAATTGATGTCTAATACCTGTTAAAATTTCTACAAAAACTGGAGGTATCTGAATTTTCATGAAGGGGATTCCACCCCTCTTTGCCCCCCTTGCATAAAACCAAATACAACTAAATATATACCACATTCACACCCTTATACCTAACAGCTATATTCCAAAATTCATAATGATCGGTTTATTAGATTAGGAGTTAATCCTATACATAGAAATATATAAAGATATACACTTACTTAATATGTACTCCCTAAATGTTCAAGTTTACAAAAACTGTTTCTATGTTACTCACCATGTGTCCTAGAATATATATTCCAAAATTCATAATAATCATTACATTAGTTTAGGAGATTATCCTGTACATATATAATCACAAGCAAGACATTAACTGTGGATAACTATGTAGAGGTAATTTAGTATATGTGTGTAAATATATGCATACATATGTATGTATGTATGTATATATATATATATATATATATTTACACACATATACTAAATTACCTCTACATAGTTATCCACAGTTAATGTCTTGCTTGTGATTATATATATATATATATATATATATATATATATATAATATCACATATATATATATATATAATATCACATATATATATATATATATATAATATCACATATATATATATATATATATAATATCACATATATATATATATATATAATATCACACATATATATATATATAATATCACATATATATATATATATATATATAATATCACATATATATATATATATATATAATATCACATATATATATATATATATATATAATATCACATATATATATATATATATATATAATCACATATATATATATATATTTATTACTAAATTGCCTGTAACACTAAGGGAGATAAAGTAATAACTACTTATATATATTGAAACAAACACAACACATATTCTTACAGATTTAATATTTTGTCTGGGCATTTTTATACAAAAAAATATGTATCAGAGGTAGGGAATCAAATGAAAAAATGCAGACTCCTGATTCTAGAGGTGATTTTTAAAACATGACCTTGACTCTTGCATAAATTTCTGATTCAGACTCTAGTGTGTACATTTAACTCCTAGATGTGCATTACTAAGTTAATATTTTTAACCAAACTGGTTATGCATAATTTTTATTATCAACCACCAATTATTATTGCAAAATTTTAATTTTCAAAGGTTATCAATGTATTTTGATATATTCTGAAATCTGTAAAAAAAAGATCCATTCATTCAATCTTAACTCCAACATTGTTAACTTAGGAAAGTAGTTTTCTTAAGTTCACTAGAAAGTACCCTCCATGGGATATTCCACATTTACTTCAATATACCTGGAGAGGGTGGAGCATAAGTCGTGTAATGGATACTAACACAGTCCCTGCAATGCTGAGTTCAAGCCCAGTTAAATCTATAGCATTCATTTACACTGTAATACATTTAGTTAAGGCATGAATATCTCCCTAGCTATGTGCGAAATAACAAGTTTTATTCAATTAATTAGTTTAATGAGAGCGAACTAAACCAGTATCCCTTTTAAGTTTCTCAAACCTGCTGGGTGTCCTGGGAATTACATTAAACAGCATCCGGTGGTGAAGCCGCAATTTGGGAGTTGTGGGGAGTGTAGAGTCCCCTCAACGTTTAGTGGTATACACATAACTTTCATCCGAAATATAGATAATAAAGGAAAGCGTCTGTGCATATCTGTCTGTTCGTTTATAGAAAGACAGACTAGAAAGTGCCCATAAAATACAAAAGTTTATACACATGTAGAATTTTGCTGGGAACATGATGGAAATATTCCTGACTGGGAAAAAAACAGACTGACAACATCGAGTGTGCTATTTCAATTCTGCCCTGTGATGTTTGTTTTTTATAAATAAAATTTAATGAAGTAAAAAAAAATATTTTTCCATTTTTATACTTAAAATTTAATTAAAATTTAATTAATTTTAATTTAACATTTTTTTAATTTTTTTAATTTTATTTAAAAAAATGTTATTTAAACTTAAAAAATTTTTTTAATTTAAAAAATTAAAAAAAATTTTTTTTTTTTAATTTTTATTTTAAATTTTTTTTTTTTTTTAATGTATTAAAATGTGAGTACAGAATTGTTGTATATTCAGTACAACATCCAATTTTCTGTTAAGATAAACTCTCCTTACTATACTGTTTTATATGATGCTATCTCACGCTCGAACCCGGGTAGCACCTGCTAACCCTGCTAGTAAATCATAAAAGCAAACCTCATTAATAGATATTTTAAGATATTAAGAACTCAGAGAAGAAAAAAAATTAATTTAGAAAACAATTTAAAAAATAAAATGACTATATTTGACATTAAATAAATTGGTTGATATGTCGGTATTAAAAACAAATACCTGCTGGTTTCTCTACCATGTCTTCAGTTTCATCTATGGTCTAAAATCTTCCATTCAGCATTTTCCTTCAACAACTAGATTGCAATAAGACTTGAGGCAGCGTCTTTGCTATACATGTTTTTTTATAAGCATTTACAAATGAAACCACACGGAAATGACAATGTATGCAAAAACATGTATTCCTTGCAAACCCGATATTGAGATTATGTCAATAAAAATGTGTACAATAAAGTCTGAAAAAGATGTGTATGTGTGTGTGGGGGGCAGGAGGAGGCAGTTGAGGGACATGTCTTACTTTTATAACCTCGTAATTTAGGTTAATTATAAATAATAACTTGTAAATAAATGGATGAACTATCAAGAGAAACGTTTAACAGATTTATTAAAACTGAACACAGAATGAATTAATGAGTTAATTGGCCGCTGGACGCGATTGTTATATTCACTGTCTGATGCCGTGATCTTTGTTTATCTTTCTCTCTGGGCAGCCGACCGTTTTCAAGGACGATAACTCTTAACTCCCGAAATGGTTCAAGGGAGGTAATTCCGTTTTCGTTAGGTGTCCTAACACATACATACCGCGAAATATGTGTGCGTAGCATACCTGTGCTGGTGAGTGTATTCATCAGAGGCAAAAGAGGGAAACTTTTCTTGCGAGTTCCTTTTTATATGCTGCTTGGAGTGGCATCTACCATTGCGAAAGATAATTAGGGTCTGAAACACCCTGTGGTGAATGTATGTGTAAATATGTAGAAAAGTGGTAGGTAATGTTAGACTAATATGGACATCTTTAGATAACTTATTTTGCCAAATCCTACATGAGACATAGAAAATGAATTTTCAATATATTTTATGTTTTGTCTACAAAACATCTAATCTGTACACACTGTTAATTTCAAAATTTCTTTGAGACCAGCTATTATGCACATACTATTTTTTTAATGTTCTTCCAGGCGTGAAGAAAAACATTCATACCAAAATGTTATCTGGCTTTAGCTCATTCATATTATCGCTAAAAAGAACCTTTTTAAACATTCAAATAATTTTATCACCATCATCATCGATTTAACATCCATTTAACATGCTGGCATGCGTTGGATTGTTTTTAGAAATTGACTTCCAAACTAACCTATCTCTGGCCTGGTCTTTATTTATCCCTATTATAAAGTCTATCACTTCCTCCCATATTTTCTTTGGCCTTCTCTTGTGAATAGAACCTGCTACCTCAACTGTTCTATATCTACCAACCCAAGAACTGTCATCCATTCTTTCAACGTGACCATACTATCACATACTGCACACATCTCCCTATCTATCCGGATATAAATCTGTCTTTAAGACTCACATTACACATCCATCATATCATTTCTCTCCATGCAAGGCAGGTCTTCAGTCCTCACTGGCCAGGTTTCACTTCCATACATCATCACACTGCGTACACATGCTTGATAGACTCTTGCCTTGGTCGAGAATGGTAACGCTCTGCTGGTTAATAATGGCAGAAGTTCCCATAACTTATTCTGCTCTTGCAATCAGACTAGCATCTGCTCCACCCTGTGTTCCAATGGTATCACGAAGGTAACAAAACTTCTGGACAACCTCAATAGCATTGTCATCCAGATATACTTTCTCCACATCTGAGTTCTCATCCATCTCCGTTGTATTACACTTCTTGCACACAAATTAGTTATCCTCTCTCAACCTACCAGTAATTGCACTACACGTCTTTTGTGTCCAATGCTTACAAGTACCACAAAAATTGAATTGTACTCGACTCCCTTTCTACAAACTGAGCAGGAGAACTTTCCTCATTCTGGGAGCTTTCCAACACTACAACCACTATAAATATTACAGATTCAAATCAAATTTGATATATATCAACTGAATGCAACATCCCCACAATACACACTCGTCTGATAGCATTTCATTAGTAACACAGTAAATATAGAGAGCTTTAAAATAAAAATTTTGTAATACTAGAAAAAAATAAAAACAAAGAAGAACAAAGTTAGTGGTGAGACTGCATACCTCCACCTGACAACGTAAAGATGGGCGAAAGTCTTATCAAGGCCTTGCTGCTCTGTATTGTATGCAGTCTTCCCGAAGTTATGCCCCCGGGAATGTGGATAACTCAAAAACTATTTATCTAATCAGACTGAAATTTTGTGTTGTGGTTACGAAGAGAATTAGATTCATACATCAAATTTGGTAAAAATCGTAAGTTGAAATTCTGTCAAAATTTCGACCATGGCTCAACTTTTGAAGCTCAAGGTCATGTAAGATGCAAGACTTCATTGGCCACGACAAGAGTCAAGTAGCAAGCTGCTGCTACGATGAACAAAAACGAATTATCGCCAAAAGTGTGGCTTTCACCTTCTCCATAACCTTGACCTTTGACTCTATATATATAGATTGAAAACATAACCTCCGCCTTGGTGGAGGTAAAAATAAGTTACTCTAACTGGTTGCTGTCAGTACTTCATGAATAACTGCTCTAATTATATTAGTTTGAAAAATTATTTCTAAATCAATCTCTTTAAGATTTATTTTGGCTTATCGCCATTACTTTGATAAAAAGCTATCTCTAACTACCCAGCGTTGCCCACGATGCAGTGAAGTCATTTTAATTTAGTTTGCTTAAGACAACTTAAGCTTTAAATTTCAGACATTTTCTAGAAGCAAAATTATGTAATGGATTTTGATAAAAGTTTAGTATTTAATTTTTTAATAATTTTTTATATTTTATTTTTATTGACTAATTTTTTTTATTATAAATCTTACTTGCCTTCAATGTCACTTGATGCTAGGGGGTCTGTATAACATAATTTTTCGGGGGAAAAATCATTTCTTCAGATGTTCATTCAACTCTAATCTCGTATCGTGCAATAAGCAGTTGTGAGATCAGGTTCGCAGTGAAAATATTCTGCTGGATAGATATTTCTATGAATTTAATATTAAAAAGAAATGTGTTTATTTAAATTAATTTATTTTTCTCTTTTTGTGTTTCAGGTGGTGGAGGAGAGGATCTCCCCCAGTGGGAAAAGGAGTTGCAGAAGGAGCTGCAAGAGTATGAGATGGTGGATGACAGCGTGACAGCGGATGACATTGACTTGGAGAAGGAAATCTTGCAGCAGATAGAGGACGAGACGAAATCCGCCTGACCCCGCTGCCAGACTACCGTCTCTTCCGTCTCTGTTTGAATGTAAATGCTTGCATGATTGGACAACTCGTGAGCGTGACTTTTTCCGACGGTGTGACTCTGTGGGTGACTGAAGTCTTAAAAAAAAAAAAGAAAAGCAGGAGAGCGTCTTTGACTCTCTCTCTCTCTCTCTTTTTTATGCTTGCATCTGTTTGAATGAGATCCGGCCCAGCGTAGATTAACCAAGTGTGGAAGTATGTGTCTGCTAGTTCTTGTGCCAGTGTCTTTGTCTGTGTGTGTGAAAGAGGACGCGATACTGGGCCTTGGCAAATGTGTGTGTCTGTGCATGTGTCCACTGTACCGTGCGTCCAACCCTGTTATTTGATTGACTGGCACTCTTTGCACTCATTCACAGCAGTGCATCAGCTCTGCTGTTTAGCCAACTTCTAGGCTTCTTATTGGTCAGGGCCACTACTGGTCAGTGCGTAATGTTACTGGTGGTGATAACGATGGTAATAACAACAATGGGTTCTTTGGTACAACAGGGGCGTAAATCTGAAATTAATGGTTTCCTTTGGTTTAGGGGCATAAATGGACCGTAATTCTGGACGTTTTCCTGTTAAACTTTAATTTAATGCAAAAATTACTTTCTAATAATTTTTGAAGACTTTACTCTTCAAAAATTATTTTGAAAGCTCATAAAGTAAAAATTGCCTCGGCCATTTTTTATTTATTTAATAGATTAAAGAATGGTCAGCGTTTTTATTTTGTGAACATTCAAAATTCAAAACTGATTTTGAAACCTGAAAGGAATTTTTCGCTTGAATTAAAGCTTACAATCAAAAGTCGAGTATTATTGTTCATCTTAGCTCCAAAAGAAAACTATTTTTTTAACACGCCCCTGTCGTACCAAATAGTCCAACAAGGTCTACTTTGTTTATGACATGATCCCACATCTAGGCTAACCCCTTCTTTACCATTCACTTGCTTCTAAAATAATAAAAAATACTAATTAAAAAAAATACCTCTTGAAAAACAAAAAATTAAAAAAAATTAAAAATAAAATAAAAATGGACCAAATAAAAAAAAAAAAATCGTTAATTGATGTAAATATGTATTTTTTTTTTTTTCTTATTTTGGGTTTTTGAAAGATCTTTGCGTTAACTTTTAATTTATTGTTACTGTTCTTATCCTTGATTATATTTTTGTACACAAGTTGTAAATATGTTTTTAAAACGAGAAGATAAAAAAATCAAGAAAGGCAAATAAGAAGAAAGAAAAGGAACATAAATATGGGAAGGATTTATGAAAAAAAAAAAAAAAAAAAAAGACCAAATAAAAAAAAAATGCTTCTAAAAATGTTATTGTTTAATGAACTACCTTTCCCCCCCACCACTACAATTATCAAAACAAAAATAAACGACTCGTTAAACAAATTAGTATAAATTTGACGGCTTGTAGGTAATGGACCAAATTGCGGACCATCACTTCTATAAGAAACTCGACTCAAAATGCCTACTGAATGCGATTCCACAACACTGGTTAATTTCCAAATCTGATAATATTCGTGGCTTAATGCCAGATATCCAATTCTTCCCAAAATCCTTCCTCCTCTACAAATTTGGCAGAACTAATTAAAAAAAAAAAATGGTCATTTCATTGTTAGCTTATTCAGTCTTTTTAAGTAGTCATTTTGTTAAAGAACATTATTGCCTCTTTTTGTATTTGTCAGTTTATTGGTTGTGCAGCTGTTCAAAAACATGCACACACTCAATCATACTGTTTAATTCTTTATAGTTCATAGCAGAATTTGGTATCTTAACTTTTTCAAAACCTGATGAAATGACCGTGACAAAAAAATAATTAAAGAAAAAATAACAAATTAATGTTTAATGAAACTTTCTTCTTCAAAAACAATAAAAAGATGAAAAAAAAAAACCCTCTTTCGAAATATAAACACAAAATAAATCTGTCAAAATAATGGCTCCTGGAATTGCTTGGTGCCATTTTAAAGTGGTGGTCGTGGTGGGGAGGTCGAGTCGAGTAAGATAAAAAAAAAAAGAAGTAGATGCCTAATTTAACTTTTGATCTGCCCAGCCGAGATGTGGGAGTTTGTCCTGGTGACCCTATTCAAGGAGTCATCATTGTTGTTTTCATTGTTGACTTGAGTTCTTGTTGACAAAACCTGCTGCTGCCTTTCATGGCTGCCCACAAAAATGATGAAACATGAATTATTTGTAACCCCATCAAGTTGTCGTGTGATTCGTATTTGCATTTGTTTGGTCCCTTGTTGAGCTAAGTCCTTAATTATATTATCATAAACAGAAACAACAGAACTGTGATAATAATAATTCTAATTGTTACCACAACAGATTATGCCGCATGTGGACGTAGATATATATATATATATATATATATATATATATATATATATGTGCGCGTGTATACCCATGTGATTGTTCATAAGTTTATATTGATGCCATTGGAGGAAGAAGCGAGAAATAATATTTACTTGAAATTTTTTTTATTTATTGACGTCTCTTTTAATCTTGCACAATCTTTAGCTTGGCCAATTGCTGTGTAATCTGAATATGTCTAACGGTCTTATAATTTTAATGTGGAAAACGTGTTGTAAAATTATCTGAAAGCACTTTTTGTTTTTTTATTGAATTTGTTTCTCCATTTCCCCCCGATTATCTCTGTCGTTTATCCATAAGACTATTTCATTTGATTCGCAGACTATTTACTGCAAGTTTAAAAGGACGGTTGCTTATTTTGGAATAATGTATTTGAGAATGATCACATTTATTATAATTGGGTATTATTCCTCCCTCTCTCTCTCTCTCAAATTGATATTGACATTATTTATAAATCTGCTGGATACAAGATATTTTATACAATATTTAAAAAAAAAAAAAATCACATCTATAAATACATGCAGATAAACTTTTAGTTCATATGCCGTTTCGATACACTTTACACTGTCTTGAGACCTGCAAAAGTCAGGAGAACAAAAATAAAATGTTTTAAAATTAGAGATCGCATTATTTTGTAACGATATCTCTGATGTGAAAACCTTTTCGTTTCTTTCTCCTTGGAACAAATGGTTAATTAAATCGAAACGTCATATGAACTAAATTATGGTCAATTTCACATAAAAGATTTTATTAGTTATACTTTCGGATATTTTCCTGCTTTTTGCTATTTATGTTTTGTTATACAAGACCATACAGAAAATTTCTGATTGGGTTTCAATGTTTTGATTTCCATTTCTCTTTGCATGTTTTCAGGTTATTTCACTTACCATTCTCAAGCGATTATGTTAATAATTATCAATAAAAACCATTTTACAAAAATATTAAAACGACTATTGTTGTTATTATTATTGGTCTTATTGATAATATTCAAATTTAATTCCTTGAGAATGGCTAATGCCATATCTGAACGCCCTTGGATAAATGTAAATAAAAACATTGAAACATCTTGGAAATTTATTTTATTTCATTGAATATGAGAGCATATGAAAAGCTGCTTAAAAAGGACTAGTGTTTCTGGTCAGTTTTATACAACAAAACATGTCTATAATCAGGTTTGCTACCTAAAAATAATTATGTTTTGTGAAGATGCCAACACATGCAAACTTATTCTGATTGAAATATTAAAATTTCTCATCCTAGTTTTCTGGACATGAAGTATTTGAATAAATGTAATTTAGAAAAAGTGCTTTCTTGATGTTGCTATTTGTGTATAGCAGAACTGTAATTCTTCAAGAACTTGTTTGATTAGATAATTTGTGACAATGACTCCAATCTTGTTAAAACTATCCACGCATATTTGAACTCTGCACTTTTCTACTTCACAGTCATTGTTTCACCCCCCCCCCACACACACACCCCTCCTCCTCTTCCTCCTCCTCCTCTTTGGCATTGTTTGTAGCCGTATTGGTGGCAGCAGTTTTGTGTCATCATACGAATTGCTTTTTTTTGTGTTTGGATTCA
The DNA here is from genome assembly GCA_963556195.1 of Sepiola atlantica. NCBI lineage: Eukaryota > Metazoa > Mollusca > Cephalopoda > Sepiida > Sepiolidae > Sepiola > Sepiola atlantica. Next base: position 172,010,921 of record OY744520.1, on the reverse strand, counting down.
GTGACAAAAAATGGTTAAACAGAAAATTTAAAAAAACAAATATATACATATAATTATATATATATATATATTATGTGTATATATATATATCTATATACATATAAATATATACATATATATTTGCAGCCATTCTCGTTTCGGCTGAGTTTAAAATGAATAAATAAATAAATAAATAAAAAAAATAAAAATAAAATTTAAAAAAAATGTTTTTAAAATATTTACCGAAGCATAATGTTTTGAAAAAAAAAAAAAAAAAAAAAAAAAAAAAATTCTAAGAAGTTGAGGACCAAAAAAAAAAAAAAAAAATCAACTCAATATTCCCGTTCTCTTCCTCTCGGTTCATTCTGATGCTTTTTATTTTTTAATTTTAATTTTTTTCAATTTTTCACTTCTTTTTCTTGTTCTCCATCTTGACGGTGGTGTCGACGGAGGGGGGGGGGGAGGAAGAGAAAAGAAACACAACCTCCTTTTCTCTATCCACTAAAATCTTAACTCTTCACTTCAATCATTGGTTCATACTTATTAAAAAAATGTATTATATTAACGAGTATATCTACATACTCCGTATCTATTCATTTATTTTTCTATTTGGTTACTTGACACAGTAAAACTTACTTGGCAGTATATATATATATATATATATATATATATATTATATGTAGTCCTAATGATATCAAACTGTGACATATCTTTTCTTAATACCATATTGCGGTATTTTTTTTTATTTTAGTGGACATTTAAATATTTGAAGTTTCTCTAACATTAATTTGTTACTGATTTTGGTTTTTAGTTCCTTAAAAGTTAATCGGGAAAGAAACTTAAAAAGGAATTTGATGTTAGGTTACCCAGAAAGTAATGGCGGTTTTTAAGTCCGAAATTTTAAACCCAGTTTAATCAAAGTAATTTTCAAGTGATTTTATTCACTTTTTACCAACATCTTACACGGCCATTTATGCACTTACAGGGAAAAAAAACCCCCAAATCTCTAGACACGATAAACTCCTAAAAAGCTTCTTCTGTATCTGATTGGTTTCTAGAACTGTTTACTTTGTTTATGAAGTTGTCAAGGTGTTTGAAAACATGGAATAAGGTGGACAAGACAAAACTTTAATTCTAGATCGTTTAATTTTCTAGGCATCACTCTTGACAAATATCAGAAGAGCGAGTGTCAACAAGCAAAAAAAAACCCCAAAAAACGCTATTACTTTCTGGACAACCTAAATACTAATCCTAATAAAAAAAAAAAGAAAAGCTATCCTAAGTCAGCTTTTTCAGTTTTGTTTCCATAACTGCATCTGCTCAGCTCTCAACATATTTTTTTGTTTTCTTAACGTTGTTTATTTATTAATCACTATTTCTTTTGTTTACATTATTTTTTCTTTGGGCTATTGTATGTACTCCTCAATGTTGACATTTTTATTTATACTACGTTTTGGCCAACCTACTCTGGTCTTCGTCAGGTCCATTTTATGTACATTGATTGTCTTTCCGCGTACTTAAATATGATGTTGAATTTTGTGCATATTGCGGTTTCTTGCCTACGTAAGTCATCAGAGTTACGTCATAAGAATTGTCTAACTGTCACGCACACAAAATAATCAACAAAGATCATATTTTAATAGGGGAAAAGATCACAGTAAAACAATCAACACATCCAAAGAAGGCCAGAGAGCATATCAGCTGAAACGTAATAGAAATATCAATATTAAATAGGATAACTTCATTCCAAAATTTTAAGACAAAAATATTTTTGTATGTGCAAAAAAAAAATTTTTTTTTTTTTTTTAATGCAAACTGTTGTTTTTGTTTTTCCTCGAAATTATGAACTTTAATTTTTAAATTACAAATTTTTGCCTTTTATTTATTTTTTTACCAGCTAGACAAATATTGTAATGAGAATATTGACTCACTTTCTTGTTTTGATGACACTTTCTTTGATTATCGTCTGGTTTTAAAGTTTGAGATGCTCAGCTAGAAACTATATCTGATGATTGAAGAGTTAATAGTAATACAAATCTTGTTCATCTTGAAATACTCATGGTGAGTCTGCTGTTTGATACACTTTTTACAATATATTGTCTTAAAAACATCCGACCTCTGAGAGAATACAAGTAGCAGCCAATCAGATTGATTCTCTCTCTATCTCTTTCTCCCTCTCTCATTTTCTTTCTCTCTCTTTCTCTCATTGCCATTATGCATTCCATAAACATGGCATTGGCTGATTTCTTGGCATTACATATCCGTGCCGAATTGGAATATATCCTGAGTTATCTAACTTTATTTAAATGCTGGTTTGGGATAGCCACCTATATCCTATATGAAGATTTTTTTTTTTTTTTTTTTTTTACTTAAGACATTCTGTTTTTTTTTTTTTGTTGTTTTTTTAAGTATTATAAATTTAAAAAAAAATTACAAAATCAATAAAAAAGATAAAAAAATCTCACAAAATACAAAAACAACCCTTTTCCCTACTGTTGTCCCCAAACAAACCTGAAACAAAAAAAATCTTTACATTTTTTTCTGAAAATAAATAATATTGGTGATGGTTTTTACATTCATAGAATAGTTATTGAAAACGTACGTCTCAATTCTTACCCTACCCACCAACCACATCTGTAACATTCCCTTTTCCTGATTCCTTGCCATGTCAAGGAAATGTTTGAAAATGACCAAAAAATATATATGAAAACTTAATTGTTAATTAAGCGATTGGTGTCTAAATTTAGCTAGTACACAAGGCTTACTTTTTTTCTTCTTATTTTTGGTTGTTTGACCTTTGACCTACCAGTGTCACCAACCTGTCCCAAATTGTGTTTCTCCTCTCAGTATTCTTTCAGGGCTGCTTTTTTTCTTTTTTTTTTTTTTTTTTTAATAAGAATCAAATATTGAAATCTCAACTATCTTATTGTTTCTCCTCCCATCCAAATGACCAAATATCAAAGGGTTTCAAAGAATTCTGGAATCATAAACATAAAAAAATGAAAATTTAACATTTTTATAGATCAAGTAAAAGGTGTATTTTTAAACCTGTCCGTAGAAAGGTTCTTATAATGTAATTTAAAATGTTCATGAATTTCAATTCAACAATTTTTTTTTTTCTTTACTTCATACTTTTAGGACCCCCCCCCCCCTTCGAAATTCTCTCATCATTTATTTGCTTTTGTTGACTAAAACACTTTCTCATCCGGGCATTCAAATGAATTCATATCTGAGGTTAATAGAAAATATATCGACTAACTTTTTACTATTGTGTCTTAACTTTTTTTCTTAACATCCTTTAAATAGGAATGCAAGAGTTTATACTAACATCACTTTAAAAAAAAAACTACAGAGATTTTGAATTTTAGAAAAGATGGGATAGTTATATTCAAGTCCTATTCAAAAGTATAGTAGAGCATGTATTTAGAAGCAGTCAAACATTCTTTTCTAATAAAATATTTTGAGGACATTTTTTTTTTTGTAGTTGAGAGCAAATCCTCAATTTTATTCCTCAGGAATCAATTAATAGATTTAAAGATTTTTCTTATTGATTATATAGCATAATATCTTATTTAAAAACAACAACAAAAGCTGAACTGTTTGGTTAATTTCTATATTTAGAAAGTTATCAGTACCATTTGTGTTTGTATCAAAAATAAAACCATTTCAATTTGTTACATTTTTTTGGGATAATAATAAAAGTGGAAACAGTAGAGAGGGAAATAACTTACTTCATATTGAAATATAACATGTAAGGTTACACAAAATCCTAAAGCTGGAATAAAAATGTCTGACATTTGTCGTTTTTTAAAGAATGGACAAATCACAGAATCTTAAGTTAAACTACAAGCCTGGATTTAATAAATTTTCTTAACTTCGAACAAATCTATAATATAGACATTTATACACTTGTTTTTATTGTCAATAGCGTTTTATCCCCTCTGCTTCCACCTAATATAATTATCTATGAAACTCACATCATGTAAGGCTCTTCAAAGTAGTTAGAAAATACAAAACATCGCGATAAAACAAGTACTAAACTAGATGCAATAATTTCAAGTCTTTTCAAAACTAGCAATTCTCGTTTTGAACACAAGGTGTTCAATTTAACATTTTTGCATTAAATATGGACATTTAAAATACTGCTCACTTTACAAGGGGTCATAAACCTCATATTGCACGGAAGAAAGATTTCATTTTTCAGTAACATTTGATGCACTGTTATGGACTTTCACGTCTGTCACGATCGACCTGTTTTCTGTCGAAGACGAGTTGATTTTCTGCAATGTTAATTCATCCTATTTTATATTCGCTTTACACCTCTCCAAATTACTGCTTGATCTTTGCGTTCAAGATGAACTTTTTTTAACTCGAACTTTGAAACGTAATGGCGACCTCCCTTATGAAGAAAAACTAATTCTGCTTAGATTGCAATTAAGAATCACCTTTGTACACATGAGTGGAAAACACGTATTGTGCAGGAAACTATACACCAACACATCTGAGTATGTCTTTGTTGTATACATACACACATGAACACATATATTTATATATACATACACATGCGTCAGTGTTATGTTGTGTATTCTAGTAACAGTAGTTGTGGGTATGTACAGTTTTATCAATGATTTATGTTAGATGTCGGAAATCAGTTCTAACTTTTTCTGCAAATGCACTTGTGGTTGGACAGTGAAGCTTGTTGGTTTTTAATTTAAAACCTCTAAAAACTAAATGCTTGATAGTTGAGCTGTTTTTTTTTAAAATTATTATTTTAATTGTAACTAACAAGAAGAAAAATAGTAAAACCTAAACCCCTTTTTTCCCAGATCCTTGGAGAAGCACAATTGATCAGGTTTGAGTTATCTCCCTTGTGCATCACGAGTCGCCCACACAGACATGTTATGTAATAAGAGAAAACCAAGCATGTCTGTCTGTCTATATGTCTGTCTTATGTTTACGTGTGGGTGGGCCTGTGTACCTTGGAATGCAGACTGTAGACTAGTTTGCTACCTTCTCATATTTGTATTTTTGTCAAGACAACTTGTGACATTACGGATATAGGCTGAAATGGCCATTTTCTTTTTTCTTCAATTCTTTTAGTCAACCCATTTTATAAATTTTTTATTTTTTAAAATTTAAATTTTTAAAAATTTGAAACCTAGAATTCTTTCACCAAATTTACCTTAAAGCCAAACCGTTTCTCTCTTTAGTTTTTTTTCTTCTCTTTTTAACCCCTCCCCTCCTCAACCACCAAACTTGCTCAGCTTCACCTTTCTCTTCTGACGCGCGTGTTGTATGTTCCTGGGACCAAAGTAACCAAACACTGATGATCCGTGGTTCATTTCTTGTACTTAGCCCCGACCAAGCCACCTCTTTTTTCTCTCTACTCTACCGATTCTTTAAAACTGAGGTATTTCGGTTAATTTGAATTTTTTTCCCCTATTTTTACAAAAATAATTTTTTTTTTTTTAAAGGGTTGTCAAAAAACTTTTCAATCTTTTTATATTGTTATCTTAGTTCCTTTTTATGTCACGAAGAGGAAATGTTAATATCGTTGAACAATTTTGCACTGAGACAATGAAAACGTTGCATCATAATCGGATTAATGGTTTTGGTCTCCGATGATAATCAGAAAGGACTTTTGTTTTTGTCCCTCTCTCTTGCTCTTCTGATTTTCACAAGAATTTACATCAACTTTTTTGACCATTGAACGCAGAAAACTGAACCAGATTTTTTTGGGGGAAAGCTCTGCTTGGTACCTCCATGGGGTTAAATGGCCTGAAAAAAGAAAACGTTTTTTTTTGATCATCAGGAAAACTCTGGTTTGCACTCCCCAACCCCCAGAGGACTGAAAAATGTCTCTCGTAATTGGCAAAAATTTCACTTTTACACACATCGTGATAGTTTTTCTCCAAAATCCAACTAAAGTTCTGATTAATTGTTGTTTACGTTATTCAAGTAGTAGGGATCGCAGGGGGAGATAATTCATGTTAGTTTTTAATTATTACCTTCTTTTTTAAATGGTTTTATCATCCTAGATCTAATATCTACTCATTATTTTGCTTATATAAGTACTGATCGTGTCTATTTGGCCAGTATTGCGAAATTAATTAGAGCTATAGCTCTAACTTAATTTCACGTTTGAAGTCTTTTGAAATATTTTTAATGAATGCAAAAGTTTTTTCTTCAGTTTTAAACTTGTTTCAAATAAGCGTCATTTGATACAAGTTAAAAAAAAACGAAACCATTTTTATTTTATTTTGAATAGTGTTCTTCTATAATTATAATCTACCTCTTATTTTTAAAATTATTTTTACTTTTTGTCAGAAATTATTCCTGTTTTTATGAAACAAAAGAATATATAGTGAAAACCATTCTGAACAGATTCCATTCATCTTTAGCGTCTATATCTCAACTATAAAATAAAAAAAACAAAACAGGCTGGAACAACTCACAGATATGCATATCCACTCGCAAATAATCTCTACTTCAACCTCCGGAGAAGTAGAACTATTTTAAGTATGTTTGAGTTATGAGCTGTTCTTAGCTTTATAGAATAAGAGGATGATTTTAGCTACATATTATAGCAGAATGAAAGAATTCTAGCCGTTTATTGGTCGCCTTTTTGAATTAGTTTCTTTTCTTTCATGATAATCTGCTATATCGGCTTCATATGATGTTTCTGGTTTTGTCAATGTTTCAGTCAGATTATCTTTCAATCATTATCCGTTTATTCATTTAGGTTTTAACTTTGTCTCATATCTGCATAGAAATAACATGAATTGTATTACATAAATCAAGTTATGAAGACTAAAATATTACAAAGTAACAAATATAAAAACATTTGAAAATAAAGCTTTTTCTCAAATAATAGTGTTAAAGAAACCAGTTTGTACAAAAATATTTAATTTAAAAAAAATCCAGTGTTACCAAAATAATAACATCTGACAAGAAACAGATACCAATTAACTTGCGTAGACATGTTAAGTATCTTGTGACCAAACAAACAATTTGAAGAATTCTCTTCACAAGAATGGCCCAAATAATATCTCAAAGAACCTAAAAGAAGCAAAGAGCCACACCAAAATCTAAAAATCACTCACACCTTATGGATAGAAAAATTCCACGTCTTAAAAATACCATCACAGAAAAGAAAAATTGTAAAAACTGATTCTGGAAAAAAAACAAAAAAACCCTGACCTGGGATGACTGTTTAATGGTTTATAGGTTGTTAAACAAACAAAGCCTAAAACGAAAGAGAACAGTTTTAAAAATAATTTTTAAAATTGTTATCAACTAATTTTGTTCTTTGTGATTGGTACAAAATTAATTAGGTTATTAGTTAAAAGGTCAAAAATACTTTTAGGATTTTCTAACTTGAAATTATAACATTTGTTTCCCTTTGAAATCCACTTTTAAATCCCACTAATTGAGCTGCCAACTATGAATGCTATCTGTTAGGACAGACGATCCACGGCGGCTGTATATCGGAGACCAACAACTTTTTCTCATTGTCATGACGACGATCATTTTTCCTTCTTCCCCCCCTCCCCCATTGGCGTCATAAACTCATCCTGTGTGTTCATTGTCTGGTAGTCAAAACTTGTTAGAAGTATTCAATTTCAGGATTCTTAGAAAAACGTTAAGTCATTGTCTGAGAGCAAAACTCTTTTTTGTATTGTTATTGTTTTTACTATTGCCATTATTATTATTATTATTACTTTTGCCATTATTATTTATTAGTTTTCCTGATGATGAGGATTTCTCGTTGTTGTTATCTTATGGACTAGAGAAACAATTATAATTCAACCAAATGTAGAATTTCACACCTTATCATGACAAAAAATAAAATGGAAAGAAAATTGTTTTAAAAAAAATTTGAAATAAAAAGTCTTGGCCTGTCTCACTGACTTTATTTTATTTTATGTTTCAGAATTTTCTAGGTAAGGATTGATAATTCGTATTTCAATTGTCTGGACCAATGTCCTAATCTTGGAGTTTATTCTCGTAATGCTTTGGCCGATGTAACCCCCGATCCTCTTCAGGTAAGTCTTGTTGAACTCAGGAAATCTGTATGGAAGTTTTAATGCAATCTTTCATATAATCCAAGGGGATAGCTTGTTCTCTATCAATCAGCTATGACCGGGTATTGATTTACTCCTGTCCAGGAGTTAGGCACAAGGCCAGTTTTTATCTTACTCCCACAAGTAAGATGTGACCCAAGATCGGGTCGGGAAAGTGGGGTTTAAAAATTGCCTGGGCAGCCCCGTCGGCATTCCCCGGTAGGGGTGCCTCAGGCAGTAAGCAATAAACTTACTCCTCCCCAAAGAGGGGAGGCGAAGCCTGGGAGGGTGGACCTTCTAGAACTGCACAGGGCAAACCCATAGACCGGCGTAAATCAAGCCCCGAAGGCAAAGACAATACAAGGTTATGGGGTGCAGTATCCATCGGAACAGATACTACACTTTGATCTTAGCCAAAAGGCCAAGAACGTCAGCTATGACCGGGTAGCTAAGTAATAATCAGTTCTAAGTGGTTCTTCTGGAGGTTTAATGTTTAATCCTCAGTGTGGACGTTACTAAAAACACAAGTAAGAATTACTTAAGACTTCTATCGGTTCATAGCTGACGGGACGAGAACAAGTTACCCCCATACAGATTCCCGAGTTTCACTAGATACACCTGAAGAAGGCCAGACGTTAGATTAGTTAAAATGTTTTGAGAATAACATCCAGATGAGATCAGTAGTTCAGACAATAGAAATAATACAGATTTATTTTATTTGTTAACGTTTTTGTTGTGTTCTTATTTTTCTTATTTTGAAAATCACCTTTCTTTGAACAGCCACAAAAGACAGAAATACAATAAAAAGAAAACCCCAAAAAAAACTTTCATTCTCAGCCGTAAGAAATTACAAGCCAGTATTACGTTGTTGTTCGGAAAATAATGACAGCTGTCAGAAACAAACATTATATTTATTAAGCTAAAGCGGAGCCCATTTATTGACCTTTATCAATTTATTTCCGATTGTTGGACACCGTTGAAATACTGAAATCAAGTGCCTACGGAATTAATTTCTGACAATGTGTTATGGGCTTTGTGTAGACGTTCACTGCCAAGAGTGTATGACCATCCTCTACCTTCATCTTAAAGATTCTAATTGCTACTACAGAATTTCTGAAACCGCCTTCTTCATACTCTCCGTCATTTGTCGACCCTTCTCTTTTTGCTCCGTTGATATTGAGGGCTGTTTGGGAATCAGTTTGACAGAATTTAAACTCACGCAAGAAAAGTATAAGCATTTTTAAAATTAAAAATTTTTTTTTTATTTTTTATTTTTTTATTAAATATCAAAATCAATTGGAAATAGAATTTTCTTAAGAACATAGACCAATATTTGCCATAAATAAGAGGCAAAACAGAAATATGTATGTACCTTGTATTAAAAACGCTATTAATCGCAAAAAAAACCCCCAACAAACCAGCTGGCTTTTCTTTATATATAAGATTTGTTCATAAAGCTAATATTTGCATACAGAGAACAGATATACTTGCTATTAAACAATAAAACAATTATAAGAAGATTTTTTTTGCTTATGGTGCAATGGATACGATGTTGACTATGGAATCAGCTAAGCCAAGTTCCAATACAGTCAGATTTATTGTAGTCACTTGTAATAATTTTTAATAACGAGTCACCACTTATCAATGCCAAACGCCACTATAGGATAAGGGTTAATGAGTAAGATGGATTGTCAGTTGAATGATGAAGAATATTATAAGAGGATTGGAAATCATGAATGTACTGGAGAAAATTGTAATTCTTATGAGGACAGTCTATGATGGCAAGTATTTGTTGACATTGGATTTAAAGATGACCAAATTGTAGTTGTCAGGGAAGCAGTCCTGTGCTAATGTGTTCTACAGATGAGAAATTCTTGGAAAGAAACTCTTCTTCTTTATTATAGGCGCACACGGAAGAAGAGTTTTCTGCAGTTGTGGTAGTAAAACGAGTTGTGAAATTCTGAACATTTCGTTTCGGCTATTTGTAAAAATAGCGACTTGGCTTCAATGAATCGTTTATGATAGGCATAGCCAGCATTATCTACCTTTGAACTCCAAAAATTATGGTGGTGTGAAGCCTACTGGGGGAGATTTGAAACAGATGCGTTCATAGTCGCTTTAGACATATTCAAAGAAAAAAAAAACGTTACTGAGCATGTGTGCTGATCTTACTCAAACTCAAATTCTATCAAACTTTTACTTGTTTCAAAATCGTTATAGTGTTATATTTGATTCCTTATAAAATATATTTTATTAAATATATTCTAAATTAATAAATGCAAGTTTTTTTTTTTCATTTATCACATCTATATTACTATCAAAACAACTCACTGTTATTTAAATCAATACAACATAGCCTTTTGAAATAATGTATATATATATAAAAATAATATGGGTCGTTCATTTAAAAGCATTGCTGGATCAGTATTATAAAATTGAAAGTATAAGCCATTATCAATGCAAGATTAATTTTTTTTTTTTTTTTACTTTAATCTTATTAATTTCAGAATAAGATTCCATCATCAGTTGACCAGAATTGTCATTTTTATTTTCATCAAAAAACAAGAATAAACAAACTTATTTCTTTTGTTACTTGATAAATGCCTTTGGTGCGATGTATTCACACCGGTGTATTGGCAGTTATGAATTCAAATTCTGATTGTCAAACGAAGAAGAGCGTTGGCTCGCTCGTAGTTGATAAAATAATATGGGTCGTTCATTTAAAAGCATTGCTGGGTTTGTATTATAAAATTGAAAGTATAAGCCATTATCAATGCAAGATTAATTTATTTTTTTTTTTTACTTTAATCTTATTAATTTCGGAATGTAGGTGAAGACCAAAACGCAACTTTTTGTATGCCTAATTTATATAACTATTTTTTTAAACAGTTTATAATAAATTAATATTTATTGTTATTCATTTGTAATTTTATTGTCCTATTTTACTAATATATATATATATATATATATATATATATGTATATATATATATATGCAATAGTTTTGTCAATATTAAAAGTAATTAGTCATTTAATAAAAAAAGAGATAAATTACCATTACCAAAACCTTTAAAATATGTTCAGTAATTTTCAAGGGAGGTAATTTAAATGAAATTATTAGTTTTTAAAATTACAATCGATTTATATTAAAGATATGTAATGTAAGTTTGACATTTTAAACTACTACTTAGAGCTAGATTAATAGATGCCGGATGGCTTTTATAAATTTTTGCTACCAGTAATACATTATTTTACTGATTTTTCTCCTCTGATGAAAAGAGCTTATCTTTGAAAATCCATGGATTAATGAAAAAAAACTTTTATATTTCTTGCTTGAATATTTGATGAATTAATAAATGTAATTTATCGAATTTTTATTTTTATCATTTCTTTATTCTTATATTAATGCTCGATCTTTTATATCGAGCATCCTCTTATCATGGTGATTAATTAAATTGATTGAATAAAAAAAAAGATTAATTACCAAAAATGATGATGTTTATTAATTTTTAAGGGAGGTAATTTAAATGAAAACTATTAGATTTTAAAATTACAATCGATTTATATTAAAGATATGTAATGTAAGTTATACATTTCAAAAGAATACTTAGAGCCAGATTAATGGATGCCGAATGGTGGGTATTTTTTTTTGCTTGTAAATAAATATATGGTAAAAATTTCACTACTAAAACTAATTCTGATTGTTGATGATTCATAATTATGAACACATTGTTTGGTTTACAGAGATTAATCTCCTGGTTGGGATCTCATATCATAGACTGGCATGGGGACATTCGTTCCTCACAGCAGCAGTAACAATAAATATTGCTTCGGCATTAACCTGGTCATGTATACTACTGTTCCACAACAACAAATAGAAAAGCTGTCAGAAATTATCATCAATTTTGATTAAACCAATTATATATATATTTTTTTATTTTGCGAAAGTCAGGGACATCGAGGAATACGTTTTGCCTCCATTATTAGTTGTTATGAGCCTTTATGGAAATCAGCTCAACTTGAAGGCATGTAATTACAGAACAACTTAGATCAGGTACGTATAATTTTTGCAAAGAATCCTGAATGAAAGGGTTAACTAACCCCAATGAGGATAGATAAGTTGAACAACAAACCAAACCTTGATGATTTTTCCACTAGTATTTTATTCATAGCTGTAGAGAGAAATAACGGTTCATACTTTTCCCTTATTAGTATCATTCTATCAGTGAATGTACCGTTTGTAAATATTTAAAAAAAATATATATTTGTAAAAGATTAAATTTAGCAACGATAAATTAATATTTTTAAAAATCATATTAAATTTTTATTTTATCACATAATACCCGTCATGTGATCAAATTAATACTGAACTGATACGAAGGATTGCGAAAAGATTGAAGTTGGTTAAGTAGACGATACGAACGCCAGAGTAAAAAATGGAAGTGGAAAAATGTTGCAGTACCAAATTGCTGGCAAAAAAATGCGAGGTCATGTGATATTTTTATTCAATGTTAGACAAAAAGGCTACCGACTCCTGAAATTATCTATACACTAAAAAAAAATATATTTTTCGTATTGTCACTCGGACTTAGGTATGTGTTTTTTATGACTCTTAAGTTAACATTAAATTAAAATGTTATTCTTGTTTGCATTAATATTGCTACACATTTCTGAGTGGTACATTGCCCATGTTGACATTTCCGTCAAGATGTCAGTGTTAAGTCATAAAAAGTACATGCCGTTCCTTAACCCTACCATTGACCCTAAGTCCGGGTTGGCATATAAATTTAAAAAAAATTATCTTTCTGCCCCATGTATTTTTTTTTTTTTTGTGTACAGATAATTTTATGAGATGGTATGCTTTTTCACCAAACACAGAAAAAAATATAACGTGATCTCGCATTTTTTTTCATTAGCAATTTGCTACTGCAATATAAAAGAAATATTGGATTGTATTAAAAAAAAAAAATTAATATTGAATTTTTCTTAATTTTTGATTTATCATAAGCGATAGAACCGGAAATAAAAAGTTAAAAAAAAAACGGTGTTAAGACAAAATGTGTCCTTTCGGTTGTTGCTCATTCTGGAGTGCCTCAAATCAATTTGATCCAAATTGTATTTTCATATCACGCCCAAATTCTTCAGTCAATCCAAACGATAGGTGCACCAATTCTTGTGGAGCTTCAGAGTGTAGTTTTTAAAAAGATTTAGATTACCTAAACAACTTTAGTGTGACCAACGAAATCAATTTTCTTTCATGGCAAGGGTGCATCTGAAAATATCTCTCAAACGAAATGCTCATCTGTAGTTCTATGGTGTGAAACTACCAGTGTTGCCAATTTAGCAATTTTTTTTCCCCGATAGATCCGGAAAAATCTCCAGCTAGTAAAATCTAGCTCGTTAAATTTGGATTTAGCAGCTAGCGTTTTTTTGGTGTGAAATCTGGAGATATTTATTTGCCATCCACGCAACCGCAATTTCAGATTTCAGTTAAATTATTGTCCGTCTTCATTTCCTCTCCCATATTAGACTTTCTTTTTTAAAGCTTTTTACCATGCATTATATATGTAGAACAGTAATAGTTGTACATTTCAACAAATTGTTTTAAATATTTCCGGGATTCCTCGACCCTATAAACCCTAATCTACGATGACTGTATAAATCTTTAGTTTGTCATGGTATCCGTTCACCACTCCCAATGTTGACAAAATTTACAAAGTCACACACGCCTTCAAAGCGTAGGCGTTAAGACACGCCCCCAAACACAATGGAAAATTACGGTGTCTACTGCTGCTTAATGGAAAAATACAAGTTTGTCGTTTTTTTCGCCCCGATTAAGATCGCCCACACATTTCAGCTTCCTACATCGCTTTCTCACCCTAAACCGAAATACCGGCATCTAAGAATTGGCCGAAATCTCTGTAAATACAGTCAGTTAACATCACAGCTCTTTTTGACCATAATAAATTGGGTTTTTTTGTTTCATGAGATCGCCGGCTGTTATGTCCTTTCTCAGAGATAGATTCAGAAGTTTTTCCTTCATTCTGAGCTTCAGCCCGGGGTATTTTTACCCCACCTAATAAACCAGTATCGTCCGGGCCTTTGGGTCTGGATTTACGCCGGTCTATTAGGGGTTGTTGGTCCTGTGCAGTTCTAGGAGGTGCACCCTCCCAGGCTTTGCCTCCCCTCTTTGGGGAGGAGTAAGTTTATTGCTTACTGTCTGAGGCGCCCTACCGGGAATGCCGACGGGGCTGCCCAGGCAATTTTTAAATGGCCAGAGTGCTCACCTCTCGAGCGCTGGCTTATCTAATCCCACTTTCCCGACCTTGTGTCACATCTTACCTTGTGGGAGGTAGATAAATAAAGAGCTTCAGCCCGGGGTATTTTTACACCACCTAATAAACCGGTATTGTCCTGGCCTTTGGGCCTGGATTTACGCCGGTCTATTGGGGTTGTTGGTCCTGTGCAGTTCTAGGAGGTGCACTCTCCCAGGCTTCGCCTCCCCTCTTTGGGGAGGAGTAAGTTTATTGCTTACTGTCTGAGGCGCCCTACCGGGAATGCCGACGGGGCTTACCAGGCAATTTTTAAATGGCCAGAATACTCACCTCGAGCGCTGGCTTATCTAATCCCACTTTCCCGACCTTGTGTCACATCTTACCTTGTGGGAGGTAGATAAATAAAAAGAACTTCAGCCGGGGAGGGGGGTCATGAGGGCCCCACTTCCAACTGTGTGGACCAGTCGTCGAGCTCAGAAGCGGAAGACGACATCAGCAGCAATTAAACGGCCCTTTTCAGGGCCATTCAAACTACTTAATGCGATTAACACTTTGCTGCCTGCTCTATCCTGCTCCGACTCAAATAACTGTGTCTGCTCCAGTGGCTCCACTTCCAGCGGCTCCTGCTCCAGCTTCCTTCAGCGCCTGCTCCAGCTCCTTCTAGCGGTTCTTGAAGCGTGCTGTCCAGCTTCCAGCTTCCTCATTCCAGCTTTTCCTGCTTCCAGCAACGTTATCTCTGTCATTGCAGCCTTTCTTGTGATGTCATTCCAGTCTTTCCTGCTTCTAGTGACGGCGTTCTTTTCCTGTTGGTGACGTAATCTCAGCTTTTTTCTCACGTTATATTAGCTTTATGGTAAATAAAAAAAACTTCTATTTTACAACTGTTCATCTGCGTTTGTCCTCTCTTCTTTGCCATTGTCGTATATTTCACTGTGTCCACTTTCTTAGTTGTAAGGCCAATCACCCCAGAGTAGTGGCACTGTCCAAGCGTCGCACCGGCGCTGCCCAAGCGTGCATCCAAAAAACTCCTCATGTGACCGGACCCTGCAACAAGTTAAAATTCACATTTCTCGATTTGACACAGAACTTGTTCATGAATTACGCCCCTAGTTTTTTTAAAAAAACATTTAAATTAAATACAAATTACATTAAAATGACAAATACCAATTTAAATAACATTAAAATGTGCAATAGTTTTGTCGATATTAAGAGTAATTAATTAAAGTGATTTTTATTAAATCAAAAGGATAAATTACCAAAACCTTTAAAATATTATGGTCATTAATTTTCAAGGGAGGTAATTCAAATGAAAACTAATAGTTTATAAATTTACAATAAATGTTTATTAAAGATACGTAATGCAAAAAGAATACTTAGAACTAGATTAATAGCCGCCCGATGACGGGTATTTTTTTGTTTGTTTCTTAATGATTTTTATTTTGAACGAGTTTGCTTACCATTTCCATTCTTATTGTAACATTTTGATTCGACAACTGCATTCACGTTTTGGTCACATTCTAAATTGTCTATTTTCTGGAAAATCAATCCACGTTGTTAAGCTTTGAGTGGTAGAGCGTAACATCGTGGTAGATTATGAGTCACGAAGACATAGACGAACAGACCAGAATAGAATGGGGTAACAATAATACGTGCGTATTGCACAACTTTTATTCTCGGACTGAAGATACAATTTTAAAAGAACAAATTTGGCGCCTAATTTTCATGTCACGTGATACCCCTGCAGCGGAGTAATTATCACGTAGTGCGGTGATCAGGTCGATGGCCTCATCACCACTTGGTTGAGTGGAACTATATTCAGTTGACAATTCAACGGCAGCACTTTTACCCCCCGGCACACCCCGGCACCCCCCGGCACACCCCAGCACCCCCCGGCACACCCCCGCC
>OY744520.1:171847200-171989700 GCA_963556195.1 Sepiola atlantica | reverse complement strand
CCGGCAAAACCCATAAAGTTCATGAACAAAAAACACGAAAAAGTATAATTAAACGAGATTAATTTTATCCTTTTCTATTTCCTGACAACGTTAGCAAAGGGTCAGGTTATCAATCTTATGGCTCGCCGATTAGACCCCGTCCATCTTTAACTATGGCGTTCTTATCGTCTGCTTACCTGACTTCAATCTTTTCGCAATCCTTCTTATCAGGTTTTGAACTCATTTAAACACAAGCGTCTATTTTTCAAAACCTATTTTTCTCTTTCTTTGCTGTCAGTAAAATGATATTAATTCAATTTCATCGCAATTAGATTAAACTTTCTTTTTTCATATTTATTCGTCTAACCCTAAAACTATTTCTAGCATAAGCGTAACAGACCAACGAAAATGCTATTTCCAACTTAAGCGTAACAAATCTATGAAAATACTATTCCTAACTTAAGCATGACTGTCCTGCCGACGGACAGGGCCTCTTAACAAAATACGTGTGTGCGTCTAAAATAAGATGCGTCTGTTCGGATCGCGGGTCGTGTTCCCCCGATTATAAACGTGTAAAGTTGAATCAAGCAATGTTGCATGCAAAGACAGAGTAATAATTAATAAACAAGAATGAAGTAGTTCAAATAAAGTTTATTGAACGTGTGTGTACGTGGAATGATGAAGTGTGTGATGTATGCATGTGTGTCGATGGAAAAACAGTTCTTGAAAAAGGTATAAGGAGAAATGAATCCGGCGTGAGGAAAGTCTTGGAAAGCCGTACACAAAGAAAACGAGTTGAGAACTCTTACCGTTGTTTGCCCACGTGTGTTGGTAGTTGTTAGGCCGATTGAAGAGGAAAAACGTGAGACGAAACGCTAGTGTATTAGCGTCGTTCTGTCGACCAGAGAAGAGTGAAAGACGGAGCGCAGGTGCCAGCATACTTCTGTCGAGGCTGGGTAAGAAGAGGGAGATTTTCCGTTTGGCTCCGGGTTTTATAGTCCGAAGGGCAGATAACTCTGGTGTCGCTTTACAGCGCCACCTGTTGGTGATAAAGCGACACCTACCGGCAAACCGGTGTAGTTATGTTTTGAAAGGAGGAGGTAACTGCTACAAGGACTCCCCCCCAGATTGAAAAATATTGAAAATATTATTCAATATGAACAGTTGTAGATGAGAAGCATTCTTTGTGGGTATGTCTGTTTTGCTGTTGAAGATTAGAAAAAGTAGTGTGATAGCTACTTATTTCGGTTTCTGCATCTGTATTGAATGATTGATCGCAAGTGCGTCTGCGGAATTGAGTGTTTGTAACGCATGTGGATCTGCGTGTTTGCATGCAATTGGGTCTGCATCAAGTTTGAGCGCAAGTGAGTTTGCGGTCGAAAAATGTTGAGTGCAAGTGAATTTGCACTTGTTGGTGGCGTTGTTCATGTTGATTAGTCTGCGTGATGCGGAGCTGATGAACGAACGTTGAATTGTCAGTGTTGTCCGGGAATGTTTGGTGCTTGGGTCTGCGCGGTTGTTGATGAGTGAGCACAAGTGAATCTGTGCAGTTGTTGATGAATGAGCACAAGTGAATCTGTGCAGTGTTGATGAGTGAGCACAAGTGAATCTGTGCAGTGTTGATGAATGAGCACAAGTGAGTCTGTGCAGTTGTTGATGAATGAGCACAAGTGAATCTGTGCAGTGTTGATGCGTGAGCACAAGTGAGTCTGTGCAGTGTTGATGAGTGAGCACAAGTGAATCTGTGCAGTGTTGATGAGTGAGCACAAGTGAGTCTGTGCAGTGTTGATGAATGAGCACAAGTGAGTCTGTGCGGTGTTGATGAATGAGCACAAGTGAGTCTGTGCAGGTGTTGATGAATGAGCACAAGTGAGTCTGTGCGGTGTTGATGAATGAGCACAAGTGAGTCTGTGCAGGTGTTGATGTTGTTCATGTTAATTAGTCCGTGTTGTGGAGCTGATGAACAAACATCTAGTTGTTGAGATTGGTGGTACACTATGGTCAAAATCAGATGCACAAATGTCTGCAAGTGAGTTAGCAGGTCCAGGTACAAGTGGGTCTGTACTGGTGTTGGTGCACGTCGTTCGAGTTGATGTGTCCCCAGTTGATCAACGAACGTCCAGTTGTTGAGTATTTAATCGTGCTTGTGCAGGTGTACTCATTTTGAACTGGTGTGATTTCTTCCATAGTGTCGTCAGTGATGTCCGGAAATGTTTGGTGCTTGATGAATGTCCGGGAAAATGTGGTTGTTCAAGTTGTATTGAAGATTGTTGGTAGGCCTTGAAGGGTGATGTTGTTCGTGTTTGTCTGTTTTGTAATTGTCTTTTCATATATATATTTCCAACACGTGGGTAGAAAGGAAAAGGAAAAGAAAAAAAAATGGAGTCATAATTTGTTTCAAACACGGAATGACGTTTTTTGTTTTCGTTTTAGTTTGTTTGAATGTTCGTTTCCACGTAGAGAAAGAATGGCGGCTTCTCTTTCCTTTGTTGTTGAAAAGAAAGAAAAAAAAAAAAAATTCGTATTTATTTATTTATTTTTTTTTTTTTAATTTTCATTTCCGCGTGGTCCGAGAGATAAAAATGGCGTTTTTTTTTTAAATTTTTTTATCAACATGTGGTCACGAAAAAGATGGGCAGCGTGAGCGTTTGTTTTCCTTTGTTTTCTTTTTATCCCCACGTGTTCAAAACAAAGGAAGTGGCGTCTTGTAAGGTCCTTTTGTTCGTCGAAAAAGAAGAAAAAAAGGATTGGCAAAAGTTTGTCTTTTTCTTTGTATATATTTTTCCGACATGTGGAGAAAGAGAAGAAAAAATGAAATTGTAATTTGTTTTATACTCGGGAAGAGCCGAGAAATGTTTTTGTTTTTCTTGTTTTTTTTACGTGGCCAGGAAAAAAAATAAAGATGGCTGCTTCTTTTTTTTGTTTGTATATTTCTACCACGTGGGTAGAAAAAAAAGGAAAAAGATGGGTGCGTAATTCGTTTCACCACGGAAGAAAAAACGAGAAATGTTTTTTTTTTTTTTTGTGTTCTAGTACGAAATTAATTACTTCGTCAGATACAATAAAGCTTGCACGTCGGGTCACCAATTGTTCGGATCGAGGGTGATGTTCCCGGACTATAAAAGTGTTCAGTTGAATCAAGCAATGTTGCATGCAAAGACAGAGTAATAATTAATAAACAAGAATGAAGTAGTTCAAATAAAGTTTATTGAACGTGTGTGTACGTGGAATGATGAAGTGTGTGATGTATGCATGTGTGTCGATGGAAAAACAGTTCTTGAAAAAGGTATAAGGAGAAATGAATCCGGCGTGAGGAAAGTCTTGGAAAGCCGTACACAAAGAAAACGAGTTGAGAACTCTTACCGTTGTTTGCCCACGTGTGTTGGTAGTTGTTAAGCCGATTGAAGAGGAAAAACGTGAGACGAAACGCTAGTGTATTAGCGTCGTTCTGTCGACCAGAGAAGAGTGAAAGACGGAGCGCAGGTGCCAGCATACTTCTGTCGAGGCTGGGTAAGAAGAGGGAGATTTTCCGTTTGGCTCCGGGTTTTATAGTCCGAAGGGCAGATAACTCTGGTGTCGCTTTACAGCGCCACCTGTTGGTGATAAAGCGACACCTACCGGCAAACCGGTGTAGTTATGTTTTGAAAGGAGGAGGTAACTGCTACACGTCCATCAAATAATTCCAAATAAGATGCGTCCATCAAATAATTCCAAATAAGATGCGTCCATCAAATAATTCCAAATAAGATGCGTCCATTAAATCATTCCAAATAAGATGCGTCCATCAAATAATTCCAAATAAGATGCATCCATTAAATCATTCCAAATAAGATGCGTCCATTAAATCATTCCAAATAAGATGCGTCCATCAAATCATTCCAAATAAGATGCGTCCATCAAATCATTTCAAATAAGATGCGTCCATCAAATCATTCCAAATAAGATGCGTCCATCAAATCATTCCAAATAAGATGCGTCCATCAAATCATTACAAATAAGATGCGCCCATTAAATCATTCTAAATAAGATGCGTCCATCAAATAATTCCAAATAAGATACGTCCATCAAATAATTCTAAATAAGATGCGCCCATCAAATCATTCCAAATAAGATGCGTCGATCAAATCATTCCAAATAAGATGCGTCCATTAAATCATTCCAAATAAGATGCGTCCATCAAATCATTCCAAATAAGATGCGTCCATCAAATCATTCCAAAATAAGATGCGTCCATCAAATCATTCTAAATAAGATGTGTCCATCAAATAATTCCAAATAAGATGCGTCCATCAAATAATTCTAAATAAGATGCGTCCATCAAATCATTACAAATAAGATGCGTCCATCAAATCATTACAAATAAGATGCGTCCATTAAATCATTTCAAATAAGATGCGTCCATCAAATCATTCCAAATAAGATGCGTCCATCAAATCATTCCAAATAAGATGCGTCCATTAAATAACCAGGCGCCCAAATTTGTTCAAATGGGCGGCTTTTGGTCTTGCTTCAACATTAGCATCACGATTAAGGGTGAAATAATAGAGTAGACGAGACTTAGGTCTTAGTGTACTTCACACCCCGATTAGGTGACGTCACCAATTTGGTCGTTCTTGTGTTCGGTTGGTCACCTTGCACCACCCGAGAAAAGTTGCTGTACTGATTGTGGCTGAAGATGTCGAAGGGTTCTTGTCCGGCAATCACCGCCCGGAAAAGTTCCACGTTGTGATAAAAAGATCAGAGGGCATCTGTCCGGAACTGGTCAGCAACTTTGTACCACTGAGGGGCAAAGAATCATTTCAAAGCAAGACAATGAAAGAAAATTAATTAACAAATCCGTCGGTTGGTTTTTGTATAAACATAATTATTTCAGTAGAAAGTCGTTCAATTAGAAACACTTCTGTCTTCTACTTCTGTGTTTCGAACCGGCAAATCTTAACAAGTTTTGGGGCGATTTTGGTTGGATGATATCAATACTAAATCCGAGGTCCGTCTCTCAATGACGTGAATTCGTTATGTGAGCAAAAGTGAGTCTCAGTGCGTCTTTCGAGACTCTCTTCTTACTCTCGCGAGGTTTGTTACGTTTTCCTTATATTGAGAATTAGAAAAGCATGACCCCGCCCCTCTTCCAATAGAATTTAATTCAATAATAAAAAATATATATTCTTGTTATTATTTCTTACCATATTGGTAATTTACACTCGCGGGGATTCGCCTCCTAGATGCTGAGTGGTCAGCAGATTCTACCTCGCTGTATTCTCTTCTTCATCTGTTTCTATCTCCCCCTGTTATCTCAGTGGGTGATTCTTTTTCCTTCGAAACTTACATTCGTAGAAGAAAAATGTATTTCTATTAATTACATAACGATAAAGACAGGGATTTGTCATAACTCCCATTGCCAAATCACATGGCTTGTATCTTTTAGTAAAAACAATTTAATCACCATTTCTCACAACGGTTTTGATTTCATGGTCGCATGTTATGTTAACATTTCAACGTCAATTCAATGCCAAGAATGTAAACAGCGTTGCCCTGTTCGTGATACAGCGGACATCTGGCTTTCCTCATGTCTGCATTCTCTGAGGCAAAGAAAACAACATTTCTCCTCTTATCAATTTTTCGCTTCTCTCTTCTTGTCCCTAAAACACTTCTCAATTGTTTTTGCGTTTTCATAACTTAAGAAAACAGACCATTCTTATGTCAATCTTTTTCAATTCGACAATATTGTCACAATTCGCCATTATCGGCAAACAAAACCCTATTGTCTATCGAAATACGAAAGCCAGGTATCCCATGAATATCATCGCTTCATTTTGAGATTTGCAATCTCCCAAAATATTGAAAAAAGAAAACAACTCTTTCTTTCTCTTATCAACTTTGTTTTTTTCTCTTGGTGAATAAATAAGCTGAAAGCATTCTTAGGAAAAACCAAGGTACGGTTTCGAATCAACCTTTTTAGATAATATTGTCAAATTAGTAGGGTAACTAATCGAGGAGAAGAAAAAACTGAAATGACGTCAATACTTCTTCACCACTTATCCGAGCATTGGTTCCGGTTATCTTAGATTTTATCTTAAACTTTCTAAAGTCCATACCAAAAGAGGTACGATTGGGATTGCGCAACCCTTGCTTCGCTATAAACTATTGATCACACAATGGACACCTTTTCATGGGGTGACTATTGTCTCTCGGAGGTCAAAAGAAAACTGAAAAGGTTAGGAAATATACAAGGTTGCGTTGGTCATGTGTGTCGGAATATGGACAGCAACCCCAATGACCCAGAAGATGGAACTGTTAAAAGAACGTTGGTATATTCCAAATATTCCTGAAGAAAAACGGTCAATGAATCCTCAGAACCATAACTTAGAGACTTTCCATTTAGCCCTTCTCAAAGCGTTTACGATGCGTGGTCGACTTAATGGATGTCGTTGCAGACCATAGAATCAACCATGCCAAGTTCAAATCCTATCGGATCTATTGTATTTAATTATGTACGAAAAGTAACCCACAATTCTATCTGCTATAGTAAAATAGCAACTTGCGGTCATGATAATAATAGGCGCATAACTAAAAAAATTATAGAATTTCTAAACCCATAACTTCAGTCAGATCATCTGTATTTTCGCACAATTTTCTTTGATGTCATTGCGTTTCTGATTGCTGAGAAGTATGCACTTATTAAACGAACTACATCATTGACCCCTATTATAAGTGCATTGAATTCACCCTTGGATGAGTATTGATTTACTCTTCTCCAGGAGTTAGGCACAAGGCCAGTTTTTATCTTACTCTCACAAGTAAGATGTGACCCAAGGTCGGATCGGGAAAGTGGGGTTTAAAAATTGTCCGGGCAGCCCCGTCGGCATTCCCCGGTAGGGGCGCCTCAGGCAGTAAGCAATAAACTTACTCCCCCCAAAAGAGGGGAGGCGAAGCCTGGGAGAGTGGATCTCTTATAACTGCAAAGGACAGACCCATAGACCGGCGTAAATCAAGCCCCGAAGGCCAAGACAATACCAGTCTATGGGGTGCAGTATCCATCTGAACAGATACTACACTTTGATCTTAGCCAAGGATGAGTACTCAAACCTTTATTCTCACTAACCAATTTTTATTTGTTATTGTTGCACCATAGGATTTGCTATAGACTAACGTATTTCGCTACAATTTATTAAAAATGGTACTTAATCCTTCAAAGAAAAATCAACTCAGAAGAATAACTCTTGCTAAAATAATAAGAGTTATCACCCCCCCCCCCCTGTCTATCAGCATTCCTAGCTTGCTTTTAACATAGAAACATTAACAAAACATATGTGAACGTAATGAATCCCGGCCTACGCCGGGTCAGTACAACTAGTTAATAATGAAGGTTAATACACTGTTTATTAAAAGATTAAAAATATTCGTGATTTATCTAATGGAAACCGTCGCAGCTTATGTTATTAAATAACAAAATAATGCTGTTGAATAATTACGATCTATTTTTTTTTTACACTTGAATGTTCTCACTCGCGGAGTGATATATACGTTGGGCGAGAAGAACACTGTTCACGTAGGCAGCTATTTCCGCTTCTACCCAAGCCCGTTTCCCGCGAAATGTAAACAATTCCGTTCGAGACGTCAATGTGACAAGATTTATATATCTCTTATCGCCTCTAGCAATGGTTCTGTCAGACGAGATGAAATTAGCGGACTCAATAAAATTGATTTAAATTGTAGAAGTTTGTCCTTTTAACCGAAAACTTGGTGACCCGTTTCTTTATTCCATACAAAGTCAGTGAAAAGAATACAGAAGCCGCAACTCGACTACAAAATGGCGACCTCAAACAAGCTTCTCCTTCAACTGTGCAGTCTTTTGTCTATATCTCATAAAAGTTTGGTTGTTTTGTTTTACATATATCAACTCTTTTTGTGTCATTTAATGCCAAATTCTGTCATTTTGGTAAAAGAGTTTATGCTTCAAGATTGGTGACTTTATTCTTCACAACAAATGACGGACATGCTTCATGGGAACGAATAACCATCCTTATTGATAGAGAATAGGAAGTTGACCGTTGGTTTATTTTTTGTAGGCCAGAGTGGTCAAATTCTCGGGCGCTGGCTTTTCAAATCCCACTTATCGACCTTGTGTCACATCTTACCGCTGTGGGAGGTAGAAAAATAACTTGTCCTTTTAACCAAAACCTTAATGCCAAATTCTGTCATTTTGGTAAAAGACTTTATGCTTCAAGTTTGGTGACTTTATTCTTCACAACAAATGACGGGCAGAGGAGACTAATGGACTCAATTCCATTTCTATAGTGCGTACATGTCAGCTAGATCAACCTGTCTTATATTACTGTTTTCATAACTATTTCCGGACCATATTTTGTGTTGACGAAACTGTTGAATAAAATTAATTTAAATTGTAGAGAAGAAGTTTGTCTTTTTCGCTGAAAACTTGGTGACCATTTCCATTGAGGTTCCTCAGAACAGATACTACACTTTGCTCCTAGCCAAAAGGCTAGGAGCAAAGTGTAGTATCTGTTCTGATGGATATTACACCCTATATACCGGTGTCGTCTTGGCCTTCGGGTCTTGATTTCCGCCTGTCTATAGGTTTGTCCTGTGCAGTTGTAGGAGGTCCACCCTCCCAGATTTTGCTTTCTCACCCTTTGAGAAGGAGTTAGTTTATTGCTAATCGCCTGAAGCGTCCCTACCGGGGAATGCCGACAGGGCTGCCCAGGCATTTTTGTAGGCCAGAGTGGTCAAATTCTCGGGCGCTGGCTTTTCAAATCCCACTTTCCGACCTTGTGTCACATCTTACCGCTGTGGGAGGTAGATAAATAACTTGGTGACCTTTTTCATCATAGCTAACAAGGCGAGTAGAATGGATACAGACGCAGCATCCATACTACAAAATTGCGATCTCCAACAAGCTTCTCACCACCTCAACTCTGCAGTTGACATGCCGTTAAATTGACAAACTAGGCAATAAAAACGCACGAAACTTGCCGTTGATTTCTCCAGTTATAAAACAAATATACATATATTTTGCGATGAGGATTATTTTTCGCATGAAAATTCGGATCGAGAATTAGGTTACCACGTGTCAACAATTAAAGTAACTATCTCGGATCGGTAAATGTAGTTGGGAACTCGGATGACAAACGCCGTGTTTATAATCATTCTCTTCTTCTATAAGAATTACATTTATTTTAGGCTGCGATATCAGGAACAAAAAGAAGACGAAAAGAAATACCACGTGTCTTTTATCATGACGTGGTATCTTTGAATCCTTCTCCTCATTGTTAAAAGGCGTGAGGGGGGGGGGGGAGCGGCTTCTATTTCTATTCGGCGAACAAGCCGCAACTGAGGATTTTTTTTGTTGCAACCCCAACCTTCCTGTGCCAGTTATATGAAACTTACGACTAATCATCGCAAAACGTCTTGGTCGAAATGTAAAAAAAGCAAAAAAACAAGTGCAAAAATTCTTAAGATACGCCCATTCGATCTGTGCGTTTAGTGATGAAAAACTCTTCAAACTGAAATTAGTATCATCTGGCGCCGCGTAAGTTGGCGTTTGACAGTGTCTAAAAACGGGATAGGCATAGATGTGTGCGTATATAAGCTTGCCTCTGTTTTGTCAGTGAGAAAGAGTGTATGCATGAAGTTGTGTGTACGTGAGTACATGCGGTCGTTGTGTTTTGTAGTTCTTGTTGCGTCTGCCTAGGCATTCGGCCCCAAAGGCCTCGGCCGTGCAGAATATGACGCAAAGAGAAGGATTTGGATTTTATTGCGACCATCCGCCAAACTTGTTAAACACTGTCTGAATACCCGACCCCTAAACAACTTGAGGAGGATTACAGCCGCGAGTTGCAAACCTCGATAGACAACGACTGGCTACTTTCGTACCCTGTAGACGAGATTGGACCCCGAAGGGTCTAATTCCGCTGATGGCCGTGTCGCAGAAAAAGAAATGTAAGATTTGGCCCGTCAAGGATTACCGTCAGCTCAATGAGCACGTGGATGCATACACGGCCTGCGCAGATACTTACTCACAAAATCTGAAGGAATATTGACAGCATGGGTCCAATGTCGTTGTCTTGGATTTACCGGCCTATTTGTAAGTTCACGTTGATAAGTCCCTATAACAGTTCCAAACGGTAGATATTAAATGGCAAATTTATTGCCTAACCCACTTGGCATTAGGGTTTAATGTGGCGCCATTTATCATGCGGTGTATCGCCAACACTCTGACTACAAGATGAAGTTGCCAACAACGCCATCTCCTTATACATCAACGACAAATTCGTTAATGAGAGTTTGTGTCATGAAGACCGGACGAAGGTCCAGCTTGAGTAGTCTAGATTATTGAGTAAGTGCTCAGAGAATCTGAGGAGTGATGTTGGTATTGTATGTCAGGGAAGAACATGGAAAAATTCAATAGCGAGGTAGAGGTGAGCTTCCAGCGTTGCCAGACTTACGTAAACTGTGTAACCAGATTACCCCAGGGTGATCGAACAAAAAAAAAAACGGGATAATAAAAAAGAATTATAATCAAGGTGGTAAGTAGATGTAGGTCAGGGCTGTGGATAGACGTCGTATTCCGAATGCGACTTTGATTGTTAGTATAATTTAAGGGTTTATACAAGAATGAAGACATAAACATATTGTTTTTATTTTGAGGTATGCAGATAGAGGAATGTATTAAAAACGATTTCAGAATTAGATCACCGATCGCGAAAGGATCGGAAAAATAGATGAGAGGTAGATTTGATTATCGAAGTGGGCGGACGCTTCGCCTTTTTCTCCCTCGGTTGGGGGATGGGGATTTGACTGCATTTGTAACGCAGGAGCGTATCAAGGGAATGTCGACATTCTACTATGAATAAACTGTAAGCTATAAAAAAGCCTTTCTTGTTTCAATTCTTTATTTCTTCTGCAACTATTTCCGCATATTGCGGACATACAATAAAGAACAGGGGATAACGTTACAGTTGAGGCATCTTTTCCATATGTGGATGTAAGTTGGACATTCAGAAGTACGTGGCTGACTATCGAATTTTAAAGCGAACAGCAAATGCCGTATGTATTGGAATGATGAACTCCGTAACCACCACCTCGGCAGTGGCACAGATAGATCCAGCATGTGCTGACGTGCGTGGATAGGCAGGATATCACTATATGGGTTTGTCACCGGCGTTGTTATTGTTGAGACCAGTGGATCCATCGCTAAGTACACAAGTTGGCTACAACCACTATGCATAGATAGGTGACAGAACTTGACGCAGTAATGAGAGGCGTCACCATGGCATTACAACGGAAGACGACAATAGTTCACCTCTGAACAGATCCGCCCTGTGCGCATCAGTGGGTTTCAGACGAACTGTCCGGAAAGATGAGGGTGTTCACCAAAACAACCTTGAACATGTTGATAATGCATAGGTTCCTTCCGCCCGAAACTGATATGGAATCTATGTTCTAACAATCGATGTGGCGCTCGTCAAATTGCTTGAGAATCGGACAGATGAAATCCAGAATGGGATGCAACCAATATACTGCATAAACAAAAAGGCTGGATTCTACTTAGATAGAAATCATCCATCAATGCAGTTATCACCCCGGCATGAAACACGTTATCATATGGAGGTTTATAAGCCCCGGAGTCTCAAAGAAAGCTATTTATGAGATGGGCTTTACATTGGAAGGGGTGTCAATCCATAGATCCAGCCCCAATACATTGGAAAGAATGTATGAGAATTGGTGCATTTTTTAAAATGTGGGTGGTCCACTTTGGAAGCAGGAACAACCTAACGATCACAAACTGCGGATCTAGCCGATTTTCCATTTAGGGACTGCGTTTACGCCAAAGCTCGGTACTTTTTAGGAATAGATATCCAAAACAATTTCAGTACTTATATATTGTTAGTCTTTTTTGTGAAGAGGTTATTTAACGAAAGAAATTATTGATTTTATCTTAAATTTAAGTGTATTTTTTTAATGGAAATCGTTCCAGACATGGCTTGAAGCCAATGGTGTAAGGAGCTAACAAGAACGAAATATGATCATTGCAAAAACAGGAGATGCCTATTGGTCTTAGTCTTAAAAAGACCAAGGCTATAGGTAGGAGAAAAACACTCAGCAGGAAGAGAGTTCCACAAGTCTGCAGTTATTTGAAAAAAAGCTACTGGAATAAGAAGCTGTATTAAAATGAGGTATCAAAACAGCGAAGTGATGGAGACCAACGATTCGAACGAATTGGAACAAAAGAAGCAGGGGATAGATCACACAATTCTGAAGAACATGTGTCATGATAGTACTTATAGAAAAGACTGAGACTAGCAACATCACGTATGTGTGTGAGAGAGAGAGGGTGTAGAGAAAAAGAACTGGGTGGGGCCAATCAAATTACAGATACGTTTCTGCACCTTATCAAGAACCCTAAAATGAGACAGAGATTTACCAGCCCAAATATGACAACATTACTCCATACATGGCTAGATAGTAGATTTGTAGAGATAGAGAATAGCCTCAGGTGTATTCTGTAATATTGTTTCGGTACTTCTAAACAATATGAACCAAACTGTTTCTTTTTACCTCTACCCTAACCTAACCCTAAACTAAAGTGAAAAGCTATCCAAAAATTCTAAATAAAAAGTTGCAAAAATAATAAGGATATCCAAAAAAATACGTGAAATAGTCGTCTACAAAATAACAGCTATATCTGGATACCTATTCCTAAAAAGCACTAAAAACTCTGATATTATCATCCTCCAGTTGGAGACAGTTTTCTGTGAAAAGGGGCCGTCTGTTAAACCGCTAACCGACAAAGGCACAGCGTTTTGTGGAGAAATAATTTCGTAGAAAAATGTTAATGTGTGACAATATTGTCGATCGACCTTGTTTTTGCTTTTGGGGATTTCCAGTTTATTTTATTCTTTATTGTTAACAAGAAGAAAACCCGATCTCCGATAAGAGAGAAAATAATTGTTTTCTTCCTGGGAGTTGGTGGGTGAAAAATAACTTATTGTAGAGATACAAAGAGGATATCATCCATAACTGCCAGATGGGATTTCTCTTGCTGACATTTTGAGGAGATTAAAAGTTCCCAATAGTGCAATGGAAACAGGTAATGGCGACTTTGGAAGATATAATCAGCTAAACAAGAGATAGCATGAGAACGAAATGTTTTTCTTAAATCGTTAATGCCAAAAGAATTAAAGAATGTTTCTTAGAATGTTATTATTGTCTCTGCCGAAGATAATTTGCATAGGGAATGGGACAAGTGGTTACTGTCACAGGGAAGTGAACATCGAGTTGTTGACATTCCTGACATTGAATGGATGTAGGTTAAGATAACGAGCGTCCAAGAATTAACACATATATTGCAAAGATAAGAATTGAATTGTTTTGCAGGTCTCCCCCACATCGCAGGTCTTGTGTAGCCGTGTGGGATGATGGAGGAGGTGAGGTGTCTGCGGAATGACATTCCCCGTATTTGCAGGTTAATGAAAATATATTTTTCTCTTCTATGAATAAGTTTCGAGATGAGATGGATATCCCCCTACTGAGGTAACGGTGTGATATGAAAACAGATGATTAAGAAGAAATGTTTTTTCTGTGTATGAGTTTCAAAGGAGGGCTGGATCTCCTCCATCCCACTAAGGTAACAGTGGGAGATGGAGACGGATGAAGAAGAAGATGGGGGATTAAACATACACTTGGCCATTTATGATTTATAAGAGTCAGTTGGAAAATACCTAATATGGAAAGTAATGCAAATGAGAATATATTTTTTATTTGTTGAATTGAATTCTGTTGGAGGAGAGGGCGAGGTCCCGCCCAATATCAGCATACCTAATTCTCAATACAATGACAGTGTAACAGACATTCAAAGCCCACCCCCTTTGCTCGCCTATTGAATCCACGTCGGTGAGAGAGGACACTCCCCGGACACTCCCCGGACACTCCGGACATGGGGTTGGCGTCGCCAGATCATAATCGCCCAAACTTAGCAATATTGCCGGTCCAAAACACAGACATTAGAAGTTAAAAGTTAGAATTTTTTAGCAAACATAGTCTTGTATATTTGACCCTAATAATTATTGTTTTATACAAAGACACATCCGAATTATTTTTTGCCTGAAATTGCCTTCCATGCAAGAAATGGAAATATGTGATCACGTATTGTCGGACATTAGGACGGTGGACGTATCTCACCATACAATCAAGTGCATAGCTGCGAGAACGCAATGCACAATAATGGAGGCAGTATACTGGTATGATGTAACTGCAAAGAATCACGCAATGGTTTCAACAGTGCCAGCCAAACTGAAACATGCGTACAAGATCTGTATAAATGACACTGATGCTGCGACGCCACCTGAGGACAAACACCCTGTCATTTACACGATGGGTGATAACGTTTGAGTAGACATTACAGTGGCGGTGTACTCACTGTTCAAAAGAAGAAAAAAAGGAGAAAACCTTACAGACCACATTCAGTCTTCATCGATGGGATACCACGCGTTATTTTGTGAAGAAGAAACTACCAGCATCCGTATTCCTCTATCGAACGACGAAACACTGTTGTGTATGAGGACTTGGCGCGGGAAGATTCATCAGCATCGGGAGAGTGTCCAACGACCTTGATGAAGACACACCCAAGTGATATGTCCGATGATGATATATCTGGGGTGGTTCAGCTGAGGAAGATACAACTGAGGAGACGACTGAGATTGCACAACCGTGACGGACCTGCAGACTAAAAGAACCTCCCCCCCCCCACACACGGAGGGCATGCAACAACAGACATGAAAACGCCAGCGAACTGCGTGTGTGTTCTGTCCCCGTGTATAATTTAGCAACATTGCTATTCGAGCTCATGTACACAGTTAATACACGCACTCTCTCACTAACAAAATAAGCACGCTAATATACACGCACATCTACAACGCTTATAACATTTACATACACTGTCACACGTAAACTCACAAGGCGCAGCCGAAATGAATATGTCTCCTGAATTTCTCCTTACAGACAAAAAAACTTATTTTCACTTGGACGGTTCTAAGATTCTCTTAACTTTCATATTCTTCCAACTCTTTATCTTTCTTTGTCTTAATAAGTTGTCGATACAAATAAATTATTCTTTCATGGATTGACGTTGTGATTCTTTTCTTTTGGTATTGTCTTTTTCCCTACAGTATAAATGATAGTGTGTATGTAGGTAGTCACGTAAGTATTGGTATTAAAAAAGAACAATCGTTTTCAATGTTTCAGAATAAATGTGTGAGAATATGACGTAATATTTTTGTAGAATATGACGTAATTTCGGTTACAGACAAACGCCAAATATCTATTATGATAGGATTTTTTGTTTCATTTATTTTTTACATATTTGTTCACATTTTATCTATTTATTTACATCTTTTTAATATTTCTTCTATTACATCTTTTACATATTTTTCTATTTATTTATAACTTTTTCATTTACATCTATTTATTTATATCTTTATAATCTTTTTTCTATTACATCTTTTTATTTTTTTTCTATTTATTTATATCTTTTTCATTTACATGTATTTGTTAGATTATGACAGGCTCTGTATTTTAAACGGGTAGATTGGCTAGTATTAATTATGAATTGTGTGAAAGAAATAGGATTATGTACAATTTGAGGGCATCTGTGATTTTAGGAACAAACAACCATGATTCATGGTGACTCGTTTTATAAGCCAAAACAAATTTGAGGTATGTTTTGACCGATAGGAAATGCTCAGATCAAAGGTCAGACAAAGGCGATTTGAGTCTGTTGTGACATTCGTTTGAGGGGCCAGAGGGGGGGGCTCTGACGTCACAGATTCTTTTTGTGTGAGAAATTAGTTTTTGGATCAGTTCACGATAGAAGCCCGTAATGTAGAGACGTATAAGCTGGTCTGTGCAGTGCGAGGTCTGTGTGAATCGCGAGAGATGGGCTAAACTTACTAGAAAATAGCTAACTGCATCTAACGTCCCACAGTAAGATGTGAATGTATGAACCGACGACGGGACCCCCCCCCTCCACTGGAATGATGCGTGAAATAAAAAGAACAAAAGAAATCTCTCAGAAAAACCGTCTTCGAGTGTCTCTGTCCTCTGCTTGAAAATAGAATCTGCTCCCAAAACAGATACTCCACGACGATCACGAGCCAGCAACACAGATGAGGTGCCAACGAACACGATCAGCGACGAACGAGAACTGCAAAGGTAACTTTCTTATAATATAAAATATCTGGAAAATGTGTTTGAAGTGACTCTCTTAAAATATGTGTTAAAATGACGCTTAAAAACATGTCTTTAAAATTGACTATGAGAAGAGCCTTCCAAAAAATGTTTTACAAAAGTATTAAAAAAAAAGATTGAAATCACTATTAATCCTCTCATGAACTTTTCGCATTGTTTTCGGCCCGGAGAGGATATAATTCGAACTGTTGAGGTGGTTTCGGAGAACTGCCTCAGTCGGAAGGATTAGTGACAATAATAATTATAATGATAAATCCCCTTTTGGTGCCACGCCGCTTCATGGGTTATGTAACATATTTATTTACATCTTTAACATCCTTTTTACATCTTTTTTCTATTGATTTACATCTTTTTCATTTTCATCTATTTATTTGCATTTTGTCCACGTCAACATTGCTATTTATAATACGTTCCAGCCGAGCTTGAGAAAAAAATGGTTTAGCAACCCGAAGTCCCGATCAGTTGCAAGGTCATTTGTAGTTCGCCTATGCAGACGTCGGTGAGAGTTATTACCAAAAGTGTCGAATCATGTGGGGAATCTGACATCCAAGTTTTAGATCTTACTTTAAGTGTATTATTTATATGTGGATTGTTTGTTTACAATGCAATGATTCATGGAATTACAAGTCAATAAAACAGTTTTTTTTTCTTAAAAATCTTTAAAAAAATAATAAAACGCATGCACACTATTAATGTTTTAATGCCATTTCATAAAACATTCCTCAAATTATATCTACATGCATATACAGTATAAGTAAAATGTATTTAGTAGAAATGGAAGCACATTGTCCCTCATGTTACGTCACCTGAGTTTTAAGCGGATAAGTAAAATTCGGGTTTCGAGTCTCGTAAATGAAATACAAAATATAAACAGGTGTAGAGTTGTTAGTGAGATTGAGATATTTGTCGGATACATCAATTGTGTAGTAGTGTAGAACCAAGCCGGTCCCTCGACGACCATCGACTCCAACGTTTGTGCATGAGCTTTATATTTTTTTAATCTTTTTCTTCTGTCCGTGTTGTCTCTCGTATTAGCGATCGCCAAGGTCGCGTGTACTGATTTATAAGTTGTATACAAAAACAAAAACAGCTTAGACTCATACAAAAACATAAACACAGAGATATACATGGAGTGTTTGACTTGTTGGTAACGGGCGTATGTATGTGTGTCGTTGGGCCCGCACCGCTAGCGTCCACATCTGAGTTAAGTTACAGTATGTAAGCTAAGACCCAACTGAGATCATTTCTCTGTTGAGGCAAGTGATTGCCCACCCGGAGATCTCATCGTCTTCTCGACCTGATTTAAATCTATGCCGAACTTTTAATACCTCATCGTGTTTACCCTCCATATATATACTGTCTTATCTACTCGTCTGCTAAATATATCTACTTTCAACCGGAAATCCAGGATGTCCGGTCTTTCTCAGTCACTCCCAGCTGATCAGCGGAACCGACTACATCTACCCGTTTACTCAACCACTCTCTTCATCGCCCTTCGGCCACTGAAAAGCTAACACCTAATCGTCAGAGCGCCATCCAGTCTGGGCCACTTCATTGACTTATCTGACTGCCTGATCACTTTTCGCTTTTAGTGAGTCATTTTCCAACTTAACATTTTTGGTTGTGTGTGTGGAGGGGGCAGTCCATACTATCACAGAAGCGGCTGCTTCTGTGATAGTATGGACTGAGCTTGCTTGAAATAAATTAGAAGAAAAGTGTCACCAGAGTTCCATATAAAAATACCAACATCTTCTCTACAATTAAATAAACTTTCTTTAAAAGGTTCGCCAAACAGAGCAGGAACCAGAAGGAGTTAGTAACACAAGAATGTAAGACAACAGGTTATGTTGATTCCAACGGCGGGCATTGTCTCTAGAAAGAGAATTGAGTTCCCGAGTTCCATCTCGTCTCGCTACATTATGGCAAGAAACGAGAAGTGATTTGTAACATCTGATCTCAACGGCGTTTCTCGGGGAATTGTTTGTAAAAGACGCCCCCCAAAAAGAAACTGGGCAGAAACAAGGCAAGGCGGACATGCGCACTGTGTTCCAAACACTTGATTTATTACTACGCGAGTTTTGGCATGCCTGGGTGAGCCAACCGAAACACATATTAATCACTACACGAGCGATTATATGTAAATACAAAAGAAAATAGATATCAACCATGTAACTGCTGCACAGGAAAAGGAGACAGAGTTATAGATAAAATCAATATTTATATATACACATATATAAGTTTACACAATTAATATTTATGTTCTTTAAGTGAAAGTGTATTTGTGTGCAGATATAAAGTTTGTTACTTATGTAATATATCGAGACAAGGTCAGGGATAAAGAGAATACAAGCGGTGTTCACTTTATGTTGTTTTACTAGTGTTTGAACTTAACCCCGTCCGTGATGATAAAGAGAATGAAGCGTCGTTTCTATTTCTGGAGTCAAGAGTTCTAATGAGTGAAGAGTTTTAATAAAGGGAGATAACTTATTATAATTTATATATGTGAAATAATGACTTACGTTTGTGAGGGATTTTTTATTTTTTTAGTGCGAAAATCATATCCCGTGTAAATAATTTGTTTTTGTTGTTTTGTCGTTGTTGTTGATGTGGATGTTTCTGTTTCAAACGCTTCGCGTAGCACCATGACGCGACAAGGCTGAATTCAGATTCTCCCCAAATGAATGTGAGGAAAATGCAGCCCTTGTCTAACTCTGCCCGCCAGCGGATGCAAGTAAATAGGGACTCTCCCCATATTGAAAACAGACTTCCTGTTTATACCTCAATCAACCGGCGCGCGATCGGTTTATCTGAATTTGACAAAGACTTATTTAGCAACACGAACTCTCGATTAGTTGTCGGGTAACTTTGAGTTCGTCTGCGCGGACGTCGGCGAGGGCTATCACCAGAACTGTCGTATCCAAATAGTTTTTGCCCTGGAATCACCATGTGCACAAAAGTGTATTGGTTTTGTAAGTAGTGCGTTTATCAATATTTATTTCATTTAATTCGTTGTGTTCAACCTATTAGTCGTAAAATATCGAATTTAAATCTATTAACTATCAATAATTAGCCCGACAGTGGCTTTGTTGCTGTCGAACTGGGATATGGTTCTGTTCAATTCTAGTGGGTCCTTAATACCAGAAGGGGTTTAGTTTATTGCAAATTGCCTAAGGCGTTCCTAGCAGGGAATGCCGACGAGGCGGCTCAGGAATTTTTACAGGCAACAGTGCGTTTATCCTATTGCGGTGGCTTTTCAAAACCACACCTGACTTTGTGTCTAACCTCCTGGTAAGAAGGTAAATAATATGAAAAAAAAAAACTAACACATTATTTTTGTATTTCTTTGTCGCATATGCGTGCTGACGATGTTTAATTTTCTTAGTTGTCCTTAAGATTTCTCACTCGTTATAAATTTTCACTACCATAGTTTATCTCACCTACTGCATAACCGTTCCTTTTACGTTCATTTTATGCTTTTATTAGGGTCTGAACGGAACGCTGTCCGTAAAAAGAGGATGAAACCTCATTTTTATTTCTGGAGTAACATCAATGAGGAGTTCAGATAAAGGGAGATAACTTATACTTTGTGCCTCGTCTGCGTACGGATGATGTTACTCTTTTCTTCATCCACATTCTGTTTCTTTTTAAAAAAATGTTCCTAGTCGTCCTTTGCATAGTCAGATTAAAATTTCTCACTTGTTATAATTTTTCACGATTCTAGCACACATTTTCAACAAGTAGTTTACAATCTCATGTTACTGCGTTGTTTTCTGCGTATCATCAATATCTTTAACAGCAATTATTTATCTTTATTTGTTGTATTGTACTTGAACAGTTAATAAAAATAAATACCCCCGAACACAGGGTTAGAAAATCTGTTATATAAATGTACATTGTTTGTTTGCATGAGTGTGTGTCCGTCCACCTAAAGGTCAGAAACTACATAATGTTAGATAATGGCCCTATGGGAATGGACGTATCTGTTGGAAATCGTTGGTTTGGCTTGCGCAAATTAACGCGGGGTGGATCCGGCAGTCGAGAGCAGAATAGGGCCTGTTCTCACAGTCGGAAATCACAGACGTGACAAGTTCACCGCGTGACGAGACCCCAGATCAAGTGTCAGTGTGCACCTGCGAGAGGCTCTGTGACGTCACAGGCCTTTGCGTGGGAAACAGGGATCCGTGACGTCACTCGTTCTTCGTGAGAAGCGAGTTTGAGTCAGTCTGGGGTTTGGAGGCGAACCGATGAAACGTGATTGTTACCATGTAAACTACAACAGATAAGGGAAGTATTTCCCTAAGAAAATACAGGCGAGAAATATCTTTCTCCCTCCCACGAATGGTTAAGACTTATTTGATAAGTAACTACGATAAAGTAGTGATTTGCTGTCTCTCTCTCTCTCTCTCCGTAATGAATGTCCCCAAGCCGATAAATAACTAATGATTGTAATAAAAATAATTGATTGTTGTTTGGTGAGTCGGCCAGGAAGATTTTGTTGCAGACAACGGACGGCGTGGTTCACGGCAGGAAGGAAAGAAGAAAGAATTCATCTACTAGACGACATCGAGACGGCGACCCTATACACGGCGATGGAGAAATCTAAAGGTATGCAAACAATATATGAACTATGTGAGTTATGATGTTTTAAAAATGACGAATATTAAATGTGAACTGCCACGGCCCTTTCAGGGACGAGTATACGAAACGAGGAAGCCGCTGCCCTAAGTAAGAGGGCTATGCAACAAATACCTTTTTGGTTGCTGTGAACGGGACTTTCTTAAAAGAAAAGAAATTGAACTTTGGTTCACATAATGTATAGGTTCTAAATGATAAATGAACGCACGGGCGTGGTCGGCGAAGACAGAGAGAGAACTACAAAACAGTAAGTAAAAAGCCGTTGTTTATTTTGAGAGACAACGCCTTAAAAAAAGGCGCGATGTGCCGTAAAAGTAAAAACAGAATATAAACAACACTGAATAGAAAACAAACAAACAAACACACGCACACGCCAAAATCAAATATAAAACAAAGTAATAACACATACAAAAAAATGAATAAATAATAATAATAATAATAATAATAATAATTCGTGACACACGCACACATGAATGTAGAACTAAAAAAAACAATGTACTATTACACACACGCAGTTTTAACTTTGGTAGAAAGAAAAACAAAGAGACGGTGACAAACTTACACACATACACACAAGCAGAACATTTTCTGTCCATGTTTAAAATAATGCATTCAGTGGGTGGGGAACTGATATATTGTATTGTTATGTTGTCAGCTGGGGTGTTTTTTTCACTCAAATTGTATTGTTTTGAATCTTTCTTTATTTGATTTAAATGTATCCTCGAGAGAGAGACTCATTGAATTAATTTTCCTTGTTTTTTTTCGGTTTGGCCGAGAACATTGTTTTGTTTTTGTGTTTTGTTTTTTAGGCCCTCCTCATATTAAAATATTAGTATATAAAAGAAAAAGAAACAGTGACTAATTAAGGCTAAGTAGAAGTCAGCCAATTAGACGGAGTTAGAATGAGAGAATTGACCTTTTGGCGGTGCGGTAAGGGTTTTATCAGGGGTCCGATGTAGAGGCCGTAGGGCCATGTCTCTTCCAACTGACGGGTTGGGATTGAGTTATGTTCGCTACGTGTGACCCGTTGAGGTAGCCGGTGAGCTTGCGATTATACGGCCAAAGAGTTGTTTCGGTGCCACACGCGTAAAAAAGCGATTTTGTAGCCATTAAAAGATTGGCATGATATATTTTGGGGGGGACCTCGGAGTTATCGTATCGGTATGGGTCATTGTTGTTTAGTGGGTCGGTGGGGCCCACGAGAGTACCACGACGGTGTGGCGGGTCTGGAGGATTGTGAAATTAGGTTCGTGTGAGTGAATTTGGTTCGGTCCGAAACGGATTGATATGGCACCAGAACGATGACATGTCGGAATTAGTTAGGAAAAGTGGGTGGGGTCAGAGTGGAATGTTGGGCCCCTTAGATGTAGGATATTGAAAGCCGGGTCGTCAGCCCTGAGGTTATTGTGAGCCCCCTTGGTAGGGACAGACAAAGTGAAGCGAGCCGGCTCGGAGGAACTGACGGATCATATTGGGTTGGGAGTTAATGGGTCGCTCTGGTCCGTGTTAAAAAAGGAGTGGTCGAATGGTGTGATACGACATAACTTACAGAGAAATTAGATAGCTGACCAGTAAGAGATTATAAGAATTTTGGAATGGGGGTTTCTGTTTTGCCCTGTGTTCTGTTAGAATTTAATGGATGGGTGTGGTGAGTTGTGTGACTAGGTATCGTGTGTAGATGCCGTGGGGTCAAGTGATCAAGCAACCTTGCGACAGGGGAACACCCAGCGTGTCCTATTATCGATTATGACAGGGATGGCCATAGAGCCGATATCGATCGTAAGGGGAATTTCCTTACATCCCAGGAAAGGTCATAATGCCGTTTTATGGCAGCCGGGTCAAGAGGGTGGACCTGAGATGTCCAGCCGTGCTAACCCCTGGTTTTGACCAGACCCTGCGGAGGGGTGTGTAAAAATCAAAATCTTAGGATTGTTTTTTTTTGTATAGGGAGTGGGGGGAATGTTGGATAATGGCCCTATGGGAATGGACGTATCTGTTAGAAGTCGTTGGTTTGACTTGGGCGAATTAACGATGGGTGGACCCGGCAGTCGAGTGCAGAATAAGGCCTGTTCTCACAGTCGGAAATCACAGACGTGACAAGTTCACCGCGTGACGAGACCCCAGATCAAGGATCAGTGTGCACCTGCGAGAGGCTCTGTAACGTCACAGGCTTTTGCGTGGAAAACAGAGGGATCCGTGACGTCACTCGTTCTTCGTGAGAAGCGAGTTTGAGTCAGTCTGGGTTTTGGAGGCGAACCGATGAGACGTGATTGTTACCATGTAAACTACAACAGATAAGGGAATTGTTACCCTAAGAAAATACAGGCGAGAATATCCTTCCCCCCACCCACGAATGGTTCAGACTTATTTGATAAGTAACTACGATAAAGTAGTGATTAGCTCTCTCTCTCTCTCTCTCTCTCTCTCTCTCTCTCTCTCTCCCCAAGCCGATAAATAACTAACGCTTGTAATAAAAAGAATTGAAAGTTAAAAAGATAATTGTTTGGTTAGTCGGTCAGGAAGCTTTTGTTGCAGACAACGGACGGCGTGGTTCACGGCAGGAAGGAAAGAAGAAAGAATTCATCCACTAGACGACATCGAGACGGCGACCCTCTACACGGCGAGGGAGAAATCTAAAGGTATGCAAACAATATATGTACTATGTGATTTATGATGTTTTAAAAATTACGAGTATTAAATGTGAACTGCCACGGCCCTTTCAGGGACGAGTATACGAAACGAGAAAAGCCGCGGCCCTAAGTAAGAGGGCTATGCAACAATAAGTTATACCCACAAAGCTGATATATTCTTATTCAGCATTCCCTCGGACAGAATATGGACACACATTCTTGGTAACATTCACTATTTGGGGATCAACTGAAACAAAAGTAGTCAAGAAGGGTCGACATTTTGAGTGATTTTTCCAGTTACCAAAGAAAGAAAGAGGTGGTGATATATATATATATATATATATATATATATAGTAGAATCAAATATGGCTTAAGGAAAGAACAATAAATATTAGTTTATTAAAGAATATCCCTTGCATTGAACAATCTATATTTGAAATGAATCTGGACATTCGTATATGTTTATCACTCTTATTTCTTCTACCTTTATATATATATATATATATATATATATATATATATATATATATATATATATATATATATATATATATATATATATATGTCTGTGTGTATATATATATATATATATATATATATATATATATATATAGGAGGGGATAGAGAGAAAGACATAGAAAGAGAGAGAGATAGAGAGACATGAGGAGGCCGATAAAGGAAGAAAAGGGTGGGAGAGAGATGTGGGGGACTGGGGGATAGAGAGAGAGAGAGAGAGAGAGAGAGAGAGAGAGAGAGAGAGAGAGAGAGAGAGAGAGAGAGAGATTTAAAAGAAAAATGTCACAAACAATTTTTAACTCTTCTGATTTATTGTCCATGCCTCCCGGGTAACACCGGATAACCATGCTAGTAAACTATATACATTTTTAGTCTTGCTCTCACATGACAAATAACAAATACAAAAACATACTGTTTATACACCTGTTCAGACTTAGTTCATTATTGTCTACAACTTTATCTTCATTTGAATTGTCATCAAGACACGTGTCTGCTCGGTACAAATTCCCTCTGTGATCTCATCGCAGTGAACTGTTCTATCTTGTTGTCGATCGGCAGCCACTCTGTCACCGTCTTTGTCCATCGATCGTCCGTCCTTTGACCCGTATCTTCTTCAGTCAGCCAACTCGATCGCGTCCGCCACCCGCAGATCCTATTTGCTGACTAGGTCGGCGTATAGCGGGTTACGTGACGGCAAGCTTCTGCCGGTCGGCCACGTTAGTTGACAAGGTCTTAATTAATTACTCAAAATCTCAGTCTATACAATACGCTAATTCATCATTAGTATTTTCATATAATTCGTTGCGTAGATAAAATTTGGTTAAAGTCAAGATTGTCTGCTCTGTTTGACTTCCGCTTTCTGCAGAGAAGACGGGGCGCCGGTAACGACGCAGATATGGTCTATTCTGATTAATGATTGGTACAAAATCTTTACCATAACCGTATTTTTTAAATTACAAATATTGTTCTCATGATTGAAAATGTCAGAAGGTTTTTTTTTTAATCAAATACTCAAACGAATTCGTCTGTTTGTCAGAATTTATTTATTTTTAATAAAATATGTTATAAAAATGATAGATTTTTAAAAGATTTTTTTAAACAAATAATTAATCGAATTGGTCTTTTTCTTCAATCAGGTTTCTTTTAAATAAAATATTTTATAAAAAAAATAGTTGGTCAAAGTTCAGAACAGTTTTAACAAAGTCAAGAATGGCTTTCTAAATAATAACGTTATTATTTAGAAAGCCATTATTAACATGGGGAAATGGGGGGGGCTTTCATTTTATCTATGAGGAAGATAATCATTAATCAGAAGGGATCTTATATGGGTCGTTAACAGCGTCCCGTCTGCTCCGCAGAAACCGGAAGTCAAAAAGAGCAGACAATCTTGACTTTAACCTAATGTTGCATAGCCGTCCCGGAATGGGCCGTGGCAGTTCTCGCTTTCTATACCCGTCCCGGAATAGGCCGTGGCAGTTCACGCTTAAACAACTGGTCATTTTTAACACCAAAAATGTATATGTCGCATACCTTTTAATTTCTCGTACCTTCTCTCTTTCCTCGTCGCGTGGAGGGGTGTCGTCTCGATGTCGTCTGCTGTGTCTGCAACAAAACCTTCACGAGACAAACAATCTTTTAAACTTTTGATTCTGTTTTATTCAGGCGTCAAATTTCTGTCGGCCATTGAGATGCTTCACTAACGTCGAGGGAGAGACCAAATTACTACTCTATCGTAGTTAATTCCTAGCTTAAGTCCTTAGCCATTCGAGGAGGGGGGAAGAAGAAATCTCATGCCTGTATTCTCTTAGGGAATGTATTCCCCTAACCATGTTGAAGATTACATAGAGAAATCGTCCGTTCGACTTGCTTCCAAAACCCAGACTGAAAAAACTCTGCTTCCAACACAAAAGCCCATGACGTCACAGAACCCCTATGCGCAGGTGCACCTTGACCCTTGATCTGAGGTCTCGTCAATGTGGTGGCCCTGTCAACGCTTGTGAGCTCTGACTGTGAGAACCAGTTTATTTGGCACTCGACTGTACGGGTCCACCCGCACTAAATCGCGCAAGCCAAACCAAACAATCTCCCAACATACGTCCATTTCAAGATGCGTCCGGCTCCACAGGGCCATTATCCAACACGAAAATTGAACAATTTATGCAATTTTCAGTAAACGCTACAATATAATTTCACGCAAGGTAGGTCAGAGTGCGCTTATCATACTTCATTATTTTCCAATTCTAATTAACCATTCTTATTACTAGCAATATTCCTCGCCATCCCAACTAACATATGTGTAAGACATTATCAAATGAAAGAATGATAAAAGTAATTCATTTTTATCGACAATTTGTTAAGACAATGTAAAATATCAATGAATGAGAGTTCAAAGAATCTAGGGAACGTTACGCGTGAAAGGGTTGTTTAGCGTGTAAGAAGGAATTGCGTTGACATGTTAATTTCGGCTGGTGTCGTGTTTATTTACGTGTGGGATAGACATGAAGTTGTATGTGTATATTAGCGTGACTGTTTTGCCAGTGAGAGAGTGTATTTACAAACTTGTGTGCAGCAGAGTTCGGTTAACAGTGTGTATATGCTGGCGCTGTGTTTAGTAGTTTTTGTGCGTCTCTCATCATACGTGTGCTATTGAAGAGAGCCTTTTGACCCCAAGGGCCTAGGCTAGATTGTGATGTGTGCACGTGTCTTGTCTGTGGAAGAAAAATAGGAAAGGGGATGAAAAACGCTGTGTTTGGGTTTTTATACTACGCGCCAGACTTGGAAGTGAATATGTC
Organism: Sepiola atlantica; assembly: GCA_963556195.1. Classification (NCBI taxonomy): domain Eukaryota; kingdom Metazoa; phylum Mollusca; class Cephalopoda; order Sepiida; family Sepiolidae; genus Sepiola; species Sepiola atlantica. Next base: position 171,962,885 of record OY744520.1, on the reverse strand, counting down.
TTGTGCTGTGATTGGTTGAAAGACACTGCTGATTTAAGCTTTGTTCAATCAATATGTAAAAAAAAAACATTCGCTGCCGCTGCGGTTTCTAACGCATTGACCAATGACATCTTTCCCCAGAAACACCCTCTTCCGTTCCTACGATTTTATTACAAGCTTAACATTTGGCTTTTCCCACCACGGCTTTCTCTGAATTAAAAAATATTCTTAGCCATTAATCACCACAGACGACCGCTTAGCTACCATTCCAACAAGTATTTAGACCAATTCCTTTTTGCCTCCGCGCGATTCCGATTGCTTTCCCAACTTCTCCATTCCAATAATATAGAAAAGTGTGTCGAAATGTTCACAAACGCACAGAAGCAAAACGAATATATTAGTTCTAACAAATCTCGATAAAAAGTTTCTAACTTTCAATAAAAATTATCCAAAATCAAAACTACGGCTAGTCGGCAGGGGAAGGACGTCACTCATCTTCCACGTATACACATATTTTTACTGGTATCTGTTAAATGAGTAAACGTTGTGTTGGCGAGCATGAGATCGAATACGGGTCTCAGTGATCAGAACGTCCTCGTTCATGAATCCACATACTATCGCTGATATTACGTTTCCTATATTATTCATTATTTTAAAATTCAATTGAAAATAAATTAATCCCACTATAAAGCACGATTCACATTTGGACTCTACTCATGTATTAGAAAATTTGAACGTACTTTTGAATTTTGTGATTAGACCAATTTCCTGTCAGTTAATTTGGGTGTTTGTATAAAATGTAAAAGTTTCATTGTATATGATTAATTAATGTAAGTTTATATCATTCCAAACAGTATTAGTACGTAAACGACCACAATAAATCCGATAGGATTTGAACTCATCAAAGCCGATTCCATAGTCCGCATTGCTATCTATTAGATCAATCAAACACTCTTCAAAACGGATTAGGATAGAATCAACCCTTGAGGCGGCTAAGAACAAAGAGACTATTTGGCCAATTTTAGCAACTGTCATCACCGTGTCATATGCATGAGCATCTATTTCAAAGAATATTATAGCAACCCTTAAAGTATCTAAGATCAACCCCAATTTCACGAGGTTCATGTTCACATGCAGCACCCACTATTGCATCAGAATATTGTGGGCCAGGATTAATGCTGAAATATTTGGTGCTTTTGCTCGTAGATGAATGACGAGTTAAATTTTCTTTCGGTTCTCACTCTGGTTATCATAAGGCTTTCGGCACCCGAGTTTAATCTGACACGTATCAAATCCGAAGATAAGAGAAGAGGCAAATATTAAAAGAAAGCGAACGGATGATATAACTTTAAAGGTCAGCGTATCCGCAAGGCATATCGCTACCAGCTTTGGTTCTAGTTGAATACAGGCGAAGTAGAATTGATGAAAAAAGAGACACCATAATCCAGCGAGAAAATTCATGTAGAACAATGTTTCCTAACCGCTAATTCATGTGATTGTTTGGGTAGTCTAAAAGGCTTGTTAATAAAATGGAGATTGTTGCAGAGTGTTAAATAAAGATTCGTAATTTGGAAATAAACTACATTTTAAATACCTTAAATGATTTCTGTTATACGTGTAGTGGGGCGGCGGCACGGATGAGCAATGACCAGTCGTCAAGTGTATCACTATCCTGGCTAACAAGAAAAATTGAAATGAATGATGAACGTGACGACAACAAAAAGGGGAAAAACGAACTGGTGTATGCAACAAAATATTAATGTGGTATTTATTTCAAATAAATAAATATACGTCTGTTAGGAAAGAGTTCATGATTCAGTGAATCGACAGGAAAAGATAGGTCGTTATCATTGGATGACGATTATGATTATCCTGGCCGAAATATTCTTTTCCTAAGAGTTGTTGATGTTTGATGTTGCTGTGTTTTTTTTGTTGCTGTTAAGTGAGTTGGATTTCTGCATTAGCTCAAAAAGTTCGTCGCTCAGAATTGCCTGCTCTGCATGACGTCCTCTGCGTTTGTCGCAGTTATTCGTTAACACCACAAGACTCAGCAGTTAGATGATAAGTCAAGAAAGGAGGAGGTGATGCCTGGGATGATGACATCTTAGGACTAAACCGTAACTCATTCCGGCAAAGGAGGATATGATGCTTAAAGCCAGCCCCTAGGTGGCCAGAATTATGCCAAGACGAACCCTGGCTGGTATGAAAAGGCCGCGAAAAAGGCTTATTTTTACAATGAATTAATGTTGGAAACGAAACCTAACTCTACAAGGTAAAGTACCCCCGAATCACCCGACAAGCATCAAAAGTAGACCTTGGTTTACTTTCGGTAGCCTCGTAACTTTTGCTTCCCTTATTTTGTCCTTTATTCATCACATTCCATGAGCGATGTTTCTGACAAACGCGGAATGATTGCTGTTTTCCGGGTCTATCCATCTAACACTTACCGTTGGCTAGTTATTGACCTTCAATTAGTATTTTTTAGCTCCTTACATCAAGTGGCTTCATGCCTTGTCTGGAGCGGTTTCCATAAAAGAAATCCCATCCTTTAACTTGAGAGGTACCTAGACGCCGGGAGATTTTCTACTCTAATAGCTTCTTTCCTCGATCAGCATGCATTTGTAATTCCCTGCTCCCTGTTTCCCCGACTGTACCAGCGTAATGTGAACAAGCATCTTGCTGCCCAACTCGTCACTCATGTTGCACCTACAAATCTGGCCCCTAATCACAGTATCTCTTTACGTTTCAGTGACAATATTCCTTGTTTGGGACGAACAAAAAGTATTTATTGAAAAAATAGTTTTGGAGAATGAGGAACATGGTACCTAACCTTAAGTGAACTGAAAAAATATTTTTAAAGATGTCATAGGGAAAGGGTGGTGCGTTTGAAGTTTCCAACTAAAATATGCCGAATTAAAAAAAAAAACGACAAAAATAATTGCTGTATCTGCTAAGGTTCCAGAACTGATTATTTTATTTATTTATTTATTTATTTATTTTTTACTAATAAATCACTACTTATGAAGGCTAAAATCCACTCGAGTATAAGGGTTAATGAGATAGATGGATTATCAGTTGAATTATGCAGACTATTATGAGGGGGATTGAAAATGATGAATGGAACGAACACAATCTGATTATTTATGACGATTTTTATGACATGTATTTGTTGACATCGGATTTCAAGGCGATCATGTCGTAGCCTGCAGGGAAGCAGTCCCGTAGTAAATGTTCCACAGATTGGAAATTTTGGAAATAAACTTGACGTATTATTCTCTAATAAGGGTTCATATCTCATATTAACTTTAAATGTCTTCTTCTTCTTCTTCTTCTTCTTCTTCTTCTTCTTTTCTTTCTTTTTCTTTTTTTTCTTCTTCTTCTTTTCTTTCTTTTTTTTTTCTTCTTTTTCTTCTTCTTCTTTTCTTTCTTTTTCTTCTTTTTCTTCTTTTTCTTCATCTTCTTTTTTCTTCTTCATCTTCTTCTTTTTCTTCTTCTTTGTCTTCTTCTTTTTCTTCTTGTTCTTCTTGTTCTTCTTGTTCTTGTTCTTCTTCTTCTTCTTCTTCTTCTTCTTCACTGGCGTCCATACTTTTAACACCATTTTGAGTTTCTTTTTCTTTTCTTTCCTTGTTTTTGTAAATTTAAATTCGATTTACATTTTAAAATGAGTTTATCCGCCCCTGACTTTTGCCGCCCACATTTTTTTTGCAGTCTTATGCAAATTACATATAACTTTTATAATTATGTTAAGCACTTGTAGTGTAACTATCGCAAGTTTTTAATTTAATTTTCCAACTTTCTCACAAATATCGATGCGTTTTATTACGCCGACATTTTTACAAAAAAAAAATGATATTTGTTTCTTAAATCATTTGTATTTTTCAAAATAACAAACATTAATCCTATTATTCAAGTAATATAAACCCGGTGATGGTTCGTTAAAAAAAAAATGCCCTTAATTAACGCCAAGTCTGGGATGGTATGTTGGAATTGATGCCGAGACTTTACATTCAGTTTCATAATTAAAAGGTAGTATTTGGGAATGTCTGGATCGGAGTCAAGACCCTTATTAAACTTATTAATTATATTAAAACGACCTTATTGTATTTAATATATCAGGTTCTTTATCTATATCACTATTTATATAAAGTTAGATATGCGTATGTTTATATATTTCTATGTATAGCATTCACGCCTAAATTAATTAACCGATCATTATGATTTTTAGAAAAGAGATATTATATATATATATATATATATATATATATATATATATATATATATATATATATATATATATATATATATTGTGTGTGTATTTAGGCAGCATTTTCTCATTTATGCAAACATTCTTTAAAATAACAGAATTCGTCTGTTTAATTATACCTTTTTTATTTTTTCAATTTTTCTGATGGTCATTTTGGTATTAAAATAAAAAAATTAATAAATGTTCCGTAGGTTTCACATGTTTCACAAACGTTTTCGATTCTTCGTCGAATCATCCTCAGGTGTCAAAAGCAAATGTACAAAAAAGCTGGAGAAAGAAGAGAATTTTAAAAAAGACGGCGGAGAAACGCGCAGAGAACATTTTCCGCATTGTTCCAGGATCGTTGGTGATTTTAAATTCAACAACGCTGGATGGCATCACAGAACAACATCGCATTACGTTAAGCATTTTAAAATGTTATTACTGGTTTCATATGTGATGTTGTTAATTTTAGGTTGTATAATAATACTGGAAGCTATCTACATAAAAGTAGATAGCTTCCAGTATTTTTACTTCCTGGAACAATGCGAAAAACGTTGTCTGCGCGTTTCTCCACCGTCTTTTTAAATTCTCTTCTTTCTCCAGCTTTTTTGTTCGTTTGCTTTTGACACCTGAGGATGATTCGACGAAGAATCGAAAACGTTCGTAAAACGTTCGTGAAACCTATGGAACATTTATTAATGCTTTTGATTTTAATACAAAGACCATCAGAAAAATTGAAAAAATAAAAAAGGTATAATTAAACAGAAGAATATTGTTATTTTTAACAATGTTTGCATATATATATATATATATATATATATATATATATATATATATATATATATAGTGCCAAATATGGTTTAGCTTCTTTCCTTCTATTCTTTATATATACTGACCTATTCTAATTGAAAGCTAGATGATTGTCAACTTGTTTCTTGTTCTTGCAAAGGTCATACCAAGAGCTTTATCCAACAGTGCAGGAGAAATTAATGAGTAATAGGAATCTATGTCCAACATAATGAATTTCCCGTTCTCGCCTTGGGGCAATTCGTCGAACCAACCTATAACCTGGTCTGAACATGACCACGAGTTATGGGCTATCTTAGATTTAATGTTAGATATGATTCTGTACAATATTCTTTTACTAACTATTCCTGTGTCTGATATACAAGGGGGTTAATCTAATGCTTGGGTTGTTATTGAAATCTTTTTTATGGTTCTTTAGTGTAAATCTCGGGCATTTTGGAGTGTACACCTCAATAGTTTTATCGATATTGATTTTTGAACATATTTCTGCGGAGTTAATATTACAGAGATCGTTTACATTAGCTATTTTGTAATTTTCATGCAGTTCTTTCAAAATCAGATTATTATAAGTTTTGAAACTCATCCTATAAGTGTTCATTGTTTTGTCGGCTGGTACTATTAAATTAGGGTCATTTTAAATTTTTTTTAAAAGCTTTATTTATTTTACTTGTTGGATTAAAGTATTGACACTTTTTTTTAATCCTCAAATTTCTTATCATATTGAAATTTTTCAGAGGGGTTATGGCAGGTGGACATTCCCGCGTTTTGATGTTATAGAATTTTGCGTATGTTTTATCCGAACTGTTAGAATTTGCGGCTGTATTGTAATCCGGAAGGTCCACAATGCGAGTTGTCTGGTTGTCAGTTCTTCGTTCACCTTCTCCCGAGAGATGATGATGAATTACCCTCAAACCGATTTTCTTTATAAAATAATTTACGACCTCTATCATATCCATCGTGTATGGTTTGGAATTGCTATGTTCTTAGGTGAGAAAGCTATTTCCTCCCTAGTAAACATACTAAATCGAGCTTGCTAAAGTATTCAGATCAATACTAGGATCAGTAATAGTAGTGCTAAAATATATGTGTTAGCATATACCTTTCATTCTTTACCTTTTCCAATTAAAAGCCCGATGATTATAAACTTATAACAACAGAGCACATATAAATAACAAGATTTTGTTACATTCCAAAGACCAAGATTTTATTTATCTTACCAAATATTTTTTCAAAACAAACCCTTTTGGTACAATTTTACGGTTTCGCTTCGTTTAGTAAGGAACCAATTAAAATTTGTATATCAATAACGGATATTTCCTTTCTGAATTCATCAGAAGGACAAACAAGTTCTCAATTCGAAAAATTATACATTGCGATGCGACAAAAATAAAGGTCTGAAAAAAACCCTCACATCTGATGCCCTTCCATTCATCGCGTCTCTGAAATCACTACCTCGGGCAGGCAGCCATATTGAAATTAGATGCAAAGCCAGGATAAATACGCACGACACATTGACCGAATATATTTTCTGAGGGACTAATATTTAAACCAGGCTAGAGGATAACAACACTTAACTTATTAATTTTTTTTGATTAACCTGTAAATAAATTTTATTATATAATTTACGTAATTTAAATTGGGAGTATTACTTCAAACTAAATGATAGCATCTAAACTTGATTCAATATATTTTAATCAAAATTTATTTTAATTCTTTTTCGATGCTAAGTGCCGGATTTCCTAATATTTTGCGGCAAGACTCAGGTGGTTCGATCGTTTATCGAGAATTGCGAAGCAGATGTTGGACCATGGGTCTCGAAATTGTCGAAAACGTTCTGGAAAATGATGAATTATTTGATGGAAGACATTTAATGCAACTAGGTAGGAATTATGGGAGCGACAGCTTAAGAAACAAAAGGAACAACAACTGTGTTTATTAATTGAAGTAATAAAGAATGATATACAAATAGTAAACTATTGATATACAGAATAAGCATTTTCGAATACGTGCATTCGCGTGAACTTATCACATGTGAAAAGGTTTTCTGGTAACAAGTGTGCACGCTTCGAGCCCAACAGTTTCTTTTTCGGTCTTAAGAGGAAGGATTTGCTTGCTTCTGGGGCTTATGTTGTAATACTGTCAATCGTTAACCGGCATAAAATGTAGTCATGAAAATAGAAAAAAAAATGGGAGTGATTTTTAAAGTTTATATAGACTGGCTCACGTGACTCATTAATGAGTGTCTTCTGAATTCTAATGATACAACATGGGATGAAACAAAACGAACAGAGAACAGACGAACACTGAGATCAGACAAAGAAGATATAACTTGATTAGACTTCATATATCCCAAAGAGCTTCGCAACATACTTGTGAATAAAATTCTGCAACTTATAACGGTCTTGGCTCTTAGCAGTCACAGATATTAACATTTCTTTTCTCTCGTGGAGAGCAGCCCCTGCGAGGTGATTTGGTCACACTATGACCAACCAGTCTCAAGAGCGTATTAATTTCTACCGAAGTTTTGAAGAACTACTCCCAGATCGGTGGAGATTCAGACATCAGCCAGAGAAGTTCCAGACAACAACGAAAAAAGACGTGATTTGCCCTACGTTGGTCCACTGGACAGCCGAGTAAGGCTATTCTCAACTTAAAGAAATACAGCTCGAAAAAAAAACAACTTTATTTCATTATTACATCGTTTACTATGACACTGTCTTAACTTTCGACAACCTACACCCAACGGTGTAGATCACTTAAATAAATACATATCGTTGTTGTCTATAAAAGGGCTTCAATTTTCCTTTCGTTTGACGACCGTTTTCTTACAAAATATTATAGGAGTGGGTCTTACAGGCCATGCGAAGATTAACTCCAATAGGACCAGTCTTTCTGCTGACAGAAGCGGCATGCTACTCTCAATCCTTTATTGGTCATCCTCTTGATATTACTTGAATGAAATCTTGATATGCTTTCTTTACATATCTGGAGTCTGGTAGCCGGGACAAATGTCCAAACCACGTTCATTTCTTTTTTTAAAACATAGTTCACCCCAAACAAGGCAGGCCACCACTGTAGACGTAAGGGGCTACTGAGAAAAAAGAAAAGGAGAGAAGGTTGGGGGGGGGGTAAACCTAAATTGGAATCTGCGCAGCGAGATGTCTGTTTACATTAGTTTTAAATTTCTGCATGTCAGTACTGTCGGGAAAACAGGGGGCAGGGAGGGAGTTCCAGAGGCCAGCAGCACGAGGAAAGAAGCTATTTGAGTAGAAGACTTTCCGGCATCTGGAGACTTCCACAGTGAATGAATGAGATTTAGTTGATTATCGAGTTGGTCTAGTGAATTCACGTCGAGGGGGCACCAGAGTAGCCAATTCATCGGAGCATAATCCATTGAAGTTTTTTTCGTATAACGTCGTTGATGGATCTGTCAATATTGAGCCTCTTTCTATCTGCATCCCTTCGTCTATCTTCCACTAGCAGAAGAATAGGGATGACAACTTCCGCATTTGGACGTCTAAAGAAAAGATATGTGGCAGGTAGGACATATTAACGTCTTTGAAGTTAAGACTTTACAATGCATTGATGGTTGCTATTGTTGTATATGCAGGTGAATGCTGGACTATAATCGCAGAGCACGAGAGGAAGCTTAATGTATTTGAAATTAAATGTTTAAGAACTATCCTTGGAGTAACTTGCGAGATAGACGAAAATGATAGACTTTGCGAGATAGACGAAAATGATAGACTTTGCGAGATAGACGAAAATGATAGACTTTGCGAGATAGACGAAAAAAAAGTTTTTATTAAATATATTATTTTATTACAAGATTAGGTTCGTAACTATTAATATAACGAACATGTTAATTTGAACGTAACTGTAGTTAACAAACCAGCCAAACTCCTTTTCAAAGATTGATGCGTCATCTCTTCTGTGGCCATAGTGTTATCCTCCGATGCTTCAAAACAATCCCATGATGCCACAACTGATATCAGACAACCACTTGATGGTTATTGAGCTTTTCTGAGATATCGATGTTTCTTTACCAGTTTTATACGATGATTTATACCATTTAGCCGCCCTTTTTAATCCGAGAAAAGATCCAGAAACAAAGACCAGAAGAGTGAGTCTCTGCAGAGTAGACGAAACCGTGGATGGATCATTCCACATAAAAGAAGCTATTTCGTTGAAAAAGTAGCAATAGGTCGCTAATAAATTGAAATTGTTATTGAAATTTAACTGTTTCGTCTATCCTAGCGCCTTCCAGCTGTGGATGGCGAATTCTGACGAGACAGAGGAATTTTGTCAATTGTCCCAACCGATGTGTGTGATTGTACTAATGCTTCGGCGGCCACGTCATGCAAATTTTATGACAGCTAATTTTCATTTGAGGCGTCGACATAGCAATATGCATTACATAACTTATGGTGGGTTTCAAGCGTGACCTGAACAGAAATTATTTTTATATCTGGACTTTATAGACTGCTAAAATAAGTAAAATTAAAAGGTGAAAAAACGAGATACTTATATACACATTTATTATTACTAGAAAAAAAATATGACCTTTTGGGTCATCCTTTGAGTTAGTGTTAAATTGTTTGAATAAGGAAAAAGTGACTTTGCAAAACCAGTTAAATTAACAAACGAAAAAAAAAATTCTAAATGAGTTTCTTTCTGTTCGCTATATCCCAACCCTTCCCCTTTCTACAACTACGGGTTAAATAATATTACTACCGGTGGTGATATTCCCTATTGTTTATAATGAACTATTCCAATATCCTGTTTTATAGTTAGTTTTATTGTCTGTAACGCTTAATAAACAGTGAAGTAACCAGCCATCAAAAACATGTCCAGGAATATGAACATCTTACCTGCATTGGAGTTGATTGCAGAGTTGATAAGGACACTTTGTATTACAAGGAAGTTACAGGGGAAAATAGTGAAAAAATGATTAAGAAAAGCAAGGGACCAGAGCGCCACTTAGCATTTACCAGAGAGATAGGAACTGCAAGTAAATATCTCACCCATAGAGTGATACCCAACACTAGTGCAACTGTTGCTGCTGTTCTAGAAGAGTACAACAGTGTAAATACTGTCAAGGCAATTTTGGTGGACAATACCAGTACAAACACTGGTTGTGAAACAGGGATGGTTACAGCTTTGGAGAAAAAACTTAAAAGGAAGTTGCATACCATTCAGCAAAATGAACTGCCATTTAGAGCCATCTTTAAGTTAATTGATGGAACTACAAGAAGCCCTACCACTTTCACTGGTCCTCTAGGGGAACTTTGTGGAACTAATTACCAGAATTTGCCCCAGGTAGCATTTCGTAGTATTAGTGGTCCTCTGGATAATTTGTATCTTACTGCAGAGGTAATGAATGATTTAAGTGGTGACCAGCGACTACTTTGGGAATATGCTGTAGGCATTTCTAAAGGGAAAGTGTTTAGTCTTTTTGTAATTTTATACAATTTTTACAGTTCACGTTTATTGAATACAGTTAAAAATGACATATTTTACTAGTGGTAATTCATACTTAGAATTCTGGTTTGAATATATTTTCCATTCATTGTATCTAACAAAAAATATCAATTTTATCTGGATTTATTAGTGAAATAGTAAAATTTTGAACTCAGTTTGTCAACAAAATCCTGCGGAAATTAGGTATTTCTGAACATTTTCGTACCCGATCTTTAAAACTAAATGCTCAGTTAAGTTTTAAAGTTAGGAATCTAATTTTTGGTATCAGTTCTCATAACACCAAACTCCAGCTTTCTCCCAAAAATGACAAATCAACCTGCCCTAATGTCTCATGTGACCGCAATTTAAACACTTTTTCTCATTTGATATGCACAATCTTTGTAACAATGCAATTGCCTGCAACCAATATACGGTTTACTAATCAAATTATCTTTATTTGGTTGATCAAATTTAGCTTGTGGATTAATTTTATTTTTGTTACGTATTCTTTTATTATGTGACAATCCGCTTTGCTTAATGTTTCTTGACTCTTGGCGAACACTAATAAAACGTTGGCAGTCTTCTACAATATGTTGAAGCGTTAAATCAGGTGAATGCTCTAGTTTATTAAGAACCCTTCGTCTGATTTCTGTATCCATATTTGATACTAAACCCTGTGAGAATGTTAGACATTTAAAATTGTTAGCGCTCAACTCCGAAAATTTGAACTCATCGCAGTGTTTGTTAACTACACTAGTGAAAGTAGTATCGTCTTCATTCCTTATGATATTCATACATTTCCACCTTTTGTGAAAAGAGACGTTTTAAGGCAAAACAATTTAGTTCATAATTGTAGCGCCCCAACAAATGTAATGTTGCTGTTTTTTACGCGATATATAATTGACGAATTTGGTATGTTCAACTGTACAAAACTTTCTTAATACCAAACGAACCTTTTTAAAATCGGTCCAATTCACACAGTCTGTTTTATAACGATCTTCCTATTGTCTAAAATATACGAGGCAAACGTAATTTTATTTTCAATGTCGTAAGTAAAATTATCGATAGCGCTACAAATAGCGTTTTGTGAAAATGCAATTTCATCTTCAACATTTTGACTATATTCAATAATTGGTGTAATTTTTTACCGTTCTTGTTGGCTATGAAGAAACATTTCCTAATTTTTTCATTTGTAACAATTTAATTTGTTCTTATTTGTTTTTCTTCGAATTTTTCTTCTATTTAAAGTTGTTGTTCCGGTTGGTGTTTAATGATGTTCAACATGGCACACTTAAATTCCTATATTTTCGTCACTTAAAATAGGATATCAGATTTTTTTTTTGTTTAAAATGTTTAGTTCTACACGGTCGTAAATGTAACCACTGGAAGATATTTTTTTCACTTCTAAGCTTGTTCAAACTTATTTGCGTGTTCCTGATTAAACAATACCAACCGAAAAAAAAATCGACAAACCTCTTGTTTTTGTCCGTGGTCGAACGATTTAGATTTCCAGACGTCGTGTTGACTTGAACTCTTTTTCATCGTCCTCAAGAACAGAAACTTTTTCCAAATTTTCTGACGTTGGAAACTTTCCTTTAAAAGATTTCGTAAACCTTGTGTGGTAAAAGTCCAGTATGTTACTGCTGTAATTAACAATTTTTCTCGGGCATACCACCTTAGTCTTTTTCGAAAATACAACATCGACAGTTGTAGAAATGGTTATGTTGTATCCAACGTCCGAGTTCTCGTTGCCAGTGTCTTGTGTGAAACAGTGGTTTCAGCGACGGAGTCGGCACCCTGGGGTGCACTGGAATGCATCGGGGAGATCAGGCCCCACGTAGAAACAAGTGGAGATCTGGGAGCTAGTACATATTTTCGACTGACCAGACCTTAATCGCTGTGGGCGCCAAAAAGTCTGAAATTGGTTCTCGTGTTGGCGTGGCGATTGAGCCCGCCCGAGAAGTGACAATCTCCATATGTCTGGCGGGCCCCGTTAATCGTAAATACTGGGGGAAACATCAACAGGGAAAAGCAAGCGTGCCAGGCGCTATGTGTGCGGGCGCGGGCGGCGGAGATAGGATCGCCGATCGGGCTGTCACTTTTGATTGTGGCCAGAGCCTCCTCTTCCCGATGATTGCTTGATCTAAATAGCGTCAGAAAGAAGCGAACCGGAGCACCCCAATTGTCGTACCACACAACGAGAAGAGAAAGAGAGTAAGTCCATAGCGCGCACACCACCCACCCCAAGAGGGGAGGGGGATGTTTGAGAGAGAGAGAGAGAGTATGAAATACACTTTTTGGGAAGAAAAAGAACTTTGGTTTGAGAACGAGAAGACAGTGACAACGAGTTAGATCCAAGATTTCGTTCGGTACGGACGCGTTAGCCGAGAGCTCAGAGACGAGCCGGCCAGGCGAGGGCGTCGCGCGAACGATCGTTCTCGTCTTGGCATGGCGTGGCCCATAGCACTCCCCCCACCGTTTGAGTAGACAAGTTATATCTCGATTAAGGATTTGCAGTCGTAAAGAGATTCACACACGCACACGGAGAGATACAATAGTTAGTAAAGAAGCCATTATCGAAAAATAGACTTTGGGTTAAAGTTAAAAACCCACCGTTCATTTTTATTAAATAATTATTGTTATGAAAAGACCTAGCCGTTTGTCGAGTTATTCTGTTATCGAATTGTCCTGCTAAGTAATCTTGCCTTCACAGAATCACGAAGTCGTCATTCAGCAGACCCGGAGGGGATTCAACGCCACCACAGACGACATCACGAGCCAAGGAAAAGGTGTTCACAGTCAGGAAGGATTCCTGCGCCGAGACGGATCGCATTACATTTTTTATGTTATAAATGGTGCCGCGACCTAGGATCATGGTACTGTGAGGAGTGCCTGGCAACCTCGGGAAAAGAAAGGGCAGAGCCAACCCACGGCAGAAAAGAAAAAACAAACAATTTTTTTTGCCGGCAGAACACTTTGAAAAAAAATAGACAAAAAAAAAACCCACGGCACAACGGACGATCTTTTTTTTTTACCGGCAGAGAATGCTTTAAAGTTTGACGGACATCGACACCCGTGTTTGAAAAAAAAAAAAGAAAAATAGAGAAAGGAAAAGAAATGAGAGAAACAGTTTGACGGGCGTGCACACCCGTGTTTGAAAAAGAGAATAGAAAAAGGGAAAAGAAAAGAGAGAAACAGTCCAACGGGCAGGTACACTCGTGTTTGAAAAAAAAAAGAGAAAGATAGAAAAAGAGATAGACTGAAAGAAAAAACGTTTTTTTAGACTTTGAGATCGGTCTGGGACCGCGAACTTTTAGTCAATTGATTGAAAGGCCCAGACGGACTCGAAAAATAACAAACAACCAACCCAGAGACGAAAGACCACAGGAGCAGCAGAGGAGAGGGGTAAGTGACTCGTTGATTTCTCTTGTTCGCTTGCTCGGTTGTCGGTGTATCGATTGTTGTCCAAGCTTTGCACACAGTTTGGGTAGTTCTGTTGTTAGGGGTGGTAAGCTAGAACGCAAGGGGAATGGGTTCGGAGGAGGACCTAGTAAATAGTATGACAGATATGGGGGGAGATGAGACCAGAAAACTAGAGAGACCGATTGGAGGAATACGCGTGCCTTCCTTCAGAGGCCATTCTGCCGATCTAAGAGAGTGGTTGGCGGTAATCGAAAAGAAAAGTTTTATTTACGGCTTAGAAAATCACGAGATGGTGCTGCTCGCTCTAGAGGGAGCGAGGGGCCCAGTGTCGAGATTCATTGAGGGGAGGTATGTAGAGAACCCGGGGATCACTTGGACGAAGCTCCGCGAGCAGCTAGTGAGGCAATACGCCAGCGAGCGAACCGCGATTGAGGCCGTACGCAAGTTGACCCGGCTAAGGTTAAACAACGGCGAGGGACTCGACGAGTTAGTCGAACGAATCCAGGGATTGGCGGTTCAGGCCTTCCCGGATGGGGCGATCCGAAATACGGGTCCCATCCAGGCAATCCTGGTGGATGCCCTCGTAGACGGGTTGGGTGCTAGAGAGACCCAGAGGGAGGTACTGAGGGGTCACCCGCTCACACTAGCGGAGGCCCAGAGATTAGCGAGAGACAGTATAAGACTAGGGGAACGTGTAGATAGAGGCAATGGCGAGGAAAGGCCTGGGAGAAGGAAAACGGTGGGGAGCAGGGCGAGTCCGGGGCCCCGAATGGAGAGAGGGGGCGGAGAGGATTGGGAGGCAGACTCCGATCCTAGAAGGAAGGCATGGGACCTTCAAAATGAGTACGATAGGCCCGCACCGGCCAGGCAGGTATCAGTCCGCTGGACCTGCAGGGGTGAGGGGCATAGAGCAGCAGAGTGTCCCACAAATTATGGGCGCCCACGCGGCTCGGTCAGACCGAACTGTACTAGGTGTGGTCGGTTCGGACATGAGAGTCAGTGGTGCACAGCAGCATAGATCGGATGTGAGGAATTAGGATTCCGAACCTTAGTGCGCCACCTGACGCTAGGGTAAAGAACCAGGGAAGCGCCCAGAGGCCACCCCACAGAGTATAAAAAGTAGGGTGGCCCCCAGAATGATAAGTTTAGTGAAAGATAGCGAAATTAAATGGGAAGAAGACGGGGTTGGGTTTTGTTCGCCGGTTTATGAGAAACCGCAAGAAGCAATGAACCCCCCCCCGTAGAGAGAGATCGAATTAAACGCGACTGCTGGGTCGGTTGACCAGTCCAGCGAGTGGGAGGAGAGCGGCAAAATACCCCCCTACCCAGCTCCAGAAAAGACTGAGAGAAAATCGGTTAGCCAAAAAGGTAGAGGAATTACCTATGAAGTTACGGTAGAATGGGAAGAAGACGGGCTTGGGTTTTGTTCGCCGGTTTATGAGAAACCGCAAGAAGCAATGAACCCCCCCGTAGAGAGAGATCGAATTAAACGCGACTGCTGGGTCGGTTGACCAGTCCAGCGAGTGGGAGGAGAGAGGAATTACCTATGAAGTTACGGTAGAATGGGAAGAAGACGGGCTTGGGTTTTGTTCGCCGGTTTATGAGAAACCGCAAGAAGCAATGAACCCCCCCGTAGAGAGAGATCGAATTAAACGCGACTGCTGGGTCGGTTGACCAGTCCAGCGAGTGGGAGGAGAGCGGCAAAATACCCCCCTGTCCAGCTCCAGAAGAGACTGAGAGAAAATCGGTTAGCCAAAAAGGTAGAGGAATTACCTATGAAGTTACGGTAGAATGGGAAGAAGACGGGCTTGGGTTTTGTTCGCCGGTTTATGAGAAACCGCAAGAAGCAATGAACCCCCCCGTAGAGAGAGATCGAATTAAACGCGACTGCTAGGTCGGTTGACGAGTCCAGCGAGTGGGAGGAGAGCGGCAAAATACCCCCCTGCCCAGCTCCAGAAGAGACTGAGAGAAAATCGGTTAGCCAAAAAGGTAGAGGAATTACCTATGAAGTTACGGTAGATGGGAGCAGAACGCCCCACCACAGAATAGCAGGAAAGCCAAGCCAAAGATAGTCAAGGACCTGGGGGAGAGGCCGAGGTTGTGCTGTGTCGCATTCGTTGGCTCCACCGCGCGCAGGGAGGGCCCCCATGCGTGTGCGGTGCTGGTGGTTGTGGCGCGGACAGTTGTCTTGGATGCCCCCCCCCCCCCGAGATAAAACGGACATATAAGGATAGAAAGAGATGCATAACTGGGATCGATGGAGGGTCGTCGTGGTTAGATCCAAATGATCGATCACAAGTAGTAATATACCTGCAGCTGGATGGGCTGTTGCCGAACGACCAGGCAGATATATAGTGAGTTGTAAAAGCAAAAGAAAGTTGAAGTAATCGACAGATGTTCGAACCACCGTGAATATGACAGATTGTGGTGCGCCTTACTAAAGGGCACAGAAGTAATGATAAGCGAAGAGAAGGATATGAGATCCTATCTAAGATAGATAGTGTTGATACAGACGAAGCAGAAGAAATCAGTGGCCCCCCGTTGCTGGGAGAGGCACTCGATGAGTAATTAGGGACAGTGTCGGGAAGCGATGAGAGAATGATTATGAAGAAATTGGAAGTTATAGGGAAGAACCAAAAGGGTTACTGTCGCATGCAGCCAGAGAAGGCGCATCGATATCGAATGTCACCGGGCCGAAGTAAGCCAAGAAGGTGTTAGTCTGAGAGACTTGTTTTTCCCAGAGAAGGGAACAGAAGAGAATCTGGCCGAGGTGGCCGACGTAATGATAGTGACGGTATGCGAACCAGACAGGTCCGTACCAAGAGAATTTCAGTTGTTGACACTGACGAGTGAGTGCACAGGTGCACAGTTGGATATGCAATCGCTAAGACACTTGTCGCCGAATATAATCATCTCGGCAGATTAAGGCCGAATTACCAAATCGTTTGAGATTACCGGTCGACCCCATCGAACAGTTATGAAAGTATTATAATGTGTTAAAATGCGTTGCATAACCAGAAGGTAACAAGCTATTAGCTTTAAAAAGATTGGAGGGTTCGATTAACCCCGTCAGGAAGAAAAAGATTCACATTAAAAGGTAGAACTAGACACGGGCACGATAGGGCTTGGTCGATGTTGGTGAGAATTGTGCACATAAATAATAAGGTTAGCTTTTGCAGAAAAGACAAAGGGCGCGAGAAAGACATAGGGAGAAATTGGACGGCGCGAGCACACCGACGACCGAGCGCATGAGCGAGGGAGGGTTACCCTTGAGTACACTTCACCCAGATCGCGAGCGGGAGCAGGAATCGCTGCCCTGTCGGAAATCCAGGTGGATGACCAGTGAAGAAGTAGAGATTGATTCCGAGGAGAGGGTGATGGTGACGTAATTTGTAAGGGGCGTTGCGAGCTCCAATCTGTATTAACAAACTTTTAATTGCATGCATAATAATTCATTTTGTCACCTACCCACCTCCCAACACAGAAACAACAAAATGCATACGCACATACACACATACATACGTAGTCCTGATGTTTTAATAGACTGGAAAGAGAAAAAGAAGGACAGACCAAAAGAAAACAGAACAGAAAAAGAAAACTTTTTGTTCCATTGTTTAGCTACAGTTTTTTCTTAATTTTTGATTATTATTGTTTTGATTGTATTATCCGTTGTTCTCTCTGTGTGTGGGGAAAGGTAACGGTCTGGGAGATGTCAATTGCAACCAAGTGACACGAAATAAGGGTGGACGGATGTGAAACAGTGATTTCATCCGACGTATCTGCCCCCTTTATGGCGCACCGATATGCATCAGAGAGATCAGCCCCCCACGTAGAGAAAGGTGACGGTCTGGGAGGTGTCAATTTCGACCAATTGACACGAAATAAGGATTGGGCGGATGTGAAACAGTGGTTTCAGCGACGGAGTCGGCACCCTGGGGTGCACTGGAATGCATCGGGGAGATCAGGCCCCACGTAGAAACAAGTGGAGATCTGGGAGCTAGTACATATTTTCGACTGACCAGACCTTAATCGCTGTGGGCGCCAAAAAGTCTGAAATTGGTTCTCGTGTTGGCGTGGCGATTGAGCCCGCCCGAGAAGTGACAATCTCCATATGTCTGGCGGGCCCCGTTAATCGTAAATACTGGGGGAAACATCAACAGGGAAAAGCAAGCGTGCCAGGCGCTATGTGTGCGGGCGCGGGCGGCGGAGATAGGATCGCCGATCGGGCTGTCACTTTTGATTGTGGCCAGAGCCTCCTCTTCCCGATGATTGCTTGATCTAAATAGCGTCAGAAAGAAGCGAACCGGAGCACCCCAATTGTCGTACCACACAACGAGAAGAGAAAGAGAGTAAGTCCATAGCGCGCACACCACCCACCCCAAGAGGGGAGGGGGATGTTTGAGAGAGAGAGAGAGTATGAAATACACTTTTTGGGAAGAAAAAGAACTTTGGTTTGAGAACGAGAAGACAGTGACAACGAGTTAGATCCAAGATTTCGTTCGGTACGGACGCGTTAGCCGAGAGCTCAGAGACGAGCCGGCCAGGCGAGGGCGTCGCGCGAACGATCGTTCTCGTCTTGGCATGGCGTGGCCCATAGCACTCCCCCCACCGTTTGAGTAGACAAGTTATATCTCGATTAAGGATTTGCAGTCGTAAAGAGATTCACACACGCACACGGAGAGATACAATAGTTAGTAAAGAAGCCATTATCGAAAAATAGACTTTGGGTTAAAGTTAAAAACCCACCGTTCATTTTTATTAAATAATTATTGTTATGAAAAGACCTAGACGTTTGTCGAGTTATTCTGTTATCGAATTGTCCTGCTAAGTAATCTTGCCTTCACAGAATCACGAAGTCGTCATTCAGCAGACCCGGAGGGGATTCAACGCCACCACAGACGACATCACGAGCCAAGGAAAAGGTGTTCACAGTCAGTACAATATAAGTCCGGGTTATGTTGTGTCCGAATAAGTCCGATTTCCTCGTCGCCAGTGTTGTGACCTTGAAGGACAGATAATAAATAAGATCACACGGTGGTATATTTACAAGAGTGTGTATTTACAGAAGTACAGAATAATATGTTACAGAAAGACTAGATATTTACTTCCGTCTCACCGCAGAAAGAATTGATACAGGGTCGGAGGTGGGGAGAATAAGCAAGCGCCACTAAAGAAGGAGTACTCTAACCGCTTAAAATTGCCTGGGCATCCCCGTCGGCATTCTCCGGTCGGGGTGCCCCAGGCAGTCAGCAATAAACTAACTCCTCTCCAAAGAGAGAAGACAAAACCTGGGAGGGTGTACCTTATTGGACTATCAAGGCCCGACAGATAAAAGGCCATCGAGTTGGCCTAGTCTCTGTCGGACTGATTGTCGAGAACGAATCCTCGTCTTGTATATACTAGTCAACAGTCTTTAAGCAACTGAAGTTGAGGAAAGACTTGGTATTTACTTCCTTCCCATCGCATGAAGATGTGGCATAAGGCCGGAATATAGGGAGAATAAGCCAGCTCTCGTAAAGAAGGGTCACTATGACCTTTTAAAAATTGCCTGGGCAGCCCCGTAGGCATTCCTCGGTCGGGTCGCCTCAAGCAGTTAGAAATAAACTAACTCCACCTCAAAGAGGGAAGGTAAGGCCTGGGATGGCGTGGACTTCCTCTAACTACCCAGGAAATATACTTCAGCCCGACAGATAAAAGGTTACCGAAATTGCTCAGTTTCTTTTAATGAGTGTTTGCCCACATAGTGAAAAAGGACATATAGAGCCTCATTAAATCCTGAGAACCAAAATCTGTAGACGAAACGGAAGTTTGTTTTTGTTCTCAATGTTTGCAAAAGATGTGTTCGTTTTTTCAGGAGAGTTAATTAATTCTCTATTTAAATATGGATGTATAATTGGGGAAATACGTTTGCTGATGAGGCTATGTGTATCTAGCTGTAAACGAAGCGGACATACCGGACAGCCGTAAACGTTTAGCTTTGTTTTATTTATTTTACTTATAACTTGAAAATAACAATTCATATGAATTAAAATTTAAAAATAATACATATGCTAATATCGGGTACAGAGATGGGTGAAGGAGTACACGGGCGTCCTTATTAATTCCAGGGCAACGCCGAGTGTGTCTGCTAGTAGACTTTCTCGCCCTTTTGGTCGGGATCAAAGTGTAGTATCTGTTCCGATGGATACTACACCCCATAAACTGGTATTGTCTTGGCCTTCGGGGCTTGATTTACGCCGGTCTATGGGTCTGTCATGTGCAGTTCTAGGAGGTCCACCCTCACAGGCTTTGTCTCCCGTCTTTGGGAAGGAGTAAGTTTATTGCTTACTGCCTGAGGCGCCCCTACCGGGGAATGCCAACTAGACTGCCCAGCCAATTTTTAACGGTAATAGGTGCTCTTCCTCTAGAGTGCTGACTATCCTACCCCACTTTCCGACCTTGTGTCACATTTTACTTTGTGGGAAGTAGATAAATACCGCTAGTAGACTACAAAGGGAAGAAAAAGAACTTAATTAAATGATTGTCTTAGCTGCATAACATGTACTCAAATCTTCCCCAGCACACACACACACACACACACACACACACACACACACACACACACACACACACACACACACACACACACACACACACAATTATGTTTGCTCCATATGAAAAAAAGTTAATCCTTCAAATGACACAACGAACCTACGACCTGGATGACACCGAGGACGGCCTTTTGAATACAATTTGAACGTCGTATCATTTCTAACGAATGAGTTTTCATTTAAGCCGATTAAAGCAAAGGACGGATTTGTGGGGGGGGGGGGTCAAGATTTAGATGTGGCAATGTGAAATCGGTTCGCACCGGCAAATTTGTGGGCGGTTCCTTTAGCACTGTGTGTGTGTGGGGTGGGGGGGGGGCATCAATAGTTATGGGCAAAGAGGACATTTTAAAGGGTCAAAAGAACAATGGGAAAATAAATAAGTATTTTATTTACCTCCTCTCAAGGAGGTTAGACACAAGGTCAGGTGTGGATTTGAAAAACCAGCGCACTTAGCGCGCTTTGGCCTACAAAAATGTCTGAGCAGCTCTGTCAGCATTACCCGGCGGGGGCGCCGCAGGCGATTAGCAATAAATTAACCCCCTTCTCAAAGAGAAGGTAAATCCTGGGAGGGTGGACTTCCTGAGACTGAACAAAACCATACCACAGCCCGACAGCAACAAATCTATTGTCGGACTGATGTCGAGGACGTACCCCCGACTGGTAAGAACACACATACTCGATGTCGGAAACGTATCCCCGACTACACACCTACTCAAGCTGTGCCAGGTAAGATTAATTAAGTATGCTCGAGACTTGTTTCTTTGAAGACGTTACTAGAATTGGGCCATCGTTGAAAGACATTGGCGGAGACGCGGTTTGCAGATTTGCCTTTCATTTTGGTGTTGTAGACTCCCTCCACATTCTTCAAAACACGCACGCTTAGAACATTCACAAAGACAAACATTAAACTTGTACAGGGTTCAAACCTGTATTTATAAAACGAGGCCGTTTTAGCTGGCGTCGTTTTTTACCACTCGGCCAACGAGTCTACGACGAATCAGAACTCGAATTTGTACAAATAACTCTATAGAAGCTTGGTCTTCGCATCAACTATAAGACCAACCCCTATAATATATCGTGTAATGAAAAGGTCGTAAAATAAAAGGAAAACAAGGCACTTCTATAACTAATAATGATATATTCATTTGAATGACGTACACCGTTGGGTGTAGGTTATTAGAAGTTTAGACAGTGAAGAAAAGGAATTAAAGTAATTAAGTTTGGCTGCCGAAAGTATTTTCTCGAGCCGTAAATCTCCCGGTGAAAGACCGTCTCGCTAGACTGTTCAGTGGGCAGAGGCAGGAGAGAGGACGTCTTTCTTCGTTTGTACCAGAAATCTCTGTGTGTTTGCTGTCTAAATCCAAAGGCGTCTAGAAGTAGTTCTTCAAAAGTTCGGTAGAAATTAATATGTCCTGGAGTCTGATTGGTCATCATGTTACCAAATCACTTCGCAAGAGCAGCTCTCCGGTAGAAGAAAGAAATGCCAATGTTTATGATTGCTACAACTCAAATCACTTGTTTTGTGAAAATATATGCTTGTTTACAAATATTATTAAACTATATGGTTTAATAATGTTTGTAAACAAGTATATAATACGATGAACTTGTAATTATATAAAAAAGGAGTCGATAGGTTACTGTACTCTACCCTCGGCACTGGTCGGGACGATGTGATGACGTCACCAGTCTGGCCGTCCCTGAGATCGATCTGTCACTGGGCGCTGATCTGCTTCTGGATGAAGGTCGCCGATGTCGAGGGGTTTCGTCTAGTTACTAACACACTCACCACGTCATGACTGTTTATAACAGCGAGCAATCGTAGAGCGGACAGTAATCGGTTATCTCTGCAGAAGGAAAGGTCATTCAAGCAGAACAAAAACAAATGAATAATGACATTCAACTAGGTTCGGGTTTTTTTGTTTTCCTTAGGAAAATAATTATTCAACAATAAAAAATTATGATATCAAATTACACTGGTTGGATACAAAATAAAGTCCGTTCGGTACCCATAAGGTTCAACTCTGTGTGTTTTCTCTGGAAGAAATATAAAAACAAAAATAGGAAGAATCTAAATTACACTCTCTTGTTTCAACAAAAAGCAAGTCCCTACTATTTATCTGTGTGAGCAACAGTCGTGGTTGTCAATTGTCCGTGAAAAGAATTTCTATAAATTGGGCAGGCACGCGTTCCTCCCTTGCGATGGGCGAGGGCGACGGTCGGGGAGCAGAATTTCTCGCGTGTGTTCTTGTTCGCGGACTCAACACGACTCTTTCGTGCACGAAGTCCCATCCTGTTTTATTGAAAATCTCGTGGCTCATATCTCTCTCTCCCGTCACCTCCTATCCTCTCCCAATCCATCTCGCCCACGACGAGTTAAGACAATTTTATTCCTCTTTGTCTTTTCACAATCAATGAAGTCTTTCCAACCCTGTTTATCGGAGAGGGTTTGTTTCGGACTTGTCATCGAAAAATGATAGCAAAATAAAACGAAACGGCAAAAATTCCTTTGTTGCCCCGAGCAGGACTGGTCAATCTCCCTGGGCTCTCTCACGTTATTAACCGTGACTGTTTACATGATTTTCGCAGACTTCTAATCACCGTGCTCTATTGCACTGATAATCACACTAGTTTCATACCCTCGCTCCATTTCGTAGGGCTCTTTCTCAGTGTAGCATTTTCATTAAATGCATACTAGTGCACTATCGGAGTTTTCCTGGCTGTCGTGGCACCGGCGAATACTTGCCACATTACAACCCCTTGTCTATTTTGTTAATGGATTATCTCTCCTTATCTATTGTGTTAATGGATTATTTCTCCTTGTCTGCTGTGTAAATAAATCACTTCCTTTGTCTTCTAAAATAGCCAAATTTCATTGGACAAAACAATTCTTTTTGACCAATCACCAAGCACTTACTTTGGGTGTGATAATGTCGAAAGGTGTCCTTTCTTCTTTTGAATGTTAACAAAACGCATTTACTGGGTCGTTCTGACGAGACGTAAAAGGAACCCTCTTTCACAAGTCCTGTCATTCTTAAACATACAATGTGCTGTGATACTAAATGGAAATATAAGCACAGTACCAGATACGTTAATCTTGTTAATTATGTCGCAAACACAATTTGTTTGCAAGACAGTTATTGTATTATTATTTCAATACATATATCTCTATATAGTGTGCCTTAATAATTACGTTTTATTCCAGCTTATCTTTACAACGTTCTAAAAACAACTAATTCACCTCACTTTTTCAAACAAATGAGTTAATAATTTAAATAAACAATGGCATATACTTCCCAGAACATGCTATGTATGCCACTTTTGGTTGACACTTGTGATTGCGTATGTAATGGCATAAATAAATTAAACGGTACATTATTGTACAGGCCTGTAAATATTTAAAAAATAAGAACCGTACAAGACTCGAACCTGTACTTACGAAGAAGGATTGCTTTGAGTTGGCATCTGTTTTCGCCACTAGCTCAACGAGTTTACGATGAATTTATTTCAATAGTGCTCAATACATAGCAGGGCATTTTTATGATAATAAGAAGTATGTCGAATGACAACATACGTGCAATTATATTTCGTTCATTGATCTCTTTAGGCCACATACTATATATATATATATATATATATATATATATATATATATATATATATATATATATATATATATGGTCTCATACAAATATACATACATATATATCAATAAATGTAGTTGTTTTGTCGGAAGATTTGCTGAAAGCAGTACATTAGCCCAGCATAGAGGTTATCCTAAGGAAGAATCGGTAACGCTCGTATGTTTATATGGAGCGTTCGTCATTTTGGATAAACCGTTGCAGAAGCATGAAGGAAGGTTGGCCGGCCAATAAAAACTTGGAAGCAAGTGATAGAACAAGACCGCACAGAATGAAATTTGAAGACAGTTGACCAGCTTATCCACGATGGCTCAAGAGTGAGCTTGCGTAAATTTAAATTCCTCGTAGAAGAGATAAGTGACGTTATTAAGCTTGAAACGCTAGCGTCTGTAGGTATTAATAGTTTGATATTTATTAAAAACATTTTACTAAGCCCCTTTAAGAAATTAAAGTTGAACACTCTCGGGGATGTTAAAAATAGACTGTCAAAAAGCTCTAATGCCAAATTCCGAATACGTCCGTCGAACACTCTCGACGAGTCTTCTATCTCTGCCCGCTTCTATGTACATATATATCTTCATGTCGCTTTATTACGTGACAGTTTCTATTGGCCGAGTGGATATGGCGACTGCTTGCAGATTCTAGGCTTACTCTGTGAACCGGGTTCTCGCCTCCCGACCGTCTGAAATTGTTACTTTCCTGCACTGATGAGAGCAATAAGCTTGAAACGCTAGCGTCTGTAGGTATTAATAATTTATATATATATATATATATATATATATATATATATATATATATATATATATACTAGAAGTATATCTGTCCCAGGACGGGTAAAACTAATTCCTCGAACAGAACAATGTTGCACCACTTTTATGCCCACTTACGAATACTACATTCTATAATGCTACTAAACCATAACATGTCATGTCTAGAATCCTTATTCTAATGTTGATCAAATCCATTACAAGATTATGAGTATAGGAAACGTCTTAAATTTAAGGCTTAAACTTAAGGGGTCTTAAGAAGAAATTAAAATTCAGGGAACTTTGTTTCACTGGTGTAATATGATTATGGAACAAATTCAATGCAAATCTGAAATACTTTACTTTTTAATGGGAGATTTACCAATATCATGCTCCCTAAAACCCCTTAAAATAATCGATTTTCTTTTGAACAGAGCTTCAGTGTTAAGGTAACCTACAGTCATTCATTATTGTTATAAATCACACCGTAACTGAATGCCATTCCTCCTGACTGTCTGAAATGATATATCTATATATCTATATATCTTTATATATCTCTCCCCCCCATCTATAATTCTCTCTCTCTCTCTCTCTCTCTGTCTCTCTCTCTCTCTCTCTCTCTCTCTCTCTATATATATATATATATATATATATATATGAGAAAGGAAGGATGAAGGTAATCCGACGTGATGGGAAATGAAAAAGGAAAAACCAAAAAGGTTCTACTGCTCTCAGCAGTGGCTACTACTTCTTCCCATAAACCCATCATGTAAACTCAACATTTTCATGTACTTGCATGACATTTTTCTTAATATTATCATCCTGATGAAGTCTTAAAAATAAAGACGAAACGTTGATGAATATATATAAAAAACATCCTTTTTTGTTTTTCCTTTTTCATTTCCCATATATATATATATATATATATATATATATATATATATATATATATATATATATATATATATATATATATATATATATATATATATATCTGCGTGTGTGTTATGTATAAATGATATCAAACAACGCCACATTATTAATATATTAGGTGAGTCTGAAAAGTAACGGGACTGGGTGAGTTATTGGCGAAATAGGGGTAAGCGGGGTGTGTTTTCATCTAATATAGATTAGGACTATAGAACTGTAATCTTAGTTTTTTTTTGTTCAACTATTGCATATTTTTTCACAAACTTTTGTTTAAATCTCTTCTTACTCACCAAGACAATGCACTTGCTCAAACGCTTTGGCTGATTTTAGTAGACAACATCGGCATACTGGAACAACTTCCCTATTCACTTGATCTTGATCCCCTCCCCCTCTATCTCATGAGGATCTCATGGGAGTCCGTTTTGAAGTCTCGCGGCTATTTCGCTGGTATATTATGGTATATGTAAATGTAAATAACATCTTTCAAATACAACAAAAATATTATATTTACTTTTTCTTAAATTCGCCATGAGATTATTTACAGCAAAGTTTGACATGATGTCAGTTTAACGTTTGTCAGTGTCTGTGAGGGGGTCAAACTCCCTGCAAAAAGGGGGCACTTTGGACGGCTGAAATATTTGCTGTGATCGGACTTGTTGGTATTCTCCGGTAGGGCCGAATCAGGCGACCGGTGATAAACCAACATCGAATTCGCAAAGGAGGGGGTAATACCTGGGAGAAGGATATTCAAAGACCGAATAGAACATCATTCCGATCCACGGGTCGGTTCCTCAGCAAGCCAGACCTCTAGGCTACAATGGGCCAGGTAGGAAGAGATACTACACTTTGAATTATTTATTTGCACCAAAAGGTAAACAAATTTTTTAAATTAGGCAAAAGGTTTTCAAAAGTGTGAGGACTTGAGGGGAGGTGTTAGGGTTGTTGGTCATCTTCTGTCTATCCTAGTCTAAACTGGACGAATTTTGACCAATTCATGCATGCATGGTTTGTTTCAGTCTTTCATCATTTGTTCATCACTTTCACGTCAGCAGTCATCGCAATACCACGTTTACTATATGGTCTTCCCTACTTAATATATCCTAATTGTTTGGATCAATTTTATTTACAAAAGATATTTACAATTTCATTGGAAAAAAGAGGGGAGACAACAGAACCCCCCACCCCCACCCCAGAAACTATATAAAATCAGAAGCAGGTTGGTAAAATCCTCCCAACCGCATCTAAGAGTACACCGTCCACTATTTTCCGGTTTGTTTAGAACCGAAAACAAGCAGATCAATCTCTAAATAGAAGTGGGAGCAAAAGAAATAGTAATCGAGTTAAGAAGTCGAGATTATTCTTCAAAAATAATTTTAAAAAACAAAACAATTTTGGTGGACCAAGGGCAAAAATAAAAGTGGGAATTTGACATATTGGAGGACAGTTTTATCGTTACGAAAATTGCCGAGGAACTGGGCCGCCGTGAGTATAACATGATTGTTTTGGAAACCACCGTTTTAGAATACACCACCACTTCTACCCTTATTCACTTTCTGTTCGCCATATTTTCGTAACCTCAGATGACGTCATTCACGTTGGACAAAATTTTATTAATCGATTGCTCTAGTTTTCAACCAATCGTTAAGCAGGATAAATAGAAACCTCCCCTCTCTATATTTTTTATTCTCTTTTTGTTTTTGTGTGTTTTGTCGTTGAGAGAGAGAGAGAGAGAGAGAGAGAGAGAGAGAGAGAGAGAGAGAGAGTGATATATATATATATATATATATATATATATATATATATATATATAGAGAGAGAGAGAGAGAGAGAGAGAGAGAGAGGGGGAAGGGGGCACCCTATTTCTGCGTATCTAACTCACCCTGACGTTTACTTTGCCATATAAGAACAGGCTGGATTTTAAAAATAAATTTTAATCGGTAGCGTGCAGTGTAATCTGGTGATGCCCGGGATAAATCTTGATTGAATACTCTCTACAACTCAATTATAAGGTCTAAAATACTGTAAAATATTATGAGAAAGGAAAATATTTTGAATTGTATATAAACACAGATAGAACATGGAGTAAACGACTTATTTCATTTTAAAAGTCAATGAAAAACGAGATTTGACCGAAAAAACGCAGAAACAAACGAGTTTTGCTTCTTCTGCTTATTTCCCGACACCGATCACGTACACGAGGCACATTTGTGAAGAGGGGGGGGGGCAGGGTTGCTAGATGGATATACTTCTGAGAAAAGCGGTCCGACCAGCCCCCCCCCCCAAAAAAAATAATTCAGAGATATAACCATATATCACCACCCTATGTACTTGACTGACGTACTTGACTGACATGTTCATACTCCAGAGAGCTTCGCTACGTGTTTGAGAACAACATTCCGCTACTTATCAATATCTTGGGTTAGCATTTCAGCTGTCAGGAGCGGCGGCATCCCTGTCTAAACCCTTATTAGGTCGGCTCATCCTTTTCGCGATTTTGATCTTTCTTTAATGCAGTCTTTATTATATGATTTCTTTACATAGTTGGGATCGGGTAGTCGCGAAAATATATTTAAAATATTCCATATCGTTCCCTTTTAAATGTCAAAATGCAGAAGTTGTTTTTCACATCTTCTGCTAATGTTGGATGAGGATGCCGAAACCACTGAGCCAAGAAACGCATAACCTTCGTTTTTTTTTGTTTTTTTTCAACCGTTTTATTGTCTATTGAGATATCTCCAAGAGAAAAGAAAAAAACTATTTTGTATTTACCTGGGTTCACTGTCACCCTCATTTTTTTTGAAAGAGAATTCAAGTTCAGAAGTAGAGTGTTTCAACTTATCAAAGACAGCGTCAATGAGTGCGGTGTCATCAACATAACGAATATATTAATAGAGTTATACAACTCCTACCCACAATAGGAATATGTGACAAAAGGTCGGAAAGTGGGATTTGAAAAGCTAGCGCCCGAGAAGGTGAGCACTCTGGCCATTAAACATTGCCTCGGCAGCCCCGTCGGCATTCCCCGGTAGGGGCGCCTCAGGCAGTAAGCAATAAACTTACTCCTCCCCAAAGAGGGGAGGCAAAGCCTGGGAGGGTGGACCTCCTAGAACTGCACAGGACAGACCCATAGACAGGCGTAAATCAAGCCCCGAAGGCCAAAACGGTACCAGTCTATGCGGTGTAGTATCCATCGGAACAGATACTACACTTTGATCCCGACCAAAAGGCCGAATATTAATAGAGGGCTCATTGCTAAGTGCCAACTCTTTTGTAACAAAGTCCAAGGAAACGTTGAAGAGGGCGGAAGATAAGACACAACCTTGGCGTACAACTACAGTTACTTCAAACCAATTCGTAATATGCTTGTTAATAACAACTAAGTAATGCTACTAGTAGAATTATTATACCAGCAGAAACATCTCGCGTTGCCCGAGGTTGAATGAGGTATCCTATCTGCCAGCCTCTGGAACTCCCTCCCTACTCCCTGTTTCCCTGACTCTACCGACATGCAGAAATTTAAAACTAATGTAAACGGACATCTCGTTGCACAGCTCCCAACTTAGGATGCCCTCCAGGATTTTCACCCTAATTATTAGTAGGCCCTTACGTCTAGAGTGGCGGCCTGCCTTGTTTGGAGTAAACTATGTTTAAAAAAATGTTAAACATCTTTTTTTACGCGCTGCCCATAACAGCAAATATATATATTGTTTCATTCTTATATTTTAAATCTTACAGTGTACAATTTTTATTACCCACGTACAGTTATCATATCAATTGTTACTAGTGATTTCTTGGTCTTCTCATCCTCTCGGGGCATTTGCATCCCTTTTCCATGGTAACAAATGATGTTGGTGCTACGGCTTCAGGTTATCGCATTTTCCTTATGCGTTTACTTATGCAGTCTCTCAGAGTTGTCTTTAGCAACAGTTCCATTTTTATCTCAACGTACCGGTTGTTGGTTCATGTACGTATGGATAAAAACGTGTACTTACACGTTATAAAATCAGGTAAAAACTTTTTCATATGTGACACTAAAATGAGCCAAATGCAGTTAACAATGTTAATAAAGTGAGTCATTGTTTAAGCATTATTGGGTGTATCTGCTGGATCTCTACAGAGGAAAAATAAATTGGGCTTCTTGGCCTTTTGGCTAAGATCAAAGTGTAGTATCTGTTCCGATGGATACTGAACGCCTGTCCTGTGCAGTTCTAGGAGGTCCACCCTCCCAGGCTTTGCCTCCCCTCTTTGGGGAGGAGTAAGTTTATTGCTTACTGTCTGAGGTGCCCCTACCGGGGAATGCCGACGGGGCTGCCCAGGCAATTTTTAAATGGCCAGAGTGCTCACCTCTCGAGCGCTGGCTTTTCAAACCCCACTTTCTCGACCCGATCTTGGGTCACATCTTACTTGTGGGAGTAAGATAAAACTAGCCTTGTTCCTAACTCCTGGGGAGGAGTAAATAAAACACTAGGAAAATAAAAGGGTGATTTTGAAAATGTACAACTCATCCGATGTGCTTCGTTTTAGAGAATCGTTTCTCACAGCAAAACAAAGCTAATAAATTTGGTCCCCAAAATACGACTCTTTGAGCGACTGAACCTGAAACCAGATTTTAAATACATCGTCGCAAACAACACACGGCTTCTTCTATTGACAACATGCCACGTCAAAGGAAAAAGAGACAAAAGTGTTTTTATTCCTGATAAGGATGTATAAACGTTGGATCTTAGTTGACTTTAAATAAATAAATATATTTTGAAAAGTCACACATTGGAAACGTCGCTGGAATGGCAATAATAAAGAGAATATTTTTTATGAAATATTTAGAAACCCTGCATAACGCAAATTATTTGTTTTTAAAAATAAATTATTTATTTACTTTAAAAACATTTTTTTTTCTTTTTTCTTTTAACTTGAGTACTTTCGGTAATATATACCATCGTCAGAAGTATAAGCACATTTTTTTTCTTTTTCTTCTTTTTTCTTCCTGACCGAGACATAGTTATCGCAGTCAAGTTGAAATTTGTCTTGATGTTACTGACGAAAATGTTGATATGGCTGTGTGTACCACGAGGTTACGTGGAAAAGCTGCATTGTTGTGGATTCTAACAGTTTTGAATAAAAAAAATGAATTTCATTCTTTCTAAAATTCATATATATATATATATATATATATATATATATATATATATATATATATATATATATATATATATACTAACAGCTAATAACAGCAAATGTCAGCATAGTTCAAAAGAAACAGAATTGTAGAATTCTTTTTAAGAAATTAAAAGTCTATTGTCTTCACTTGCAAGGCATAATTATCTAAGTTGGACTGATATCAGAGTTATCTCCCTGAGATTTATTCTGTCCAACGTGGAGAAGATGCGCTATCTTGTCTGGAAGTAAAAAAAAAGAAGTTTTACGCATGTGCGGAAATAAGAACGAGAGATCCCCCTCTTTCTGGCTGACCCTCCAAGGCCGTCCGACGTGGTCTGACCGGCTACCATCTTTGCGTGGTTTTTACGGACCTTGACGTAGCGTCCGTCAAGGATCCTTTTAGGTAGCAGTCACATGGTCTCCCAGAAAACCACTACGAAAGAAATGACATTTACTTATTGATTGTTCATACTTATTTTCTTTATTAATAACTCAGGCAGCATATGTGTCCTTCTTATTGTATTAGGACTTTAATGTAGCCTCTCTTTAGTAATTGTATATGTGGTATTTACTCCTTTGTATATGATATTAAGTACCACATTGTATATGATATTAAGTATTACCTTGTATATGACATTAAGTACCACCTTCTATATGATATTAAAAGTATCACCTTGTATATGATATTAAGTATCACCTTGTATATGATATTAAGTATCACCTTGTATATGATATTAAGTACCACCTTCTATATGATATTAAGTATTACCTTGTATATGACATTAAGTACCACCTTCTATATGATATTAAAAGTATCACCTTGTATATGATATTAAGTATTACCTTGTATATGACATTAAGTATCACCTTGTATATGATATTAAGTATCACCTTGTATATGATATTAAGTACCACCTTCTATATGATATTAAAAGTATCACCTTGTATATGATATTAAGTATCACCTTGTATATGATATTAAGTATCACCTTGTATATGATATTAAGTATCACCTTGTATATGATATTAAGTATTACCTTGTATATGATATTAAGTATTACCTTGTATATGATATTAAGTATCACCTTGTATATGATATTAAGTATTGCCTTTTATATGATATTAAGTATCACCTTGTATATGATATTAAGTATCACCTTGTATATGATATTAAGTATTACCTTGTATATGATATTAAGTATTACCTTGTATATGATATTAAGTATCACCTTGTATATGATATTAAGTATTACCTTGTATATGATATTAAGTATCACCTTGTATATGATATTAAGTATCACCTTGTATATGATATTAAGTATTACCTTGTATATGATATTAAGTATTACCTTGTATATGATATTAAGTATCACCTTGTATATGATATTAAGTATCACCTTGTATATGATATTAAGTATTACCTTGTATATGATATTAAGTATTACCTTGTATATGCTATTAAGTATTACCTTGTATATGATATTAAGTATTACCTTGTATATTATATTAAGTATTACCTTGTATATGACATTAAGTACCACCTTGTACATGACATTAAGTATCACCTTGTATATGATATTAAGTATGACCTTGTATATAATATTAAGTATTACCTTGTATATGCTATTAAGTACCACCTTGTATATGATATTAAGTCATACCTTTTATATGATATTAAGTATCACCTTGTATATGATATTAAGTATCACCTTGTATATGATATTAAGTACCACCTTGTATATGATATTAAGTCACACCTTGTATATGATATTAAGTATTACCTTGTATATGACATTAAGTACCACCTTCTATATGATATTAAGTACCACCTTCTATATGATACTAAGTATCATTCACGTTATCTGATAATGAATATGTATGTATGTAAACCCAACTGTTTCTTCACTAATTGTCCGTTTCTCTTTTTTCTGGTCCCTATGTGTTGTCCACGATAACACAACACATAAAATGGCGGCCTTGTGTTCGGGAAAGGTAGCCGAACACGTGGTCGATGAAAACATAAAAGCTAGCATATTAAATATATGTTAGCTTTACACTTATATATGTGACTTAGTATAGAATGAGAAACCGGTTGAAACATTTTGGTATGTTTTTTTTTACTGTTAAATGCTGGGAAAGTTTTCGGGGGAGAGGGGGCACTTAACCCATTGACCTCATCCTGAGTACGCCTCCGCATACACACACACGCACGCACTAAACAGAACAAAGGACAAAATAAATACAGACACCGCCCTATTTAAGGAACTTGATTTTCCCCACAGTCAACACTTTGCTCCATTGGGAAGGCAAGTAAGAATGCTGGGAAAATGTTGGGTCATTTTACCGCCTCAGAAAGTATCTCAGGCTGTATGCAATCCTCTACCTATATAAGAGCCAGTTACGTCATCAGATGGAGTATTGTTGCCACATCTGGGAAAGTTGGCTCCCGGAGCACTCTTTCAGTTTTTGACAGGGTACAAAGTCGTCTTCGCAATCAGGCGAATCTCATTAACCCTTATTTTCTGGTGGCTTTTGTCATTGATAAATGGTGACTCATTAGTATTAAAATAACAACGACAACAAAAAGCGCCGAGACTACGCAATGAATACGTACGTAAGAACGTTATACGTCTGACCGATAATCGTAATTTGCGCGTGTCATTTTTGCTTCACCGACATTCCACTCAATCCTTTTACCGCTTACCCCCTTTTGTTTCTTTTGTTCCATCGCCTTCTTCGCCGAACCATCACCCCCCAGCCACACTATATCGGGCGGCTGACCTCATTGGTTTGCCTGTTCCTCAACCTGAATTTTGTTGATTCAGATCTGAATCATAAACGCTGTTTCGAATGAAGCGAGTCATCGTTTTGCCGAAGAGATACAGTCGAGGGGCGATAGGTTATGCTGAAATCCACACAAAATATTCCAACAAATTTAAAAATATCTATCTCTGTCTCTTTCTGTCTCTTTTTTTGTCTGTCTGTCTGTCTGTCTGTCTGTCTCATAAGTGGATTCTAATTATCATATCCAAACCCTCTTTTATCATCTCAGATTGCTGTGAGTGAACTATATTTTAGTCCTGATGCTATGTTTTAACTTCGGACTTTGTGTCTATACCCTGTGCTCATGAAGAGACTTGATATCAATAAAATTCATATCGTCTCAGAAACGATCGTACACGAAACTGTTGTTTATGTTGAATTCTTGGAACGTATGTAAATGAATATGTCTTAAATTTGTTACCTCGGATCTCTCTCTCTCTTTCTCTCTCTCTGTCTCCCCCCCCCCCCTCTCTCTCTCTCTCTCTCTCTCTCTCTCTATATATATATATATATATATATATATATATATATATATATGTAATCGCCTCGCTCGGATGTTTGGATAAGGCTGGAGGGTCGAAATAAATTATTGCATCGGTGATTATGTGATTCCGTATTACTTTACTTCATTTTATTCTTGCACTGTTTAATCGGTACGAACATATTTGCGTATGAATAGACAAACTCCCAAAACACCATAACTTTTTCAATAGTATGTAATAGTAATGGGACGATTCCAATATTTTTCCCGATTCCGATACAATTACTGATTTGGCTCTAAATTCCCGATTCCGATACAACTACTGATTCTGATTTCGATTCTTTTTAAATTTCTAAATATTTAGTTATAAAGTTGTTTTGTTTTTTAATTTGGATTACCGTACACATCTGAGTACAGTGTGCGTATATTTTCGCAAAAGCAAACATACACTTGTATTGGGTGCGTACATTGCATAGTATATCTTTTAAAGTACTTTTTCTCAAATGTTTTTCCGTAATTGATTAAAAATAGTGAGACAACTAAAAATTTATTTCTCTTTTAAAACAAAGCCGATTTGCAGTTTGTCGTAAATAGACAAAATGTTATATGATTTTTTTTCATACACAATTGAACATAGTCGACCAGGATCTTTTTTTTAGTAAAATCAAAATCAAAAAATTAGACCAGTAAGTAACTTATTAAAAAAAAAAGGAAAATACTGCAAAGAGAAAAGAAAGAATTAAAAGGAACAAATAATTCTCCATTTTCCATCTTTTTTCTTCAAAGATTACAAAGTATACCGCTTTGATGTCCATTTCTAAGAAATAACTTGTAGCGATGATGTGGTGTCTACATTAAGCACACACCTAACCCCTACATCATGTGTCACCCCCATAAGAAAATATTGAAATATATGTCTCAAAAAATTAAATGTAACTGTTACATTTACTTGGTCAATGAAAATGTAACTGTGAGTTTGTAAAATAAACGAAATTATGATAAATCAAACTAAAATGAAAATCGATTGCTTCCACCTTGCCATTCTCAAATGCTTAAGGCAGAAGCGGGCAACC
This sequence comes from Sepiola atlantica, assembly GCA_963556195.1. NCBI lineage: Eukaryota > Metazoa > Mollusca > Cephalopoda > Sepiida > Sepiolidae > Sepiola > Sepiola atlantica. The sequence continues at coordinate 171,927,532 of OY744520.1, read as the reverse complement.
TTTTCAGAGTGAGGGCCAGATGAGACTTTTGGAAGAAAATCGCGGTCCGGAGTGAAAAATGAAATCTCAGAATTACTATATTTTGTTTACATGAATAAATTGTACAAAAATTGCATTGAACACTCCACAAATCTGATATTTTTTCCCAAGAGACTTCTGTATGTGATGTTATAAAAGGCTCGACGAAGAGCCATTTTGGAATCATAAAAAATAATGACGGGGGAAGTAGCAAGTTGTATCCAGCATTCGTTTTGACACACCTCACATAGGTTCTATGCTTCATGCCCTTTCCTCGACTTTCGTTTCCTCTTTACCTCTCTCTTTCTCTTTTTCTATTTTTATCTCTTAATAGTTAAAGAAAAATGAAATATACATGCATCATCGCTCTCTGATATTTATACATTTTTAACCCACTGTAAATCTTAATTGAAACCTACTTTTACGTCTATGTCACAAAATGATATGAGTTTACTGGCAGGTCCGCGGGCCGGATTGCAATAATAAAGCCTAGCAGGGTGGCGGGCCAGACGCTAAGCCTTGACGGGCTGGATGAGGCCCGCGGGCCGGAGGTTGCCCGCCCCTGCATTAAGGTGTGAGTTTTACAGTAGACGCTCTCTTTTAACAAATTTTATGCTGAAAATCACCTACGCACACTACGCAGGTGCGCACATTACATTTTTTTTTTTACAGTAAATCGATTCAGCAACAACTTTTATAAAAAAAACATTTTTGAAAAACTTACCCGCTTAATTTTTAAAGGGGTCATGGGGTGGGTCTTGCTCACTATTTTAGTTTAATAATCTACATTAAAGAATGTAATCTTATACAACCTGTGGGCCAATTTACGTCAAACATACATAACCAACTGACTTCTTCTCCTCATCTAAGTGTTAAACAGGTAAGTTTTGTATTTTTTATAATCTTTACATCTGTCGTGCCCGAAAAATTCAGGAATTTTCACAACGTAGAATAATTCCGAATTTGCTAACTATGAATTGGAGATTATTTGTTCGAATACAACATTCTAATTTATTTTTGAACATATACAAAATTGAACGTTTATTCTTACTAATAAACAACCCTTCTGATACTACACTTCATTTTTTCTGTCCTCCGTCAGTGAAGAAGAAATCGTTTAAGACTTAGACAATGTTAATTTTTGTCCCAATTCATGGTGCCCATTTTTGGGGAGCTGGTTTTTCTGTGTCTTACTCTGCCCTCGTGGGGAGGCAAGTAAAAGTACGAAAATAAACAAGTTTCAACGGAATTTCTAGTTCCTATGGACTAAAAATTCGGTTGAAACTTGTTACTTTATCTATAAAAAGAAAGTTCAAAGATTATTTTTTGTGCCCAGATGTTTTTTGTGTGTAATAAAACAGTACAAATATGTTTTATGTATTTAAAATGTTCTTTTTCCAACACGTTCACAGACATGGAAACTCTAAATCAAAGAAGAACTGACGCCAAAGTGTTGACCCTTCACACATAAACATGGAAATCTTTAAATCCACTCATTCACTTATACCTAATTGAACTCCACACCAAGCCTTTCAAAATGTTTAAAGTTTTCTTTTAACACCTTCTGCTCATCCTTTGTAAGGTTTGCCAATGCTTGGGGACCGGACAGAAGCCAACCGGACAAAGACCCACTGAACAAACGCTCACCATATAATTAAAAATGGCCGACACCATCAACTCGATCTTTTCAGTCTGATATTTTCGAAACTAAACAATTCAGACATTTGTAAAGTCGACTTTTAAAATAACACTCATAAGAAAAATCGGATATACGTATTTGAAGTTTTAAGGAGGGTTTGTCTCCATTGGTCATTTCGAGGTGGGGGCACGTAGATATTCGGCATATAGAGAATAATTTAGAGATTCAAGACCACTTACATAGTCACCCCGAAGAATTTTATATATATGATATAAATTTTATCAAAATCGGATATATTTGAAGTTTATGGGATTATGTGGGATTATGCTCTCATAGCCCCCTTAGCAGTGTACGTAGAAGTTCAGGGACACTTCCATTGTCTTCCCTGGTAAATTTTACATGAGAATACACTTTTAGATTTTATGTAGATTCTCTAACCTTTCTTTCTGTAGGGAACACCGAAACCCACGCTCACACAAACATTGGGTTATATATATATATATATATATATATATATATATATATATATATATATATATATATATATATATATATATATATACTATCAAGTCTACCGGCGTTTCCCGAGCCATAAAAAATAGAAGAGGTTAAAAAGTGCGTTTAACATCTTTATATCAAAACTCATATCTTTCTACCTATCTCACCTTTTGGCTAAGATCAAAGTGTAGTATCTGTTCCGATGGATACTGCACCCCATAGACTGGTATTGTCTTGGCCTTCGGGGCTTGATTTACGCCGGTCTATGGGTCTGTCCTGTGCAGTTCTAGGAGGTCCACCCTCCCAGGCTTTGCCTCCCCTCTTTGGGGAGGAGTAAGTTTATTGCTTAATGCCTGAGGCGCCCCTACCCGTGAATGCCGACGGGGCTGCCCAGGCAATTTTTAAACCCCACTTTCCCGACCCGACCTTGAGTCACATCTTACTTGTGGGAGTAAGATAAACACTGGCCTTGTGCCTAACTCCTGGAGAGGAGTAAATCAATATCTCAATCCGTCTCTCTACCTTTCTCTCTTTCCCTCTTCCCCGTTTTTCCATATCCTCTCCCCACCCTCTTTCACCTCCGCCCAGCCCATTCCTCTCTCTGGAGCTTTCAGTTTTTAAGTTATTGCTCCCGTTTAAAGCGATACTGAAACAACCTAAATAAAATGATAGATGCCTCCAGAGCACTACTATAACCACCCTTTCCGAGTTTTCGCGCCCCTTCCTCCCTAGACCGAAGAGAAGCTTAAGAAACGTTAAATAATTTTGAAAGAAAATTTTGAGCGGAAGGAATACATTGAAATTACAGTGTTTTCTTTGCAAATTATGGCTGAAAAACTTGAGCCCCCGCCCCCTGGCGGAATTAGCTCCATAGCGGTGCACTTAGAGTTTAGGAAATACTCATATTATCTTACTCTGTTAATTTTACATAAGAATAATTTTTAGATTTCATGTAGATTCTCTAACATTTTTTCTATAGGGCACACACACAGACATTGAGTTATATATATATATATATATAGTAAGTTATGAAAATATATTTATGGCAATTAAGCTACGCAGAGGCTTGCGCGTTTTATCCCCGGAAGGAATCGTCAGGGTAAAATTTTAGCCTGACGATTCTTTCCGGGGATGAAACGCGGAAGTCTCTGTGTAGCTTAATTGCCATAAATATATTTTCATAACTTACTACCTACCTCGACTCACGTTGGCCTTTTGGCTAAGATCAAAGTGTGGTATCTGTTCCGATGGATACTGCACCCCATAGACTGGTATTGTCTTGGCCTTCGGGGCTTGATTTACGCCTGTCTATGGGTCTGTCCTGTGCAGTTCTAAGAGGTCCACCCTCCCAGGCTTCGCCTCCCCTTTTTGGGGGGAGTAAGTTTATTGCTTACTGCCTGAGGCGCCCCTACCGGGCTGCCCAGGCCATTTTTAAACCCCACTTTCCCGACCCGACCTTGGGTCACATCTTACTTGTGGGAGTAAGATAAAAACTGGCCTTGTGCCTAACTCCTGGAGAGGAGTAAATCAATATTCACGTATCGAGCACTATATAAGTTAATACTGAAAATTGATACATAAAAAATTATATCTCTTTATAACATTTTATGTAGATACATGAAATAATAATAATGATAATAATAATAATAATATAAATAATAACAATAATATATATATATATATATATATATATATATATATATATATATATATATATATATATATATTTGATTATTTTTATTTACACAGACATGTACACAATCTGCGACACTGGTATGTCAATGTTATCGATCAACAGTTATTATAAACTGAGATCTCATCAGGCAGAGTTAGAATCCGATCTTAACCGTAAATCATATTTGGTTCTTTCCAAATATGATACTCACCGTACTTTTTAGAATATATATTTTTAAATTCATTTACTTTTATTTTAATTAACCAACTATTATGAATTTTGAAATATATATTCTCAGTAACCCAGTAAGTAACATGGGTACATTATTTCTTTTGTAAATAGTAACATATATATAAAGTTAAAAAAAATGATTGTCTTTTTATGAACCAGTCAGTATGAATTTCAGAATATATCTTTTTGGCAACACGGTGAGAAACATAGGCACATCATTTTTTGTAAACTTCACTGTTTAGGGGGTGCGGCCATCTAAACTCGCCCCCCCAACTTTAAATAAGTTAAATACAAAAAACTCAGACAAAAGAATTGCTCTACATCAAATTTTTAGTTATACTAAGTAATACATTTTAAAAGGATCGGTGAACGTCAATAATATGTATGTGGTTTGTAAAAATCATAAACTATTGAACTTATCATCATGAATTATGGAATATGTATTCTAGGAAACAGGGTGAGTAACGTGGGCTCATTATTTTTTAACATTTTTTGTAAACTTAACAATTTAGGGGGTAAAACTGAAACCGTACCATACACCCAAAGACAAAAAAAATATTAACATTTAAAACTAATGCTATATTAATTGTTTGTTACCTTCCTGGGACGGGTATTTTTCTAGTATGATATAAATATGACTAGAAAATCTGTTTCATCTAAAAGAAGCTTAATTCATTCCATATGACGTTTCGGTATATTATATACTTTCTTCATCTATGCAATAGCCAAGAGGAAGAAGATGTATTCACATCGGAGATCACATCATAAATGAATAAGGAAAGATAATTTGCAGGGGAAAGAAAAAGAAGAGCATGGAGACATGAAGGAAAAAAAACAGTTTAAGCAGCGTCAAATTGATTTCTGATGACCTGTCAGACCTGTTATATAATTGTCTTAAATTTTGAATCTATTTGTGATAATTCTTCTGTGAAAGTAGCGGATATTTGTTTCTGTTTGTTCACTATAGACTCAGCAGGCTATAACCAACACGTATATCATGTAAAGAAGACCTTTCATAATTACGAAGGTCACGAAAGCTAAAAAAAATAAGGTCAACGAAGCCATTTTTCATAGAAGTGGGTCTCAAATCAAAGACTTCTATAGAAAGTAAAATGTAACGCAACTCTAAAAATGGTGGACCAGATGGAATCATATTCCTACCCCCCCCCCGTTGTTTTTAGAATATTAAATTGAAGTAAATCTAATTCACCTCCTCAACTCGACAGGCATTAGCGGAGATTTTTCCAATACTCATTTCGTCTACTAACAAAATTATATCAGCAGTCACATATCTTTAAAGAAAACAAAATACACCATATTTTGTCCTGTTACTCCCATTTCGTTTTCTCGCCTAAAAAGATTCCATGAAAAGAACAGTAAAAAGACAGGAAAATTTTACAACAAATAATATATATATATATATATATATATATATATATATATATATATATATATATATATACACTGTGCACTGCATCCCTGATTCATATCGGTTTACTGAAGTTCTACGTGGGTTAGATCCGGATTCTGAGACATCATTTATGTGCTCGTTTGATGTCTTTAGTCTCTTTACTAATGTACCTTTAGATGAGACTATAACTATTTGTGCCGACGCTCTCTATGAAGGTTGCCTGACTGCCCATTGTTTCCCTAGGGAGATCTTCATAGAATTGATACTTTTATGTACTAAATCAGTCGAGTTCAGCTTCGAGAATATAATGTATAGTCAGGTCGATGGGGTCTCAATGGGTAGTCCATTGGCACCCACTTTAGCTGATATCTTAGTCGGATATTACGAATCCGTTTTATTTAGGTCTGTAAAGATGCCCACTACTTATGTTAGATATGTAGATGACACTTTTGCGACGTTTTCTTCGCAGAATGAAGCACTGGCATTCTTTCATAAGTTAAATTCTATTCATGAGGCTCTAAAGTTTACGATGGAAAGTGAAAAGGATAATTGTCTTCCCTTCTTGGATGTTCTTGTTGAACGTTCAAGGGGTGGCTTTCTCACTTCCATCTACAGGAAGCCTACTTTTACGGGCCTGTACGTAAACTGGTCTTCTTTTGTGCCTAAGTCTAGAAAAGTAGGCTTAATTTACACTTTGGTTCATAGAGCCCTCGTGATTTGTTCTCCAAGTAGATTAGAGTGTGAACTTAATAGGATCAGGGATATATTCATTGATAATGGTTATCCCGAGGACCTTATCAATGATTGCATTAATAAAAAAGTTGCTGACTTTAAATCCCCCAAAATATTTGGGCCTGTAAAATGCCCCATTTATTTGAAATTACCTTGGATAGGGGGAAATAGTATTAAACTAGGTAAACAGATTGTTGATAGCATTAATAATTGTTTCTACTCTGTTGCCTTACGATTAGTTTATGCTACTAGACCTGCCTTTTCTTCCTTTCGCAAGGATAGTGTGCCCCATACAAATTATAGTAATATTGTATACCAATTTAAATGCCAATGTGATGCTGGCTATATAGGGCGATCTTCTTTGCATTTGCACACCCGCATAAACCAGCACATTCCATCAAAAATACGTCAGGGAAAGGTAGGATCCTTGGGTTACCCCTCCTCTAATACTTTGGACTCTGCTATTGGCCAGCATTTGGTTGAAAACCCTAGCTGTGCCAGTAGCTATAAAGTAGACCGTTTTGAGGTCTTGCATAGAGCAGATTCCAAGAACCATTTGAAAATATTTGAGTCTGTCTCTATCGCTATGCGAAAACCTTCCTTGTGCCGGCAGAAGGAATTTGTTAGATCGCTTAATCTCTTTGGGGAACTTTGAACTCCCTCCCTCTTTTTTTCCTCCCCTAACGCAGTGCCTTTTAATCGTTTTTTAAGTAAATCATTAAATTGACTTTTAATCGCTCTATTGTTAATTTAGGCACTTTCAAATCCCCATTTGCTCTTTCTTTCGACAATATTATTAATTAAAACTATTGATTTTCTCCTGACGAGATGAAAGTCGAAAGGGCCTTAGAGATTTCCGCGTATCATTTTTAAATGTATATATATATATAATTTAAAAAAATAATATTAAAATATTTTTACCTACATACGCTAGCGTTTCGAGCTTCGACCCCCTGCCACAGAGTCAACCTAGACTCCGTAAGCAAGCGCTGTAACCATTAGGCTACGGGACATGACCACATTCATGAAGGGAATCTATGTTCTATTGATGCGAAGGGCGACATATCAAGAAAGACTGACTAGAGATTCTACGAACGTTGTCGGAATATGCCTTATAGCTACGTGTCAGTCTATTTTTAACTTCCCCGAACAGGGCTCAACTTTAATCTTATTAAAGGGGCTTATAACAATATATATATATATATATATATATATATATATATATATATATATATATATATATATATATATATATATATATATATATGCTCCCCAAAATCAGCCCCCTATCGGTCTTCTTTCGCTCTCCACTAAAGTCTTTGAATCATTAATTAATCAAGTCAACTACTTCGTAAAAGCAACATTACTTTGTGACCAACACTACAGATTTAGGCAACCCCGTTCTACCGTGGATATCGTAAGAGTCACTTCGAAAGCATTTACCATACACTGGATAAAGCTACTGGAGCTACGGCGGTAGCGCTTGATATATCCAAGGCTTTTGACAGAATCTGGCATAAAGGTCTATTCATGAAGATTAATTCGTATGGTATTACTGGACGAGTATTTAATATAATCAAATCCTTTTTAGCCGAAAGAAAGATCAAGGTTGTCCTTGATAATCGTACATCTTAAACAAAGAGAAAGAGAAGAAAAAAATATGCTTATACTTCTGACAAAGATGTTTATCATCGAAAGTACTCAAGTTTATATAAAAAAAAGAAAGGTTTTTAAAGTAAATAAATAATTTATTTTGAAAAACAAATAATTTGCGTTGTTTAGGTTTTCAAAATATTCTAAAAAAATATTCTCCTTATTATTGCTATTCCGGCAACGTTTTCAATGTGTGACTTTTCAAACTACCTTATTCACGTAACCGCGTGCTACACACAACGGCATATCAGCACTTATCGTCTATAACATCAAGACGAATTTTAACTTGACTGCGAGTAGGATTGTGCGAAAGAGGTAGAGAAGAAAAATATGCTTATACTTCTGACAAGGGTATTTCTCATCGAAAGTACTCAAGTTTATAAAAAAAAGTTTTAGAAGTAAATAAATAATTTATTTCGAAAAACAAATAATTTGCGTTGTTTAGGTTTTCAAAATATTCTAAAAAAATATTCTTCTTATTAAAATGATATTAATGCGAGTGTGCCTCAGGGGTCGATCCTTAGACCTTTATTATTCCTGATCTTTATAAACGACTTCCCTGATGAATTTGCTTATGAGATGGGTATATTTGCTGACGACACCTCACATTATTCCCGACATGTGGGGAAAACGAACACATACATATCCAAGGAAATGACAGAATCTTTAGAAAATAACTTCTAGTCAGTAGTGGAAATGGGGACATAAATGATGATAATATTTAATGTTACTAAGACAAAGCTCCTTTCCTTTAACAACTACAAGAAACCTTTTAACCCACCGATTTTAAATGGCTAATAACACCCTACACGAGAGTTCACCATTCAGACTACTCGACCTAACATTCACAGATAACATCAATAGGAACAAATACGTAGAAAATTTTGCCAAGGCTGCTGCAAAAAAAGGTGGACTCCATATACCGAACAAGAAAACTCCTCACAACTGCCGGTATACTATATCTTTACAAAGCCACCATTCGCCCATGCCTGGTATTAAATTTTTAAAATTCTTTCTTCTACTACTACTACTACTACTACTAGTAGTAGTAGTAGTAGTAGTAGTAGTAGTAGTTATAAGTATTATCATTGATTCGGGCTCAAATCTCCGTCCTTAAGAATTTTATTTTATTCATTTTTACTTCTTCATTTTTATTTTTATTTTAAAAAATTCCCTTTTTAACTATATTTCGTTCATTCTATTTATCTTCCTCCCACAAGGCAAGATGTGACACAAGGTCGGGAAAGTGGGAAAGAACCAGCGCTCGAGAATTTGAGCACTCTGGCTGTTTAAAAATTGCCTGGGCAGCCCCGTCGGCATTCCCCGGTAGGGGCGCCTCAGACAGTAAGCAATAAACTTACTCCTCCCCAAAGAGGGGAGGCAAAGCCTGGGAGGGTGCACCTCCTAGAACTGCACAGGACCGACAACCTTCAATAGAAAGGCGTAAATCCAGACCCAAAGGCCCGGACGATACCGGTTTATTAGGCGGGGTAAAAACCGTGGGTGATTGAGGCATGCAGTTAAAAGAATTAATTTTGAATCAATAATTTTGAAAGAGTTGTTTGGCTTTTAAGTAGATATACATGTGTGTGTGTATTTAAAAACGATTACCAACATTTTGTGAAAAGAAAAACCACAAATGAAAATATATTTGTCACTCTCTATTACCTTGTAGAAATGCGGTAAGACACAAGACCTCGCCCAAACAATACTCTGTCACATTTCACCACAAAAAAGAAAAACTGTATTCTTTAAACTGTCATTATTTGACAAAGACGCACATGGAAGGCCACCTTGCGAAGAGATATATTAATAGAAACCAGACCCCGCCTCGAGAAAATATCTGTGTTTTCTCATCTTACCAAGAAACAAGATGGTGTTCTTTGTATCCGTTCCAACATCCACCTTTCTGTCCGCTCACATTTAATGTATACAATGGCGCAGATGAAATCTCATATTTCCATTGTTAAAAGTGAAAGCAATGTGGAAGTAAGTAAATATAAGATAATTCTAAATAATTTAACAACAATTAAATTGTTTTATTTGCTCCTGCCTTAGAATATCACTTCTATTTTATTTATTGCTTGCCTGCCTGGCTGCCTGACCGTTTTTCGTCTATTGGTCACTTATAGGGTCCAAAATCACCCCACAGAATTGCAACAAATTCAGTATGAATCACCCTTGAGATTCCAGCTGTCTCAGACTTGAGGGTTAGATGTTAATACCATTACTGAAATAATACTATTAGAGCTTATATTAAAAACAATCTAAAAATAACTTATAGCATTCAAAACTATGGAACATAATTGCGTATAAAGTACCCTTGACATGCCGCATGTGTGATCGGAATAGCGCCCATTCAATCTGCGCATTTAGCGATGACAGACTATTTCAAACTATAGCTTGACAGACTGACAGAGAAAGTATCTCATGAATAGTAATAAAAGTGCAATAGTACATAAAGGGGTTACATTGAGTGAGCATAGGAAAATAATTCCTAAGATGCTGTTACCCTCCTTCCTTCAACAAATCAAAGATGTCATTGTTCTAATTAATATTCAATTATTAGTTTTTGTAATTTGTTGGCATGTGTATTCCACGGCCATTCCTGGTTTCGTTGAGTGTTGCTTGTTTTGGGGTTATCTGGTCTGGAATGTTGCTTATGCCGGAGTGTATTTTATGCTGTAGTGAGGTGACCAGACGATTGAAACGATCCGTTTGTGAGTCGCTATTTCTATCGCTCTTATTTGAAACCGGTTTCGTCTCTTTGAAAATTAATCTGAGAATTAAAGTATGTAGGATCTTGGTTCCACACATTTAGTTAATACTGTTGCTGGTTTCCATTGTACCGTTTAATGATCTAATACACGCGCAGTTTGTCCTGTAACCTGTGGTGGTAGATAATTTCCTGTTTTGTAATGATACACTTTTTGTTTATCCCGTCGATGTTCTAACTCTTCGTAATTATGTTTGTTTTCATAAGGTCGTTGTTCAATCGTTCAGATTGGATTGAAAGGTTGTGGCCGATGGGCATTGTTTGTAAACAGTGTAGATATGTGGTGATTCATTAGTCAATAAAAACATGAACATAAAAAAGGGAACAGTGAAAGTACTGCCGTAAAATCACCTCCAAACACAATTATGGTGATAGCGTAGTGATTAGAAACGGGAACTACAGCGTGCAAGACAAGTAAAGAGATACGCGGCCAAGAATGTTGAATTATGATGCATTGAGCGCTGCTGTTGATTCAGACCCTACTGAAACACGAACGTCAATGTGAGCAAAACCACCATTTATCGTGAATTGAACTTTTTTGGTAAACTTTCAATCGTAGGCGTGTCCCTTATCTTCCTGAGATTCTCAGTGATGGCTCTGCTCTTGAGGAGAAATCGACTCTGAAACTTCTTGCTCTTTCTCTCTCATCAAATCTTTCTTGGAGTTCATACATTAAATCCATTACTCTTTCTGCTTCTTGTAAAGTCGGTTCTCTCTATCGCTCCAAACACTTTCTCACACCTGAGGCTATTCTCTATCTCGACAAATCCACAATAAGACCATGTATGGAGTACTGTTGTCATATTTGGACTGGTGAATCTCTCTATCATTTGAGGGTGTTTGATAAGGTGCAGAAACGTATCTGTAATTTGATTGGCCCTACCCTTTCTTCTTCTCTATACCCCCTCTTTCACAGACGTGATGTTGCTGGTCTCAATCTTTTCTATAAATACTATTCTTCAGAATCATGTGATCTATTCCCCGCTTCTTTTGTTCCAGCTCGTTTGACTCGTTGGTCTAGTGGTTTCCATAAATTCGCTGTTTTGATACTTCATTGTAATACAGCTTCCTATTCCAGTAGCTTCTTTCCAAGAAATGCAGGCTTGTGGGACTCTCTTTCTGCTGACTGTTTTCCTCCTACTTTGGTCTTTTCAAGACTAAGATCCATAGGAATATCCTGTCTTTGCGATAATCATCTTTCGTTCTTGTTAGCTCCTTACATCAAGTGGCTTCATGCCTTGTCTGGAGCGATTTCCATAAAAAAGAATTCCATAGTATTTCTATTATCCTTCATTATAAGTACGTTTTATAATAACATGCCTGAGAAATTAGGCATCACCCACCATAATCTCTGAACCTCTCACCAACAGATTGCAATCTTTTCAGAATTCTAGTTCCTGATTTTTGAGATGAGGATTGATAATTTGTATTATTTGGATTCTTAGGCTGCTGTTCTTATCTTGGATGTTATTCTCAACGTTTCGACTTGTTTCAGGTGCGTCTTGCGCAAGGACTCTTGACGCAACGGAAAAGTGCTAAGTAATAATCAGTTCTTAAGTGACAGTCTTCTTGAGGTTGAAGGTTCAATCCTCAGTGCAGGTGATACTAAAAATAAAATTATGAATTATTTAAAACTTCTACCTCGTCATTAATGGCGGACTGAGTGCAAGCTACACCCATTGATTAAATAAAAGGGTTCAGTTCGCAATTCTGTACGGATTCCTGAATTCGGAATAAGGATTCTCAAGTTCGACAAGGCACACCTGAAGAAGGATGGATATTACATCGGCTGAAATATTGTGAGAATAACATCTAAGATGAGAACAGTAGTCCGAATAATTCAAATGATCTAAATTATCAATCCCCATCTCGGAAAAATCAGCGTACGAAATACCTTAATAATCAAGGACAGTCATATTTAATTCCGTGATAACCATCTTCGTGAAGAAACCCGGAGGTCGTATCGGTCGAAACTTAATCGCGAATTCAATAGAAACGGAGACGGCAATAGTAAAAACAAAACAAAAAAAGAACAAAAAAACAAAAAAACAATGTAAATAATAATAATACTTGTATTGCAACTGTAATTCACTAACAATTTGAATTGGTTCGTTTAAGGTGGAATTAATGAATAGCTTTGTGCTTTTTCAGTTTCAAAGACCAATGCAGCAGGGAAAGGGAACATTTGTTTGGTTTTAATTCGACCGACATTTAAACAATGGATTTTATTGTAGGCGTGGATAAGACGACGAAGCAATGATGTAATCGGCTGTGTTTGCGGGGGCGAAATAGAGGTGTCAACCTAACATGATTATATTCGTAATTTCGACTTGCTTTCAAAAACAAGTTGATATCATTATGGCTATCATGTGACGAGGTCACATGGTAATTTTGTCTCGATCATAATGAGGACAATCTGTCGATAACATGAACATGGTGTCTCTGTCTTTCTGTTTGTCTGTCAAGATGATGAAAATGAAAACGACACTATATACCAAGGCCAAACAAAAATGTTCTCAAGTAAAATTTTACGAGAAATCCAATGTTACCATAAATTATGTATTTTTTGTTTGTTTTTCTTACAATAATAGCCCAGGGTCTGCGTTCACGTCGGATATCCACAAAGATAGGTACGAAGAACATACAATGTGGCTTCACATTTTAGTTTGTGGGGGTCGTCATACCTTTTTTTGGTGATAACTTCCTCCACAAATAAAAATAATAATAAGAAAACTTACATGCAAAATCAACGGAAGTTTATTTACTGAAATAAACATATTAACAAATATAATATATTACTTTTTGTAATGAGTTCATGAGTCCTTCTTTTAGTTTCAGGGTAAGTAAAAAGAAGAATGTCTTTTCTTTTGTTGAATGTTCATTTGTTATAAAATGTTAAAAGAGGCAATAGGTAATGTTCGCCTGTGAAATTGTATGAAGCGCGCGAAAGGGTGAAATGGAAGAGTGATAGTAAGATGCGTGTAACCTCCGGATGAAAAATCAGTTGAAAGAGAAAGTTTGATGTTTGTGTGTGCTTAAATACTATTTGGATCGGCTCCAGCGAGCTTATGGAGAAAAGTTTAGAAAAATATGTCTTTGGAGAAATCTCATTGGACAGAAATATCACGTGGTGTGCTCCCAATTACGTCCGCTCGTTTTGAGTTGATTTAATATATAAAGCCACATCGGAATTTGCGTGGGCGTTATTTTATATTTGTCACGCGCCAATACAACAATTTTCACTCTGCGCGCCTAAATTGTATTTATTCCAAACAACAATTTTATTTCGAATCTTAACCGTGTCAACTTGCACAAGTTTCAAAAACGTCTGTTCAAAGTCCAGTTTACCATCAAAAGATTTAAGAATCATTGCTGTCTTTATGACCGAACAAATGGATATGGTTAATTTTCAAGTATATTTTCTTTATAAAACATAGAAGAGCGGTCAAGGGAGATACTTGTTTTCTTTATTCAAACTCAGATCATGCTAATTCAAAGGGAGATAAATATGAATTTACCAACAATTAAACAATCTTTCAATTATTTTGAACGGATCGTAAATCTTAACACGTATAAATTATTTTTTATAAAAGGCATTACACTATTTTTACAAGTAGTTATTAGCCTTACATATTTAAAATAAAAGATATAAAAAGACAATTTTTTAAAAGTCATATTAACTATTCTAGAATAATTATATTTTAATATTTTAAGTAATTTAATAATTTAAATTGATACATTTAGAATTTAAATATTGTATATTGATTATTTCTTTCATTTATGGTTAAATTTGATTATTTAAATTCTAAATGTATCAATTACTTGGGCACAAACACCCATCTTTCACAAATTTAGCATGCCATCTGACAATGGATTTCCTTTCAGGGGCTTCTTTTTTAAATTTCCTGCGAAATGCACGCTGAACACATGTCCACGATTCAGTCTTTGCAAATTGGAGGACGCAAAATGCCTTGTCTTGTTTAGAGAACGCCATTACTGCACCTGGAAAGATAACACGAAAATCATTAGTATGACCAAAAACTTGATTAAGCAAGCTTTAAAATGGCACCAGTTTCATTTTTCTACCTGGAATAGTTCATGAGATATACACATTTGTAATGTTCCCAAGACTTTTGAAACACCCTGCTCATTTTTTAAGCATTTTTAAAATTTTAAACTTAAAGAAAAAGGTAAAATGTCTTCAAAAAACCATTAGATAAAATAAGTCAAGATGAAAACAAATATTTTGATTTTAATGAAAATATCTGCATCTAACACATGGTTTTTTGAAGGCATTTTACCTCTTTCTTTAAGTTTATTATATATATATATATATATATATATATATATATATATATATATATATATATATAAGTATGAAACTAAAACAAGGATGTATACTTTGAGAAGTTTGAACCTATCGTGAAATGATTTAAGCTCAATATACGGGATAGAGCAATAATATAGATAAATAAAAAAACAGAAATAAAAAATGTAAAAATGAAGAAAATTTATTTCATCTTCAGTTGTTCAATACAAGGTATATTCAATAAATATATGTTTATTTTTTCTTTCTGTCTTTAGAAGCCTTCGGATAAACATTTAACCCCCAGCGAACCTGCCTTTCTCTCGGTTTCCACTCGAAATTTTGCAATATTTTGAACTTATTACCGTAGAAGTTTCTTCACTGGGGTCCATGGAAGTGTTAAAAATGGCCTCAAATCTCCAACACACATCCTAACCAGCTTTCTATGACAGAACAACATATTCTATTGGATTAATTCTGCCTGGATCTAAAATATCTTGACCACTTTTGACGCAGTTTCAACGAACTTTTAACGGTGAATTTTTGCCTTTCCTCATTGGACATATTGTCACTGGACTTTTTCTATCTGGATATACTTTACATTTTAACAACTTTCTCTCAAACTTATATCAATTTGCTATTATTCTCTCAATTCTTTCAAATTTTGAATTTTGGCTACTCCCCTGCCAACTTATCTATCTATGTAATTCCTTTTGATCATAAGATTCAAATCTTTGTAAAGCATGGCTTAGGGAAAGAAAAAAGAAAAATACTTTTATTGAATACACTTTGTATTGAACAACTGAAGATGAAATAGATTCGTCATTTTTACATTTTTTATTTCTCTATTTTCATTTATCTATCTATCTATCTATCTATCTATCTATCTATCTATCTATCTATCTATCTATCTATCTATCTATCTCTCTCTCTCTCTCTCTCTCTCTCTCTCTCTCTCTCTATATATATATATATATATATATATATATATATATATATATATATATATATATATATATAGTCTCGGAAGTTTCTCAACCATTAAAACTATATTAGAAAAAAACAAACAAAAAAAAACTTATAGTCCCAAGTCTTCCAGTGGAAAATCACTCATGTAAGTCAATTTATTTTTTACAGTTATTATATTAGTTTATTTCTAACACTATTTTAAGGGATCATCAGTTGTTTACCATGAAAAACTGTTTCGGGAATTTAAATATATATATATATATAATGTGTGTGTTTGTTTGTGTGTGTGTGTGTTTAATGGTTTTACTTTCAGTCTACAATAATGTTTCGGATGAATCGGCAAATAAACCGAAAATAGAACAGAAGGAAGTAAAATATGATAAATCTGCTGGCTCACTTCTCGTGTGCGTATGCGGTGCACTTTTTCGGCCATCTTGGTCGGCTGTTAGAATCCCACCAGAGGGCGCTTTCAACTATCACCCATTCCTCATCCACCCCAATGTTCATGTCATCGATTTTTCTGTTCCTTTTTCTTTTCTTTTTTTCATTCTAATTTCATTTCTGTCAAACTTTATTTTCCCCCTTGGTGCGACTTGTCACAGAGATCTAAAACAGATGTTGCTTTCACACGTTGCAGCGTGCACTTAAGCATGTGCAGATCAACGTTTATGCGCACATAGGCATACGCACAGGGTAACGTTTTGCATATATACACATTTAAACCGACACACGTAAAGACATATATATATCATGGCACGGTCATTAAGTGGGCAATGACGCAGACTGAGGACCTGGGTGTGCCGGGTTCGTATCTAGTTCGTTCCACGGAAACACTTTCATCTAAACCCACACGAGAACTTGTGTAAAATCTTCTAGAGATAAGGTTAATAAAATACAACCATAGTAAAATTCACACACTCTGCCTGCCTGAACGAATGTCATTGTGCATTTTTTTCATATTCAATTAATTACAATCAGACAAATATTGTATAATAGTTAAGGAAACGTAACAGGGAGATATCAAATGATTTCATTGGTCGAACAACGTCACGTGGTGGGAGAGAGTGAAATGTATGAATATTAGCTGGTAAAACCATCAGTTGGCGAAAGACATCGAGTAAAGAGGTTTATGCGAGGGGAGAGATCTTACTCAGAACAATAGAATAAAAAATAGGAAGTAAAATAAACACCAACCTTTGTCTGTGAGAAGCCCAACGATTGGCTAAGAAAACAACAAAGAAACAGGGATGAGTCATCTTATAGAAAATAGAACAATAGAATAGGAAATAAAAGTAAAATCAACCGAACCATTTCTTTGTGGAAAGCCCAACGATTGACTAAGAGAACAACAAAAAATCTAATTGGGTAACTAGCTAGATGTGTATATAAAAACACCCGGCAAAACTAAATCCATGCATTTTAGCCTGAAGATTCCATTCCGGGAATGAAACGTGGAAGCCTCTGTGTAGCTTAATTGCCATTAGTATATTTTCATAACTTACTATATATATATATATATATATATATATATATATATATATATATAGTAATGGAAATCGCTCCAGACAAGGCATGAAGCCACTTGATGTAAAGAGCTAAAAATACTACTACCAACGATAAGTGTTGGATAGATTCCGACATAGAAAACAGCAATTCTCCCCCCTTTGTCAGAAACATCGCTCATAGAATGTGAGGACTAAAGGACAAAAATAAGTGAAGTGAGAGTGACGAGGCTGCTGAAAGTAAACCGAAAGTTCACTTTGTACTAGAATACCATTCCCAGGACAGGTATAAGCCATAAATGTATTGCGTGAAGGATTATAAATGGACTCAAAGCAAGTTTGTAGGCTCCTTTTTTTAATAGATTCCGATTTCTAACTCTAAATATAATATTAGGTTGATCCATTTGAGGGGGCTTGCTTGATAAGGTGCAGAAACGTATCTGTACTTTGATTTGCCCCACCCTTCTTCTTCTTCTCTCTCTCACAGACGTCATGTTACTAGTCTCAAGCTTTTTTATAAGTACTATTATGTCATGTTTTCTTCGGAATTGTGTGATCTATTCCCTGCTTCCTTTGTTCCAGCTCGTTTGACTCGTTGGTCTACTGGTCTTCATCAATTCTCTGTTTTCATACTTCATTGTAATACAGCTTCCTATTCCAGTAGCTTCTTTCTAAGAACTGCAGGCTTGTGGAACTCTCTTCCTGCTGACTGTTTTCCTCCTACCTATAGCCTTGGTCTTTTCAAGACTAAGATCAATAGGCATCTCCTGTCTTTGCGATAATCATATTTGTTCTTGTTAGCTCCTTACATCATGTGGTTTAATTGACAAGAGATGCCTATTAACCTTAGTCTTGAAAAAACCAAGATTATAGGTAGGAGGAAAACAGTCAGCAGGAAGAGAGTTCCACAAGCCTGCAGTTCTTGGAAAGAAGCTACTGGAATAGGAAGCTGTATTACAATGAGGTATCAAAATTGCGAATTGATGGGGATCACTAGACCAACGAGTGAAACGAGCTGGAACAAAAGAAGCGGGGAATATATCACATAATTAGGAAGAACACGTTTATTAATATATGTCTAATAATTATTGTTAAAATTTCATAAAAATCGGAATTATCTCAATTTTCACGAAGGACTTCCAACGCCTTTTACCCCTTTGTATGAAACTAAATTGGAATAAATATAGCCCACATTACGACCCATACGCCTAACAGTTGCTCTCCAAAATTCATAATAGAACGGTTAACTAGTTTAGGAGTTAATCCTATAATACGAATATATAAACATATACACATACCTAACTTTACATCAGGATATGTATTTTATTTTCATTTATTTTAATTTTATGTTATTTAATGTAACCATTTTAATTTGTTGCTTTTGAGATGCGCATTCTACTTAGTGCCATACCAGTTCAGCATGAGGCATTCGATCATTTTATGTATTGTAGAATGTGTAGAATGATCGATATATAGTTAATCGATATATATTAAACTCACCGTCTGTGCCTATGTGTGTGTGTGATGTTTGTTTGTTCCTTGCAGAAAGAAAGGTTAGAGAATCTACATAAACTCTAAAATTGTATTCTTATGTAATAAGAACCCCCCCTTAAATCTCCAAATATATCCGTTCTTTATAAAATTTAAATTATATGTATAAAATATTCTAGAGAAGACAATGGAACTGGCCCCAAATCTAACCTCCTTTAAAACTTCAAATATATCCTATTTTAATAAAAATTTATATTTTATATATGAAATTATCCGGGGAAGACAATGGAAGTGGTCTCGAATCTCGACGTTACCATACATGTGCCATATATGTACGTGCCTCTCCCCACCTCTAAGTGACCTAAGTTGACATGCTTTTTGCAACCTTAAATATTTATATTCGATTTTAATGAAATTTCAACCATATATACAAGCCACTAATTCAGAGAGTTTTCCAACATTTCAGCTTCTTCTGACTATATTAGCGAGCGAAACGGGAGCCGTAGGGCAGTAAAACAAAAGAAACTAACATAGTGTTATGAGCAGTGTGAAAAAGTACAAAGTAATGATCCTTATTCAATCCCGAGCAACGTCGAGTCTTCTTGCTAGTATACTTTATGTAGATTGATTTGTTTTGTAAGCGTTTATTTTGTAAATTAATAGTCTGTAAAGAATAGATTCTACTGTAAAGTTGAATAACTTGTTGCTAATATTTTATGAATTTGACCGTTATGTAAAAACTGAATAACACTTACTGCTTAGACATTTGTGTCAATGGTCCAGCCCTTCCCATTAGTCAATGAATAGTAGTCTAACTTAAACTAGAACAGTTTCACATATTAGCAGAACATCTTCACATATAAAGAGAACCGTTTCACATATAAGGAGATCACCTTCACATATTTGAAGTATCACATATTATGAGAGCAGCTTCCCATACGAGGACAACATCTCGACATATTAAGAAATCTTTTTAACATATGAAGAGATCACCTCCACATATTTGAAGTATCACATATTATGAGAGCAGCTTCCCATACGAGGACAATATCTACACATATTCAGAGAACAGTTTCACATATAAGGAGATCAGCTTCATATATTTGAAGTGTCACATATTATGAGAGCAATTTCCCATATAAGGACAAACTCTTCACGTATTAAGAGAACAGTTTCACATGTAAGGAGATCACATTCACATATTTGAAGTGTCACAGATTATGAGAGCAGCTTCCCATACGAGGACAACATCTTCACATATTCAGAGAACCGTTTCACATATAAGGAGATCACCTTAACATATTTGAAGTGTCACATATTATGAGAGCAGCTTCCCATACGAGGATAATATCTTCACATATTAAGAAAACCGTTTCACATATAAGGAGATCACCTTTACATATTTGAAGTGAAAAATATTATGAGAGCAGCTTCCCATACGAGGACAACATCTTCACATATTAAGAGAACCGTTTCACATATAAGGAGATCACTTTCACATATTTGAAGTATCACATATTATGAGAGCAGCTTCCCATACGAGCACAACATCTTCACGTATTAAGAGAACCGTTTCACATATAAGGAGATCACCTTAACATATTTGAAGTGTCACATATTATGAGAGCAGCTTCCCATACGAGGACAATATCTTCACATATTAAGAAAACCGTTTCACATATAAGGAGATCACCTTTACATATTTGAAGTGAAAAATATTATGAGAGCAGCTTCCCATACGAGGACAACATCTGCACATATTAAGAGAACCGTTTCACATATAAGGAGATCACCTTAACATATTTGAAGTGTCACATATTATGAGAGCAGCTTCCCATACGAGGAAAATATCTTCACATATTAAGAGAACCGTTTCACATATAAGGAGATCACTTTCACATATTTGAAGTGTCACATATTATGAGAGTAGCTTCCCATACCAGGAAAATATCTTCACATATTAAGAGAATCGTTTCACATATAAGGAGATCACCTTCACATATTTGAAGTGTCATATATTATGAGAGCAGCTACCCATATGAGGACAACATCTTCACGTATTATGAGAAGTGCTTCACATATAAGGAGAACAGCTTCTCATATGAGGAGAGTAGCCTTATAGATTGAGATAACAGCTTCACATTTAAGTGGAACAGCTTCACATATAACTAGAACAGGTTCACATATCAGAACGGATTCACATATAATGAAGACCGTTTTTATATATGGGGAAGTGTTTCACATATTAGAAGAATAGCTTCACATAATAGACGATCTTCACATCATCGAACAACTTCACATATAATGAAAACAGCTTCACGTGTGTGGAGAACAGTTTCGCATTACGAGGGAAACGGCTTTACACGAGAATAGCTTCATCTAATAACAGAACCGGTTCACACATCATGAGAACACCTTCACATATAAGAAGTGCCTCAAATATTAGAACGGCTTCACATATGAATAGAAACCGTTCATATATTAGGATAACACTTTTACACATGAGCAAAACAGCCTCAGCTTGAAGGGATCAACTTCACATATGATGATTAGACGTTCACATATAAAGAGAGCAGCTTTATATGTAAGTAAACACTTTTACATATGATAAGTGCTTCACATATAAGGAGAACAGCGTCGCATATAAGAACAGCTTTCTATATAGAGAGAACAGCTTCATATATTAAGAGAACGGCTTTACATATAAGAGGAACAGTTTGACACATGAGAAGAACAGCATCACATATTAAAAGAGATTCACATATAAGGAAGAGTGTTTCATATATTAGAAGAACATATAAGGGAGCAGCTTCACATATGCATAGAACAGCTTCACATATGCATAGAACAGATTCACCTATGAAGAGAGCAGCTTCACATATAAGGAGAACTGTGTCATATATTAGAAGAACATATAAGGGAACAGCTTCACATATGCATAGAACATATTCACATATGCATAGAACAGATTCACATATGCGTAGAACAGATTCCCCTATGAAAAGAACAGCTTCAAATATGAGGTGAAGTGCGTCATATATTAGAATATATAAGGGAACAGCTTCGCATAATAGAAGAACAGCTTCACCCATGAAGAGAACAGCTTTACATATAAGGGGTAACTGAATGGTTTTCGCACTTTAGTTAGTTTAGTTATTTTTTATGTAATTATACTTTCCCCCTTAGACAGAATTATTAGTTTCACATATTAGTTTTTCTTTACCCTACCTAACACAGTGTCATATAATACAGTCTACTTTTTCCGACCCTTAAACTACAAATACATTTTTAACAGAAGAAAAATAGTAGTGGAACACACACACACATATATATGTATATATATATATATATGTATATATATATATATATATATATATATGAAAGTATGAATTATCTACTTGTGAGAGTTTTAATTACCTACTAGACACGATCCTCGGGTTTCTTCAGTCTCTCTGTATAAGGGGTTGTCAGGACAGACTGACATAGGAATACTTCCCTCTACAAGTACACACTAACCAAATATTCATAATAACATAGTATTCAAAGCCCAAATAAGATTCCCCTCGACACAGCTATACCCTGACTAATCCGAGGAATGGTAGACCTTCTCCAAGTAATGTAACTTAAAGTAACAGCATTTTTCTTGATACCAGACTAGATGAATTCTTGTCCTGGAATCCGGTAAGACCAAAAGACCACAAGAAATATATACATAGTTAACTGGTCAATTAGAGAGAAGAAAATGAATGTTCTTAAACTCTTTACTAGCTTAACGTTTGACAGGTAAAAGGGAACTTTAATGGAATATTTGAATATCTATGCATCTCATATAGAGATCAAGTGTTTGCCCAAGGAAATATATATATATATATATATATATATATATATATATATATATATATATATATATATATATATATACTAGCAGGGAGACCCATCGTTTCCCGGGATTGAGTGAATTTAAAGTTCATTAAAATCGTATACATGTATTTGAAGTTTTAAGGGCGTCCGGTCCACATGGGTCACTTAGTGGGGGGGGGGGACGTAGATATTCGGCACATATACGGTGATGTAGAGATTTGAGACCACTTCCATTGTCTTCCCTGGAGAACTTTATACATATGATATAATTTCATCAAATAGAATATATTTGAAGTTTTAAAGGAGGTTCGACCACCAAAGCTCCCTTAGGTTATGAGGGCACTTAGAGATTCGGACCACTATCATTGTCTTTCCTATAAAATTTTATACATAGGATTTAAATTTCATAAAAGTAGGATATATTTTAAGTTTTTAGGGGGTTATGCTCTAATAGCCCTCTTAAATGTACACTTAGAGATTCGTGAACTTCTATTTTCATCCCCGATAAATTTTACATAAGAATACACTTTTTAATTTTATGTACATTCTCTAACCTTTCTTTTTTATAAGGGACACACATCACATATACATTGGTTTTATATATATATATATATATATATATATATATATATATATATATATATATATATATATATATACAAAAACATATATAAAAATATATTTATATTAGAGTAAATTCTTGGAAGTTAACTAATATAGTGATTGCAGTAGATTGATTGACTTACTAGACAAAAATCTTTCACCGAAAACATTTTTTTTTCTTTTCTTTTTTTTCCAGTTTTGAAGGTTAAAAAAAACTTCCGAGACTATATATATATATATATATATAAATATTTGTTATTGTTTATTATCAATATACGTATACGTTTGGTCCTTACTAATCGGGATAGAGAAATGACTATTCACTACATGCGATTCGAAACCCCGGATTACGAGTATTTTGCAACTCAAATCCGACGCCTTACACACAAGGAATTTTAAATAGCAAATAAACTGTGGTAATTTTAACACCTTATCGGCGGCTTAATATAGATAGATAGATAGATAGATAGATAGATAGATAGATAGATAGATAGATAACAATATATAACATTATCTACATTCTTGAAAATCGCCCAGGACATTCTGGATGATACCTGTGTTTGCTTTACAAGTACTTTAATGGAAATTGTCCTTACGAACTCGTTGTAATTGTCCTTGTGTCCCCCTCGACATAAATATCCTGACTAACCCGACAAGCATCAAAATCCCACTCTTCACTGTAGAGGTCCCTAGATCAAAGTGTAGTATCTGTTTTCAATATCTGTTCTTAGCATCTCAGCGACGCCGGATGTTTTACTATCAAGGAAAATATTGCGTATATATAAGAAAATATAACAATGCAAAATTACAACTATATATTACGTAATATTAATTTATTAGAAACTTTTTATATAATAAATATGCAAATTAAGAAGACCTAAACATGTTTGTGGGTATTTGCAGTTTCCTATATATACGGTATTTCAAAAGTCTATCATCGAATTAAGTAAGCACATCCTGTTGTGATGTTAATATAGTTAGAATAGGTGGAAATATCTTTCACATTTATTCATTTAAAAGATCTACATGCGTATGTGTGTATGTATGTGTGTGAATGTATGCGCAAGCGGTAGTTATATTTAAGCGCTGATTTGGTCAACAAAAATAAAAAAAATATTTAATGGAAAATCACGAGCTGAAAAACACAACTTATTGGCAAAGAAGATGGATTTACGCTTCCATGATTTTTAGGATGGGTTGCTGATCTTTGCCCTCCAAACAACCTAAGACATGAAATTATCTCTTCGGTATTAATGTCGAGTGTTCAAAAGAAAGAAAGATGCATTCGTAATGGCAATGTGGATAAATATTATAATTACATGAATGAAGAATAGTTGGTGGATGGGAAGAGATGGAGAAAAGATAGAATGGAGAAAGTAAGGGAGGCGAAAATAAGGGAAGGATGAGCGGAGTGAAGGGATGAAGAAAGAGAAAAGGAATAAAGGAAGGGGAAAAGGAAGTGAAGAAGGAAAAAAGAAAAGAAGGAAAGAATAAAAAAAGAACAGGAAGAATGAAAGAAAAAAAGACGGAAATAAGAGAAGAGAGAGGAAGGGTGGACGCAAGGAGGGATGGAAGGAAAGAATGAAAAAAGAAACCAAAAGAAACTTTTATAGTAAAAGGGAGGAAGGAAGAAAAGAAGGAAAGAAAAAGGAGTAAAGAATGAAATAAAGAAAAGAAGAAAAGAAATAAGGAAGGAAGAGAGAAATAAAGGAAGAGACGAAGCCTATGGGAGGAAAAGGAAATGATCGTAACATTAAGAGGAAAATAAGGTTGATACAAGAAGAAAATTCAACTTTATAGAACTATATAGAAGAGGGAAAGATAGAGAGGGGAGGGGAGACCGACGGAAAGTGAGAAAGAGAAGGAGTCAGAAAGAGAGGAGGAGAGATATAGGGGAGAGAAGAGAGAGAGGGAAGAGAAAGAGAAAAAGAGAACAAAGCAATTAAGGAATAGGCAAACATATAAGCAAGAACGAACATTCTCAAGTTTTGCGCTGAAAATGTTGTTTAAAACTTAAGCATGACAGACCGACGAACCACTCGGTGGAAGGACAGAGACTTTGTATAGAAACGCGTGGAAACATAAAAATATGTTATTTTAAACTTAGGCGTAATAGACCAACGGAGTGACCTGCAGAAGGACGGACAAAGCTTCTCATTCAAATGCGTGGACGCATCTAAAACGTTGTTACAAACTAAAGAACAAGAAAACAAAGTTACAAAGTTGAATAAAAGAAGAAGAAGAATTAAGTTTGGGTACAATGGAGCCCGGTTACCAGGGTGTGCGTGTCTATTGGGAAGGAATGGTGCGAATGGGTTGACCATATGACACGGGGAAAGGGACAAGGTGACCCAGGCAAAACCAATATGTAAGTCTTGGGGACTGGGGGGGGGGGGCACAGAAGAGAGTGGAACATACTTGCGTAATGACACAAAGAGGAGGAGTCAGAAAAGATGCGAAAATAGTTGGCAGGCGGGAGGCGCCATCTTAAGTGTTCGGATATAGGATTTTTTCATTGCTAATGAGACGTCTATTTCGACAATTGAGAGAAGACAGGAGAGAGAGAGAGAGAGAGAGAGAGAGAGAGAGAGAGAGAGAGAGCAAGAGTGAGAGAGAGAGATAGCGAGATAGAGAGAGAAGGGAGAGCGTGAGATAAAAAGGGGAGGTAGGGTGGAAATCGAAGAAGAAAAAGAAGAAGAAGAAGAAGAAGAAAGAATGAGAAGGATGAGTAGGAGTAGGAGTAGTAAGAAAATGAGAGGAGGAGTAGAATGATAAGGAGGAAGAGGGAAAACGAAGATAGAGAAGGTGAATGTGAAGAAGAAGAAGAAGAAGAAGAAAAAAAAAGAAGAAGAAAAAAGAATGAGAAGGATGAGTAGGAGTAGGAGTAAAAGTAGTAAGAAAATGAGAGGAGGAGTAGAACGATAAGGAGGAAGAGGGAAAACGAAGATAGAAAAGGTGAATGTGAAGAAGAAGAAGAAGAAGAAGAAAAAAAAAGAAGAAGAAAAAAGAATGAGAAGGATGAGTAGGAGTAGGAGTAAAAGTAGTAAGAAAATGAGAGGAGGAGTAGAACGATAAGGAGGAAGAGGGAAAACGAAGATAGAAAAGGTGAATGTGAAGAAGAAGAAGAAAAAAAAGAAGAAAAAGAAGAAGAAGAAGAAGAAGAAGAAAAAAGAAGAAGAAGAAGAAGAAAAAAAAGAAGAAAAAGAAGAAGAAGAAGAAGAGGAGAAAATAAGAGAAAGAAGAGAAAGACTTTTCAACGAAAACAAGACAAGGCTAAAAATTAAAAAAATACGAATTATTTTTCTCTCATACACACAGAAAACACAGAATACAACAAAATCAGAACGTGTGAGATTCATAGCTAGAATCAAGATCATAACGGGATGTTATGTAAACAGTCAAGCGTGACCTGGTCCCGCTCTATCCGTCCCTCGCGGTTAATCGGTGCATATTGAGAAATATACTCTTCAAAAATATGTTGTTTGTTCGTGTTATAGGGTATGCAACCCCTTTTCGGTTCTTTAGCGATTGAGTCATACCCAATACAAGCGAGCGTTGGCGAAACCAGGTGGGTTAGATTCATCAAGTGACAGGATTTATATCTAATGTATGTAATCTTGTTGGATCTAAATAGCAATGCATCTGAAAATCGATATTTGATTCTGGCTAGAGATTTCTTCCTTTATTTTTTATCCTTGCAGCATGTTATTTAAACTAAAAAGTTAAATTCGTTTCTCTCTGAAAATAATTATTCCGACAAAGAATATTATTTTAATGGAGACAATTGAAAATAATGCCCCTAACAATAAAAAAATATAAGGGAGATCATTTCCTTAAAGGCAAAAATATGAGTTATTTTCCTTGCATTTTCAGCTTTTTAATCTCTTTCTGACTTACGTATTATTATTCAGAAAAGAAAGTGCGAGATCAAGAGAGAGAGAGAGAGAAATAGAGAGAGAGAAATAGAGAGAGGAAATAGAGAGGAAGAGAGAGAGTGTTTATGTGTGTTTGTGTGTGTGTGATGATAGAGAGAGAGAGAAAGAGAGAGAGAGAGAGAGAGAGAGAGAAAGAGATAGAGAGAGAGAGAGAGAGAAGTGAAGAGGCAAGAGTTTTATTTAATGTGCGAAAGCGCGTTCAAGATGGCGTGGGTCCGCTGCGATCCGAAGTAAAAAGGTTGCGTCGTAGGCGAAGATCTCCGATAGAAATGGAGAAAAGAGGAAACAGTCTGTGTGCAGATGGACTATTTTTTGTTGTTGGGTGAGGATGCTCACATGTTAGAGGGATGAGGTTTTGCGAGGGAAGCGTTTTACAATTATGTTGTTCACACGATCAATAAGTGGCCAGAAGGCGTAACGGCGTTTCTCCCCGGTCTCAACGAAGACTGATTATCCTTTGAATACCATCAACGGACATCTTGCCCCAGACGAATACAACTAACATTAACAGGCCTTATTAGCACCTCCTACCATGTTCAATAAATTATTGTAGAAGTATAGACACAGTTTATTAAACAAAAACATTACATGTGTCACACACACACACACACACATATATATAAATATATATTAGGGGAGTTTGAATTACCTACTAGACACTATCCTCGAGTGTATTCGGTCTCTCTGTACAAGGGTTTGTCAGGACAATCTAACATGAGGATACCTCACCCTACAAGTTAACCCTGACCAAATATTCCAAATAACATAGTATTCGAAGCCCTAATAAGATCCACTCGACATTGGCTCATATGAGGAATAGGGAACCTTCTCCATATAATGTTATCAACACTTAGCTGGATACTCCACCAGACTAGATGAAATCTTGTCCTGAAATCCGGTCGGACCAAGGGGCCTAAAGAAAGGTACACTATAACATAATCAACTGGTCAATTAGAGAGAAGAAAATTAATGTTCTTAACTTATTTACTAACTCAACGTTTGAGAGATAAAAGAGAACTTTAATAGAATATTCGAATATCTATGTATCTCATATAGAGATCAAGTGTTAGCCCCAGGAAGAGCCCTATTTGTTTCTGAGAACTTCAATTGATATAGAATAAAACAAAACGGAATATAAATGCACACACACACACACACATTTTGATATTGAGCACTTTTTATAAACCCGGTTAAAATTCTCTGGATTACCACCCTGTGGATATTTTTCACCTGGATTATTACCATTATTATATATATATATATATATATATATATATATATATATATATATATATATATATATATATATATGCAGCATTAAATGCGAGAGTTTTTTTTCATTTAAGTCAGTAATACAGCATAGTTCTTTGACATACTACGACTTAATTTAAAAAAAAAATTCTAAGGTAATTAATTAAATTGTAAAAAAGGATAAATAACCCAAAACTAATCATCTTTAACTAAATTTCTGTATATTACTCTCACCCTCTCTCACTCTATGTTGTGTGAACACCCTTTATTATTTTATACAGTTCTCTTTATATATAGATCTTGCCTTATTATTATTATTATTATTATTATTATTATTATTATTATTATTATTATTATTATTATTATTATTATTATTATTAATCAAACTGGCATTGTAAACTCATTATTTCCCGATTAAAACAATCAAATCGGAGCTCCAGTAATTTTTCCATACATATATATATAGTTAATTACATATTAATCTAATATATATATATATATATATATATATATATATATATATATATATATATATATATATATATATATATATATATATATATATATATAAATATAAATATATATAAGGAGATTGTTGTTTGCTTGAAGCATTGCTGGTAAATATAAGTGCAGATTAGTAGTCCGAGGCTGTAGCAATGCGATGTAGTTGTCGGAAGATGGTAAAAGTGAACAGAAATAAACGATGAGAGAAAGTGAAACTCAAAACGATTTATTAATAATTTCACGAAAAACTGATTAAATACCAAGAATAGTAAATACTGTCTGGTAAATAAAAAGTTCGGCAAAAGGTAATCTTAAATTTTCGAAAGAAAAACTTTCATTTTCAAAAGACAACAATAGAAGACCGAGAGGGTCGTAAAAAACGGAAAAACCGGTGTCAAACCATTGAAACATCGGAACAGACAATTGGAAGTAGGAACGCAGAAAATGTCAAAATTTAATTAAATAATTATTCAACTAAAGTTAAAATATTATAAACATTTGTTTATTTATATACTAATTATTATAATTTTATAATATTTTATTTTCTATGATTTATTAATTTTTCTCTCTTTTTTTTCTTTATTCAATTCTAAATTTAAATTTACGTGTGAGCCGTTATTATTATAATATGTGCCATCAAAGGGGGATAACTTAGGAAAAATATATTTAGAAATGAGATTTGAAATTTGAAAAGGAATTTAAATTGTGGAATGGATCAATGCCAAGGAGGTAGGAAGGAACTGTTGGAACGGGGGAAGGGGGGAATAAGAAGAAACGTTGGAGAGGGGGGAATTAGGGATAAAAAATACATACACACATATACATACATAAACTGTAAATATCTAAATACATATTTATTTTTTAATGTTAATTTAAGAGTATTCTAAGGGTATAATACTCCTAGAACTAAATTTATATAAATTTATTCTATTTATTGATTTATTGATTTTTTATTTTATTTTTTTGTTGTTATTATTATTTATTCATATATTTAATTTATTCTTTTATTATTATAATTTCTTTTTTTAATTTATTTTATTTATTTAAAAAATTTTTTTTTTTATTATTTTATTTTATTGAATTTCAAACTTTAGTTAAGGGATTAAAATGTATCAGCATACACATACACACACATGAGATTACACCCATATTCTCATACATGTATATATGCATACACATACACAAGGCCTAAATATATGTAAATAAAGTGCATATTATTCCATTCCATAATTATGATATGTAACATGTAAAAATGTGGGGTGGGTGGCGCTGGCAAATAAAGAGGAGACAAAGGCAAGTAAGTTTTGGGTGGGAGTGTGAGGATGTAAGAATCAGAGGATGAAAGGGGAAGACAGCGCAAATCTGTTATTCAGGGTTGAACGAACTTTTTATTTACCAGACTTTTCTGGTATTTAATCAGTTTTTCGTGAAATTATTAATAAATCGTTTTGAGTTTCACTTTCTCTCATCGTTTATATCTGTTCACTTTTACCATCTTCCGGAAACTACATCGCATTGCTACAGCCTCGGACTACTAATCTGCACTTATATATATATATATATATATATATATATATATATATATATATATATATATATATATATATATATATATATATAGTTAATTAAATATTAATCTAATATATATATATATATATATATATATACATATATATATATATATCGTACATGTATTGTATTAGTTTCTGTAAATGTAAATCCGTAGAAACTCAAGTGTTTATAAAAAGTGCTCAATAACAAGTAGAGCTGTTTATAAGTATAACATTTTATTTATACAAACATTATTGGTTACATATGTGCATACATGTTTCGGTTGCACTTTTCCCAGAAAGTCAACCTCATCAGACCAAGAATTTTCGAGAAATGCCATTTCTCGAAAAGAGACCTCACGAATGGCCTATGCTGGAAATCTCATTTCTTTGATCAATCATAACTCAAAAACCAATTAACCAAATTAGTTAAAACTTTGCACAAAAATTTTATTTGATAGGTTCTATAAGGGTGTAGAATTTCAGCATCATTAGTCAAGGCAACTCAGAGATCCAGAAAGTTCAATCATGAAATCATGTTATCTGTACGTACGTACGTACGTACGTACGTACGTGTGTACGTACGTATGTATGTGCCACCCTGTATCTCATCAACTGTTTGATGGATTCAACTGATTTTTGGCAGAAATAGAGGTTCTAGGGTCTAGTTAATGGCATTTTAATTTCAGTTTACCATATACCTTAGTTTTCCAGAAAATTCCAAAAAACCTTATGAGAAGGCATTGTATTTACAAAAGTAGTTAAATTCCATGAAAAATGCCAGTATACTGAAATCATATGCCCTTAATAGGGTTAAGATGAGAATTCATATACACTAAATGTACAAAAGCAAGGAAATTCCCAAATTTTTACACTTTTATTGTCATTAAGGGTATGACTACATATCAACCAAACCATTTCATTATCACATCACTACAGTATAAATCTCTATGTATGAGTGGATGAAGTGTGTGAGGTGCGCTGAAGAAAAATTCCTACCAGTACAATACATAGTATACATAGTATGTGTTGTGCTCACATACCCTTAATGACAATAAAAGTGTAAAAATTTGGGAATTTCCTTGCTTTTGTACATTTAATGTATATGAATTTTCATCTTATGATTTCAGTATACTGGCATTTTTCATGGAATATATATATATATGTATATATATATATATATAAATATTTTCATATCCATAGAGATATTTTCCGCGTTTTTATTTTATTTTACACACATTAGTTTTGAATTATGTAACCGTATCGTCGGTCGGACAATTCGAACCCCGGATCAATGTATTACGAAAACTGGTCTCGTAACCATTCGACCAGCGCGACAATCACGTTTCGCAACGCGAGAAGAAATACACATTGTATATTTTCTATGTAAACACAAGTACTGTGATTCTAAAGAGAGTTCTGATCTCCCAAGGGAGAGAACTTTGCAATGTGGCTAATTTATAAATCATCAATTTATTATCTCTCGAAAGGGAGCTTAATAATTATTATTAATAAATAAATATTTTTTATCCAGAGACATGTATATATGTTTCGCGTTTTTAAAATTTTAAGCTCGTCAGATCGAATTATGTAACCGTATCGTCGGTCGGACTATTCGAACCCCGGTTCTAAGTATTATGAACACTGGTCTCGTAAGCGATCCTTTTAAACATTTAATTATATTAAATATATAATTAAAATTTGATGTGGAGAAATTCGTTTCTGTATTAATTTTTTTGTATTTCACTTATTTAAAAAGTCTTTTGATGGCGAGTGCGAGTTTGGGGGTGCCCTTAAATGTAAAGTTTACAGAAAAAAATATAATAAGGTCCTCCATATGAGTCACCGGGTTTCCAAGAATATATATTCCAAA
The DNA here is from genome assembly GCA_963556195.1 of Sepiola atlantica. Taxonomy (NCBI): domain Eukaryota; kingdom Metazoa; phylum Mollusca; class Cephalopoda; order Sepiida; family Sepiolidae; genus Sepiola; species Sepiola atlantica. The sequence continues at coordinate 171,895,054 of OY744520.1, read as the reverse complement.
ATTCATATTAAAATTTAAAAAACAAAAATTAAAAAACGAACTTTATATATATATGCACGCCTTAAATGTTAACATTTACAAAATAAAATAATAATAATTTCCCCATGTTACTCACCAGGTTGTCAAGAATATATATTCCAAAATTCATAATAATCGGTCCATAAAAAATATTTAAAAAATAAATTAAAAAACGAACTTTATATATATATATATATGCACGCCCTAAATGTTAACATTTACAAAATAAAATAATAATAATTTTCCCATGGTACTCACCGTGTTGCCTAGAATATATATTCCAAAATTCATAATGATCAGTTAATTACTTTAGAAGATTACCCTATGCATATACCTATAAACACCAATTTGACCGAAATACTAAATGAAAAATGAATTCAGAAAAATGAAAATATGATAAAAAATTTTATCAAGCAAAAACCCTCCGTGTTATGTAATAATGTTTGCGTACACACATTACGCATATATATATATATATATATATATATATATATATATATATATATATATATATATATATAATATTTGTTTTGTTTATTATCTATGTACGTATACGTTTCGTCCTTTAATAAGAACTCATTAGCATAGAGATATAAGTATTCACTACCGGTCGCGTGATTCGAAACCCCGGGCTCCGAGTACGTTACGACTCAAATCCCGACATCTAAACCCACACGGCCACCGCTAGATAAACAGTGATAATTTTAACACTTATTCGGCGGCTTTGACCTCAAGAGAGCGTTTAACTTAATAAAAGGAACGATGCATTTATAGCTAGTGACGTCATGCTGTGTTAATACTACACTTACAGTGCCCATAATGTGTGTATATTTAAGCAGCATATTTTTATTTAGGCAAACATTATTACATTACAGAGTGTTTTTGCTTGATCAAACTGATATATATATATATATATATATATATATATATATATATATATATATATATATATATATATATATATATATATATATATATATAGGATCAAATATAAACCAAAGTAAAAACTTTTAGTAGATGGAACCTATTGTGAAGAGGATTAGCTCAATATACGAGATAGAACAATTGTAGAGATAGAAGAAAAAAGAGTGATAAATATGCGACGATTGTCCAAATTTATTTCAAATTTCAATTGTTCAATGCAAGGTGTATTCAGTAATAAACTAGTGTTTATTGTTCTTTCCTTAAGCCAAGGCTTTTCAAAGATCGAAATCTTATCATCAGAGGAGAAATACAGATGGATAAGTTGGCTTTCGAAAAAACTATTTGAAAAATATGAAAATTATTATTAAAGGAATTTTTGTTAAAAAAACGCAGTGAATAAAAAGAAAAATTCCGTGAAAAATATATGCAGATTGTCCGGGTGGTAAATTTCCGTTGAAAAGAAGTCAAATGAATTGTAGAATGTGAAGAAAACTCTTTGCGTGGGAGCAGTGTGGAGAAAGTGCTCAAAATATAGGTGAGTCCAGACGCACTTAAAGGGGATTGAAAAGGGAGAAATTGGCCATTTATTTATTTATTTTATTGGCCAGGGTTTATGAGGTACGGGATTGTTTAAATAGCCGCTTTGAGAGTTGGGAGGAAATAAAAAAGGAAGGCAAAAGAACAGGAGGAAGGCTGGTATGGGGATGAAGTTAAAGTGACAGGGTGGTTGAGGGTGTGGGCGGGCGGTAAGATATATGTTTTGGAGGGTAGGATTAATCTGAAGCGGGATAGGAGTGTAGAGATTGTATTCTAAAAATAGAATTCAAATGAGTGAGCTTCTAACATTTCAGAGGTGACAAGTGAAGCAGCTAAAACGAATTAAATTGTAGTTACCGGTAAGGGTTTCTGGGGGTTTAAAAAAGGGTTAAAATAGAATTAGTTAAAAGCATGGTAAAATAAATAGAGGTATGAGAGAGAGTGAATGATTAAAATTTTAAAAAATTAAAAAATTAAAAATTAAAATTTAAAATTTAAAAGGAGCTAGGGAATAGTTAATTTTAAAAAAATTTAAAAATTTATTTTATAACCAAATTAAGGGTTATATGAATAATTAGAAGGGACTTTAAATGACCAAGGAGAAAAGAGGGGGAAATAAATTAATGAGAAAAGAGTTAGTTAAATTAAAGATCAGGTCTATCTTACTCAGATATATTGAAATTTAGGAGAGGGGAACAGTATAAGGGATAAGGATAGATTGTTTGAAACAGTTTGTTTCGATTACAAGTAATGGGGGTTGGATTAGGTTGGTTCAATTAAAACTTGAGTGCAGTGTCAGTGTTATAATCTATAATCTATATATATATATCAGTTATGTATTTTTGTAATTGTTTTTATTGGTGATAGTAGCTGTTAGTTTGTTGCCTTCCTATTTTTCACTTCCTAAGTGATAGATATTAATGCGGAAGATTGCATTTTTAGTCGCCATTAACTTAATAGGACGTATTTTTCGTTGATATATATATGTTTATTAATTTTATACGTACTTTATGTACGTATAAAGTAATCATGGACACATGTTTCTGGCTATCCGACGTGATCAGCATTGCTAACTTGAACAAGTGTCGAACCTTCGACTATGGAGCTTTGCCACCGTACCATGACGCCTTGCCCGTACCGTAATATGTACGATTTTTATCACTCAAAAAATATTTGAGTTTTGTACTTTTATAATTGTTTTTATTGATGATAGTAGCTGTCAGTTTGTTGCTTTTTTATTTTTCACTTCCTAAGTGATAAAGACTATTGCAGAAGATTGCATTTTTAGTCGCCCTTAACTTTGTAGGACGTATTTTTCGTTCATATATATATATATATATATATATATATATATATATATATATATATATATATATATTGGTACAGAAAAATTAGTGCAACATTCGTACCGGCGGTTTCAAGCACAGAAGGACTTAGCCATCTGGCTTTCTTCAGATGACAACAGAAGCTGAAGAAAGTCAGATGGCTAAGTCCTTCTGTGCTTGAAACCGCCGGTACGAATGTTGAACTAATTTTTCTGTACCAAAATAAATAAATATTACGCTCTTAATTTTTTATTTTAATTCTCAATTAATCGAGCATTCTGCTGGGATTTTCCTTGCTTTACCACAAAGAAGTTTATATATATATATATATATATATATATATATATATATATATATATATATATATATATATATATATATATATATATATGCGCATACGTGTGTGCGCACAACACGTGCTGGTAGTACTCATTGAAATCGAGAAAAGAACTCGAAGATCAAAAGCTAGACAGGATTGTTCTAGTTAAGAATGGATGGTGCCTGGTATGTTGAAGAGGGGGGGGGGGCGGGTTTTCGAGACGTTCAATCATGGTCTGCACACACGATCAATAGAAACGTGAAACTTCGCAGACCGCACGTATTATGCTTCTTTTTTTTCTTCTCACGTGTTATCCATTTAAATAGTATCATAGGGCATCTTGTCCTAGACGGTGCCAATCGATGTGTATAGGCTGATTATCGACTAGCCGGTATTCTCGACGTTGCCCGGGAAGTAATTAGAAGCGTCTGTGTACTTATGCTCTTATCATTGAATGCCATATTACCATTTATATTTGATTTGGTTTTATTTCTAAATTAAAGACGTCGCATTTCCTGTTTATGGATGTCCGGCACGAACACAGACCCCACGGTAGCATTCGTAAAATCCCTAATCCAGAATTAATATCACTATTAGATATCTTGTAATATTTTACTGTTTGGTCTTGGTACAGATCTTCGTTTCATTGCCTCTATGGTAAACGATTGGAATTGATGATTGGGCCCTAGTAAAAAATTGAACGTAGCCCCTATAAAAACTAATTTGACTTTTCTGTTTACATATCGATTTTCATAACAGTAAAACAAACAAATTCCCAATAAATAAAGAAATAACCAACCAAAAACAATCTCTCTTCTATCTATCTATCTATCTATCTATCTATCTATCTATCTATCTATCTATCTATCTTGAAGCATAGAAAAGTTCGTCTAATCAAATCCGATGATTCAAAGTATGAAGCAAGTGTGGGGTGATGGGTTGAAGGTAATCCGAGCATCCGAAGTTTTGAAAGGGTTCCATTCTGGAGAATTTAAAATCCAAACTGACAGTTCGTTGATGCTGAAAGTAATAACCACAAAATATAGAAGTATTAGTCTTGAATGAAATTGTAAAAAAGTTATCTATACTTCTTCAATGGCGATAATTTTATTTGCATATTTCAAACTTTTTATATTGTTTGTATTTTTATGTCTTTTATATTTTCAAACATTTTCATTCCAGTAAATTTTACTGTCGAATTTCCTCTGATGATTAGAGCATATCTGTGAAAATCCATGGATTAAGGAAAGGATGTTTTTATATAACGCCTGTTTGAACAATTGATGATTTAACAAATATTGCATTATATCCAATGTTTCTTCTCAGCACATATCTACTTATATATATATTTTGGTAAACTTTTCAATTTAGAGGGTGCCGCCGAAACCGTACCATGCCCCCCAAAAAGAATAAACATTAAAATTTCAAAACTCATGCTATATTTATTACTTATACACGTTCTGGGCAAGGTATTCTACTAATATATATATATATATATATATATATATATATATATATATATATACATTTTTATTTATATTTTTATTTTGGTCTGAAGAGTTGACTCTAGTGAAGAGTACAACCAAAACATGTATGCACATATGTAACTAATAATGTTTGTATAAATAAAAAATTATACTTAAGAACAGCTCTACTTGTTATTGAGCACTTTTTATAAACACTGGAGTTTCAACGGATTTACATTTACAGCAACTAATACAATACATGTACTATATGTATATATATATATATATATATATATATATATATATATATATATATATATATATATATACTATCAAGAATTATTTAAGGTTAGTTTTGTAAATATCAGCTCTTGGGCCGTTGTTGTGAAATCTAATTCGAGTGTCTTTTCGAGTGTGATTATCTCATTGGGGGGATATTTTTTTCCTTTTACTGAAGTGGTCAACTTTTTCCCCAAGTAGGTGTTTGCCCTTTATATACTTCAATTTGCCGAATTTTTATCTGAACTCAATCTGGAATTTTACTGCTTTTTCCTCTCCGGTGTTTTTTGTTATGGCATGCTTTTTCACTATTCAACAACATATACTGCAACCCTCTGAAGATTGACAAAATTTGACTAATAAAAATACACTTGTCCGAATTTTGCCATGAAACGCGCGTAAGGAACAGAAATGAATATTAAATTTGAATAAATTACTATTGTGTGTAAAATCAGAGATGTAAAAAAACTCATCGAAGTACAGAAATAAAGAAGTTGTTAAAACCAATGAAAATTATGGTTTGGATTTTTTTATGGAAATCGCTCTAGACAAGGCATAAAGCCACTTGATGTTAAAAGCTAAAAATATACTACTCCAAGGTCAAAAACTAGCAAACTATAAGTGTTAGATGGACAGATTCCGACCCAGAAAACAGCAATTCTTCCCCCTTTGTCTGAAACATCGCTCATGGAATCTGAGGTAACTGGGAGCACTTATCGGTTAGGTCCATAAAATAACTGAAATATATTAGAATGTAAAGAAAGTTCATTTTTTAAAAATAGATTTTCTTAGTTTCATAAAATTAAAATAAATTTAAACAAAGAATATCTCAGAAAAGAATGCATTTAAAAAAAGGTTTAAACATTAGTAGTCAGAATTTATGAGGAATGTAGATTTTAAAGGGGGAGGGGATATAGTATTTTAACTGCAAATTAAACTTGTACTGTTTAATGAATAAGCTATATCTAGAACTTAATTGATCAAAAACTAACACTAACTCTTCTTGAGACATTTATAAAAATATGCATTTGCTGGTAATAAGTAAATTAGAAGTGGAAATATTTACAAGGTTTTGCTAAGATAGATTCGGTAAATTCATTAGATGATTGTCCGGGAATCTTTTACGAGACTCAGCAGAGTAAAAACGCAAAAAAAACAAATTACAACAAATAAAAGTAACTGTAAGCTGTAAAAGTTAGTTTCAAACTTGCATGTGATATTTGTTTGTATTTTAAACCCGTTTGAAGTGCTATTTATTAGAAATCAATAGTTTTCACACCGTAATTTCGAAAAAAAACATGGCCGATTTGGGGGGGATTACTAACAAATGCACCTGGAGCGGCCATATTGATTTTTGTGAAAACGTTGAAAAAAAAAACAAGACATTTTTTTTTTTACATCTAATGAAAACCCATTTATAATACGTAAAAATACAAACAAATTACATAGGTAAGTAGAAAAATATCTATTCTCGTCATAGGTCAACTTCACTTGTTGCAAATTTATGTTTTTAAACCCTTTCTCGTTCTTTTTTTGGACCCCGTTCGCGCCTCTGCTGAGTCTCGTAACATATACCCGATTGTCCTATTTTAAATGGAAAAAAGTTTGTTGTTTGTTTGATAGCTTTACTGTGACTTTTTTTACTTTTAATTACTAATAATATGTACCTGCTTCGTTGAATCGTAAACTATTGAACTATTATTATGAATTATGGAATATGTATTCGAGACAGCAGGTTGAATTACGTTGGCATATTATTCATTTTTTTGTAAACTTTCACATATAGTGGATGTCAACGAAAGAATATCATTAAAATTTAAAACTAATACTATATTAATTGCTTATACCCTTCCCGGGGCGGGTATTCCTCTATTATATCTATATATTGTTACAAAGGAAGTGTAGTTTAATTAAGATTATATGAAAAACAAAATGTATTTCATGAATATAACCAAAGCGAGCAAAATCTATTTGATCATATGTCTTTCTATTCTCCTTTTGAACCCAGTCAGTCACAGAAGGGACGTTGAATGTTATTTCTTGTCGGCCGACCTCTCTTCCATTATGTTAAATCGTTAATAGAGAAGAAGTAAAACGCTATTTCCTGTCAACCAATCTCCCCTTTCATCTCTTGACACTTACGCATTGCCTTGACCACAATCAAAGTCCATGTAACCTTTTGCATAATGGTTCGAAGAACTTTCCAACACACTTACGTAATCCACCCACGCTTATCAGCGGAAAATATATTAAAAAAAAGTTGATCAGTCGATCAGTTGCTTTCAGTCGAAGAGTCAGTTGCTGTGAGCTGGGGACAACTTTCGCCGATCGTCGCCGCAACGTAATGAAAAAGGAGAAAAAGAAGAAAATAAAGACGCAGACAGGGATGAAGAAATGAAATTCTCTCATACCTCTTTTTGACTGCGTTGCCCAGAGAGTTCTTCCATATTGATAGGCAGTCGAAGGCGAACCCCGAACGCTCTCGAGACGAATTCTCCACATCAAAAAGATCTGTCGCGAGCTAGAACATCTTACAATATCGCCGAGAGAATATGACTACATATCATATATGAGAGTTGTGCAGCGCCGACTAAGACTCCGAGACCCAACCCATACACCTGATTTCTGTAGGACTTGTGCTTTGGTATCTGCCGTTGACTTTCACATCCAAAGATTATTGTGAATCTTGGATGATTGTGTAATTTCTGAACTATTGAACTTTTCAAATCCCGTGGGGAGTCTCTTACCACTCATCCATCTTTGTAAGTGGTTAATCCCTTTCTTCCTTGATTTGTCTGGACACGGTTTTTATGTATAAGTTTTGCTCGTTATTAGATAACTTTAGACATTATCCCATCCCCCAAAATATTACTTTGTTCTTTTTGGTGTTTTGCTTCATACATGTTTTCCCCCTTTTTTACCTTAAAATCAATAAATATTTGTTTTGAATTTTAATTTGGCATGCGATTTGTCTCTTACTTGTTCATTGTTATTCCATATTTTTATGTGATGTCTTGAACTGAAGATTACTCTTCCCCTTGCATTCTTTTATTAATATTGGGCCCTAGAATAAACCACTTCCGGACACATTTACCTTTTTTTAATTTATCGTTGACACGGGCTCGGCGCCGTGGTCCCGACGAAGGCTGTGCGTGACAATCTACATATATAAAGTTAGGTAGGTGTATATAGAAACACACCTAACTTTATATATATAAAAATTGACTGGCCCCTTCTCAATATAAACACATACTAGTTAACAATACTAAAATAATACATCACGACACCAACACCAAAAGATTAAAAATTCTTGAAGCCCTCTACATAAAAACTAAACATCCCATAATCAATAATGTGAATTACGAAACTATTCATACTATTTTAAAGTGTTGAGCATAATAATAAACGTTACCAAATTCTTAGCCATTAAGCAATTATACGTTTGAATCTTGAACGTGCTTAGAACGTAATCAAATTCTTAACGGTGAAGCCATCAAACTTTTGAATCTTGCACGCTCTTAGAACGTAATCACGCTCTCATGTAACATCTCAATGTTATAGACGCTCATTTTAAGTTGTAAATTACTGGCCATTATAATAATAAAAAAACACAACAGTAAAGACCTATTTTTTAAGAAAGCAAAATTAACACCGTCTGAAGATGATTTGACGAATCAAATCGAAAGTACTCACCAAGAAAATTGAACAAGAAACACATGGAACTTGCATAGAGCTATTTGACCGAAACACTAAATAGGCCATTCCGAAAAATTGAAAAAAAAAAGTCTTATCAAGCAAAAACACTCCGTTTTATTTATTATGTTTGCCTAAATGAAAATATGCTGTCTAAATACACACACACAATATATATATATATATATATATATATATATATATATATATATATATATATATATATAATAATAATAATAATAATAATAATAATAATAATAATAATAATAATAATAATCTAGGTAAAACATCCACAGGGTGGTAATCCAAAGAATTTCAACCGGGTTTATAAAAAGTGCTCAATATCAATATTATATATGATTATTTTTATTTACACATACATGTACAAAATCTGCGACACTGGCATGTCGATGTTATCGATCAACAGTTATTATAAACTAAGATCTCATCAGGTAGAGTTAGAATCCGATCTTAACCTTAGATCATATTTGGAAATGATCTACGGTTAAGATCTGATTCTAACTCTGCCTGATGAGATCTCAGTTTATAATAACCGTTGATCGATAACATCGACATGCCAGATTTTGTACATGTCTGTGTAAATAAAAATAATCATATATATATATATATATATATATATATATATATATATATATATATATATATATATATATATATAGCGTTTATAGATTAAAACCCTCCTAATTGTCATGTGAATTCTCGCCGGCTGAGGGGGAAAACACCCGACAACAAATCATTGATTAGTTGGGAAAGTATCAGACTAAAAACATTGAGTGTCCGGTTTCGATGTTACCCCTGATTTAAAAAAATGAAATCAAAGAATCACTTTTTTATATAATAAAATGTAAAGTGAAAATCTTTTGTATATTAAGTACGTAACGATTCTGTCTGTCTGTCTGTTTGTCTGTCTGTCTGTCTGTCTGTCTGCCACCTCTCCCTCCCTTCCCCTCGTTCTCACTCTCTTTATCTCTCTATATATACTTAGATCTATCTATCTATATATAATGAAGGAGAACAGCTTCTCTGTTTAAATATCTGTCCCTAAAAACTATATGATGTTTCTTATTGTTGTGGACCCGTTTAGGGGTACCAACAATGAAATAAAAGAACAACAGGTTTAGAGATAATAATAATGAATTGTATTGAACAGAGAAATTATACACAAGTCAGTGTTGGCAGTGCTAGTGCCAAAATGTGCCTCCCAATGTTCTCCCGGCAAAAGCCGGTAATTATGGTAGCCGGTTGCTACCATTTAGTTATTATTAAAGGGTAGGTAGGTTCACCCACAACACTTATAATACTATCAAAATTCCTCTTTATTCATTTTCATTTCTTTAGAGTGATACACTTATTCCAACGTTTCTCTTACAATTCGGTGGCTTTTTTGTATCACTTCTTCATTGGAACATTGTTTTGAGATCTGCAAACTTCCAGTAGTCGCTGGGATACAGACATGGAGAATAAAGTCGGTAGAGAAGCAATTTGAAGTGAAATTCATGTAGTTTTTCCATTGTTTCGATTGACTTGTGACACGGTGCATTGTCTTGGTGAAAGAGCAATTTTTCTTCTTCATTTGTAATCGTTTATTAGCGAGTTTTTCCTTCAAGCGCATCAATATTAATATATGATAATCACTATGAATTGTTATTCCTTTCTCAAGCTAATCGATGAACAAAATGCTTTGCGCATCCCAAAATACAGAAGCTAAAACCTTGCCTGATAAGTTTCTTTTTATATTTGGTCGCTTTAGCCGGCTTCACCTGCTGCTGTCTACTCAGACGCAAAAAAACTGAATCGTCTACGCGGTGTTGTTTTCGATCGACTGTGAGCAAATGCGGCACACACTTTAAACACAACTTTCTCATTGAGAAATGTTCATGCAAAATAGTGAATATACTGCCTTTTGATATATTCAACTCCTTTACTGTCTCACCCAACTTCAATTCATGATCGGCCAAAACGAGTTTGAAGACTTTTGGAGTGTTTTTCGAGGAAACTGCCAAATTTGGGCGAACTGAGTCTTCAGCATTATTTGTGTCTGTACGACCGCGGTTACAGTCACGTCTTAACCGTTTTTTTTCGACGGAGCAGAGTCCGAATAACACTTATCAAACCATTGCTTTGCTTGAACAGTAACATTTTTCTTACGAGAAAGCTTTATCAACACACGAAATTCAGATTTTTCTATTGTTTTGAAAATTTGCAAAAGTAGCTTCACTTAAATAATTGTAATTTGTGATTGGGCTCAAATTTTGACACGTGACATTTTATGGTTACTATTTTATAAAATATATATGGATTTTTATTAGTAGCGCCATGTATATGTCAAACCCTGGACTTATTTCACCTCTCTCGCTTGTTTATAAAAAGAAGGCTGACGTCACCCGTTAAGAACTATTCTCATGATATCTTCGTATCAAGATACGAAACAATGATTTTCAACCAGAAATTAATTCAAAACATTGACACAAAAGAACTATACAAAAAGTACAATTTGTCAGATGTGATTTTAAACGAATAAATCTTCAACATGGACTCGTTTTCATTAATAGAATTCACAGCATGACGTTTGGTATCAGTTTTGTTGCAATAGCTGCCGGACAGTGACAAGTACAGGGTGGCGCAAAAGTCACGCATTAATTTGAACCAGTAACAACTTTCACATTTAATCAAATTTTCTCCTTATTTTTCAGAATATTACAGATATAAACATTGATAATTTATCATGGAAAAATATAGCACTGAACAACGAACCAAAATTATTGAACTTTACTTCGGAAACCATCGTTCAATAATCTTAACCCAAAAAGCCTATCGTCGGCATTATAATGTCAGACAATCTCCCAGTCAGACCAAAATTGATCGTCTTGTGGTCCGATTTCGGCAGCAGGGTTCAGTGGGCGATCTTCCACGATCTGGCAGACCACGTTCAGTACGGACAGCGGAAAATGTAGCACTCGTTGAGGATATCATTGCTGAAAATCCAGACACCTTAACTCGAAGACGAACCACTCAGATTGGAATGTTCAGAAGGTTACTTCAAAGAATTTTGCGTGAATTGCATTTGTTTCTATACAAAATTCAATTGGTACAGGCATTACAACCCACATATTTGCAATTACGCGTAGCTTATACTGTTCACATTCAGCAATTAGCCAGAGAAAAAAATGAGTTCATCCATAAGCTGATAATGAGCGACGAAGGCCATTTTCATCTGAACGGGTTCGTGAATAAGCAAAACTGCAGAATATGGGTCATTGAAAATCCAAGAACCGTTCATCAGCGTGAATTACATCCACTAAAATTTACCGTATGGTGTGGTGTTACCTCGGAAAGAGTGATCGGTCCATATTTCTTTGAAGAGGAAGAAGGTGTCGCGGTGACGATAACTGCACAGCGATATCAACAAATGATTGAATATTTGTTTAAGGCCAGCTGTTCAGGACAACCCATAAATGTGGTTCCAACGAGATGGAGCTACTGCCCACACTGCCCGACAAAGTATGGCGCTCTTAAGGGGATTGTTTGGCGAGCGCTTAATTAGCAGATTTTCTGATTTTAACTGGCCTTCACGTTCACCGGATTTAACAGCCCCTGACCTCTTCCTTTGTGGTTATCTTAAGGAAAGGGTATATGTGAACAAGCCTACAACGATTCAAGAGCTTAAAAACAATATCAGACATGAAATCCAAGAACTAGAGCCAGTTATTCTAAGGACTGTAATAGAAAATGCCCTAACTAGAGCCCGTCTTTGTGAGGCCGAAAATGGTGCCCATTTAAAGGATATTATTTTTAAAACCTACTGCAACAAAATTACCAAGTAAATGTATTATTTATCAGAAAAGCCTAGTAAATTACTTGAAATGTAGTTTCTATCACCTAAACAAACCAATGCGCGACTTTTGCACCACCCTGTATATCCGACATGAGATGGCTGTTGTTTCTACAGAATAGGACATCCGCCCTTTTGACAGATCTTATATAAAATATGATATTATAGAATATTTAAAAGCACTTCAAGTCAAATACATCGAATGGCTTTATTTAATCCTGTTGGATGACGGCCATAATTATTAGTGGACGGTTAAGGCCCAGAACAAATATGGCAGACAATTTACGGAAACGAACGACGAATGACGACAACAAACGAATGACGAAAGACTAATTTTTCTTTTTTTTTGTTCTTTTTGTTTCTTCTTATTTACTCTAGGCGTCATCATAAAAGTACGACTGACTGGTTCTTATTTTAGTATAAAATGTATGTCACTAGTGTTATTATTTTTTTATTTCTCTCTTCGCTTTCTCTTTTATTTCTCCGTTTCCTTTCTGCCCCCCCCCCCCTTTTCTTTATTTTTTTTTCTTTCTCATCGATGTTCTTTTTTTGTTCTGGATATGTTAGTTTTCACTTTTCATTTATTCATTTTTTTTTCTTATACTCTTTTCTCTTCTCCTTTTTCTTTTCCGTTAGTTTTATTAGGTTTTATTTTCGCATTTATTTTTTTTCTTTATTTGTTTTTATTTCTAGCCTGATCTTATTTCGTCTTTGTTCTTTTATTTTTTCTCTTTCTTATTCAGTGCCCCTATTTACTTGCCTCCCCACGAGGGCAAACTTAGACACAAAGTTATATGGAATTCTACGCTGAAAATTGTCCAAGTCTAGAAAGATTTTTTTCATCTCACCAAGAACGGAACAGGCACAACGCTTTCATTCCATCTCGAAGACATTTCTCTTTTTATAATGCACTTTTCTTTTCATTCTTTCTTTTTCAAGTTTTCCTTTGTTCTACTTCTCATTCGTAATTTCTCTTTTCATAATATTGGTCCCCCGATTTATAAAATCGGGGGACTTATGTTTTGAGGCATGTCCGTCCGTCCGTCCGGATTTTTCTTCGCAACCATCCATTGAATTTCTCTGAAATTTTGCATGAAGTTGTAACTTTGGTCAGGTTAGAAAGTGACATTATTCGCTTTTTGAAAAATAATCTGGTTTGCCCCCCAGGTGGTTAAAAAGGCCCCGAAATGGCAAAAAATGACATTTTCTGCCCCATAACTTTTCATCCATTCATTCAATTTCTTTGAAACTTGGCCAAAATGTGGAGGCAATTATTCCTAATAGAAAATAAGTATCGCTGACATTGGAAAAAATCTGATTCGCGCCCCCAGGGGGGGTCAAAAGCCCTCAAAATGGCAAAAAAATGACTCTTTTCTCCCATAACGTTTGATCTATCCATTCAATTTTTCTGAAACTTGGCCAAAATGTAGAGGCAATTGTTCTAGATATAAAATGAGCATCCTTGACCTCATAAAAATTCTAGTTCGCGCCCCCAGGGGGTCAAAAATGCCTCAAATTTCCCAAATTTATTGCATTTTACACTCGCCACATCGAGTCACATACAGAGGGGGACCACGCACGCGCGGCTTGTTCTTTTCTTTCGTTTTTAAATTCTTTCTTTCTTTTCTTAATGTATGTTTTCAATTCATAGCTTTTTGCACTATTACATATTCTTTTGTTCTTTCTTTCTTTTTCCTATCTCCCATTCTTTCTTTTCTGTTTCTTTATCAGATCTTATTTCTTTTCTTTCTTTATTCCTTTCTTTCTCTTCTTATGTTTGTTGAATTTATCTTTCTTTTCATAACTTATATCTCCTTTTCATAAAGGTCTCCCCCTCCCCTTCTTTTCAATTCTGTCTTTATATTTTGTTCACCTGTTAGTTTTCTTTCTGAACTATTGCTATATAATAGGCATGGACGCGGTCGACCGAAGAAGTTATACCTGAATATCTGTTCCTGATGATAGTCGTTACCTGATCATCTAGGGAGTTCTGGAAACTATGTGGGACTTAACTGCCGAAGAAGCTAAAATATCCAAATAATTTGAAGCAAGTTTTTTATGACAAAACCCCCCCAACTAAACCGCACTTGGAAAGGAATAACGCTAACTCCAAGATGACTCGGCACTGAACAGTTGATTCTTTATGAGGATCTCACATACAGCCGACACAGTGAGGAGGAGAGAATTCTACATGGATTATTGTTACGATATTCACCAAAACAATCCATTTCTGGCTTTACAAATACGTAAAAATCTAACATTACTATTTACAATCAATCAAAATATTTTGATGAATTACTTGAAAGACGAGGATGTATAATCGAGGCATATAATAAGACCGCTTTTAAAATGGCCGCCATATTGTTGAATAATATTCGTGTTTCCATAACAGAAAATTTATTCGGCTTCAAAATTGACATTTGAGCTGGGATCAACGTTCGCTGATATCCGATTTTCAAATAACGTAGTGAATCAACTTACTACTTTCACCAGGTGAAATTGTTTCTGGTCAATATAAACATAGCAAAATTAGTTTTAGGAATGATAATGTCGAGTAACAAAACTTGTTTACAAGAAAACAAAGAAAGTAAATCATAAGTTGTCTTCCCTTGAGGTCACTACTACTTGAACAATGAACACAACTCTTAATTGCAGCTTTTGTGTGATTTTAGGAAAAACTAATGAGTGTACTTTTACATAGTTATGAATAGTCTTTGCTAGTTTGAGGGGTATTCGTCACTCCTCCAAAGGGGGGGGGGGCGATAATTTCTCCGGAATCACCAGTACTTGTTACATGTAAATAATCATTAATCATAAGTTTTGGTCGATTTGGAGCCCAAACTATTGAATACAAATATTGTTAGTCTGTTACACTTAAGTCTGAAACAGAATTATTGTTGGTTTGTTACACTGAAGTCTAAAATAGCATTATCGTTAGTCTGTTACACTGAAGTCTAAAATAACATTATCGTAAGTCTGTTACACTTAAGTCTGAAATAGCATTATCGTTGGTCTGTTACACTTAAGTCTGAAACAGAATTATTGTTGGTTTGTTACACTGAAGTCTAAAATAGCATTATCGTTAGTCTGTTACACTGAAGTCTAAAATAACATTATCGTAAGTCTGTTACACTTAAGTCTGAAATAGCATTATCGTTGGTCTGTTACACTTAAGTCTGAAACAGAATTATTGTTGGTTTGTTACACTGAAGTCTAAAATAGCATTATCGTTAGTCTGTTACACTGAAGTCTGAAATAGCATTATCGTTGGTCTGTTACACTTAAGTCTGAAACAGAATTATTGTTGGTCTGTTACACTGAAGTCTAAAATAGCATTATCGTTAGTCTGTTACACTGAAGTCTAAAATAGCATTATCGTTAGTCTGTTACACTTAAGTCTGAAATAGCATTATCGTTGGTCTGTTACACTTAAGTCTGAAACAGAATTAATTTTGTGTCTGTTACACTTAAGTCTGAAATGGCATTATCGTTAGTCTGTTTCGCTTAAGTCTGAAATATGATTTCATTAGTCTGTTACGCTTAAGTTTCAAAATACATTTTCATATATATATATATATATATATATATATATATATATATATATATATATATATATTATTTCATGTATCCACATAAAAAGTGATAACATTTTATGTACCGATTTTCAGTATTTAATTCAACAGTGCTCAATACGTGATAGTGCTAGGTAGTAAATTATGGAAATATATTAATGGGAATTAATTTATGGCATAAATATATTTCCATCACTTACTTACTATATATATATATATATATATATATATATATATATATATATATATATATATATATATATATATATATATATATATATATATATATTAGTAGAATTCCTTACCCAGAACGGGTATAAGTAATAAATATAGCATGAGTTTTGAAATTTTAATGTCCATTCTTTTTTTTTGAGGGCCTGGTACGGTTTCAGCGGCACCTCCTAAATTGAAAAGTTTACAAAAAAAATGTGCTTACGTTCATCGCCCTTTTGCTTAGAATACATATACTATAATTTATAATGATAAATTCTATAGTTTACGATTTTACTAAGTACGTACATATAATTGACGTTCACGTACGTGCACCGATCTTTTCAAAAATGTATTACTTAATATAACTCAAAATTTGATGTAGAGCAATTCTTTTCTTTATTAAAGTTTTTGTAACTAAGTTATTTAAAAAGTTTTTGTTGAGGAGAGTGCGATTTTTGTAGGCGCACCCCCTAAATGACAAAGTTTACTTAAACTAAATGGTCAATGTTACTCACCGTGTTGTCTATAATATATATTCCAAAATTCATAATTATGTGTTTATTTGTTGAGGAGATTATCTTTTACACACACACACACACACACACACACACACACACACACACACATATATATATATATATATATATATATATATAAACATACCAAAAAAGTAGAGCACCGTTTGTGGAGAACTAATTGTCAAAAGTTGAGATTGAACTCTCTTAAGAGACAATGTATTGTACTGAAAAAGTCAGTATTTGTACTTCTCATCCACGGAACTGAATCAGTGTGGCTACTTATACAATTGACCCGCTGACCGCACGGTTCAAACCTTAGACTTCAGGTGTGGGAACCCACCCAACATTTATATCAATGCGTTCAAGAATTAGTTCTATGATTGAGAAATATATATATATATAATATTTATTTACTAACACATGTGTTTCATGCTTACGTAATTTAAAGTGTAGGAGATGATCTATACTGCCGGTCAAAGGATTCGAACCCAGTCGCAAAGTGACCTTTTTACTCTACAGTCTGGTATTCGACCCCTCGGCCACCATTACTTATTATTGGAAAGAAGAGAATAAAATTGTATATAATATCGAGTCGGCGGATAGTCATAACAATTTTATACGGCGGGACCTGAATATTGCATTACGATTAAATTGACAGCTTTTTATGAATTCTCTTTAAGATGCCTCGTCCTTGTTGAAAGGTTTTTAAACAATATTTGTTGAATAAATATCTTTTTATTTTATTTATAGACACATGTGTTTCCTACTTACGCAATTTTCACTGTAGGAGATGATAATTACTGCTGGTCGAAGGATTTGAAGCCAGTTACAAAAGTAAATATATTCGTTGTACAAGTAAATTTCCTAAATTAATAAACAGATAATTATGAATTTTGGAATATATATTCTAGGAAACATGATGAGTAACATGGGTACATTATTATTTTTTGTAATTTTAACATTTAGAGGGGTAAATATATATATATATATAGATATAAAGTTAGGTATGCGTATATATATATATATATAAATTATTATTTTTTTGTAACTTTTAACATTTACAGGGGTGCATACCTAACTTTATATCTTATATATATATATATATATATATATATATATATATATATATATATATATATATGCACCCCTCGAAATGTAAAAAGTTACAAAAACAAAATGATGTTCCCATATTACTTACCATGTTGCCTAGAATATATATTCCACATTTCATAATACATGCTCATCAATTTAGGAGATTATCCTGTAAAACGAAATATATATATATATATATATATATATATATATGTGTGTGTGTGTGTGTGTTTGTGTGTGTGTGTGTGTGTGTGTGTGTGTGCGTGTGCGTGTGCGTGTGGCGATTTGTAAACACCGGGTTAAACCCCTCCGATTGACGTGAATTAACATCCCTACACTGAAGATTGCGTAAGCATGAAGCATCGATGTTTGTAGATAAAAACAATTAATATTTACTTAAAAATATAATTATAGCCCCCTTTACTAGGTTTGGTGCACTCTGAGAGAATTTATAAACGAGCAGTAATACTATGGCTTAAAAGTGAGATTCCGACCCCATTTATTGTTGTTGTTGAATTTCAACTGCTCGCTATATAGCGTTTAGATATACATATATATATATATATATATATATATATATATATATATATATATATATATATAGAGAGAGAGAGAGAGAGAGAGAGAGAGAGAGATAGAGAGATATAGAATGTATAGTATTAAAATTTTAAAGTATTTACTTTGACAATGTCAGGCTTGCGATTATCACCAGAAAGTGAATGACAAAATGTCTTACCAAGGCTCAAGTATATCCCTTAATTTATGTGTATGTGCATGTATCTTTTTCGTCTCCTACTTGTGTGTATGTGGCGTATGTGTATGTTTGGGTCTTTTGTTGGTGTGATTTTGAGATGACTATTGACTTTAATTCCCGTCAACTCTGACTTTCAAAACCCGATAAAGACCTTCTTTATCCAGAGGTAAATGCTTATCGTAAAAAGATGTTCACGATTATTCAGTAAGTAGTCGTTATGCAAAGTTGCAGGCAGACAGAGAGACAAGTTGTCAAGTAAACCGAATTTCCGCGTTATCTGTAAAAGAATGTACGTCACATTTGTCAAATATATTATAAGCCCCCTTCCTATAAGACACACATTCATTGTATAGCATTGCAGACAATATTAAGATCCATTCCGCTAATAATAAGATCCATTCCCTAAAACGGATGTTTCCATTTTTCACAAATAGATTAAGATTGACTTGGAAACTATTAATGTTCGTCTATTATATAAATGAGAGTTGTCCTGTCTGTGTGTCTATCTGTGTATCTGTCCAGATAAATGTGAGAAACTTTACAAGACCCCTCACCCCCACATACACATTGCTGACATTCTTTTTCGGCAAAAGTACAGGCACATTTTAATAATTCATTATTTTGAGGGTCAACATGAATATAAGTAGTTGGGGGTCTACATTTCGAGCGATGTTTTATGTTATTATGTAGTAATTCGTCAGCGATTTTTACCAGTTGTCAAAGAAAGCGAGAGAGGGGGTGATAGAGATGGGGGTATAGAGGTGAAAAACGGAGATGAAAGATGGCAAAGGTGAGAGGGGAGATGGAGGGGATAAAGAGAGAGAGAGAGAGAGAGGGAAAGAGAGAGAGAGAGTGGGGGAGAGAGATAGAGAAGGGTAGATAGAGGGTAGAGAGAGAAGTTGTAAAAGAAAGATGTTACAAACACTTTTTACCCATTCTATTTTGTTGTCTATGCCCCCGGTAACCATGCTAATTTCTAAATGTTTTAAAATACAAAGCGAATAACGTGCACCAATCAAATCCCATATGTCATGACATATGGGATTTGATTGGTGCACGTTATTCGCCTTGTATTTTAAAACATTTAGACATTTTACATTGGGTCGTTATTTTTGTTGAAATTTACGAGAGGAAAATGTAACAACTTGCTTTGGATCTTAACATTTTGGGGAATTGATCTTAATTTAGTTAGAATGCTATACAATAAATAGGACTGGAAATTCGGTGATAATATCTTTGAAAACTGCGACGTAGTTTTGGTTACAAGCGTACATAACATAACTTTCGTATATGTTGGGATGTTGTTGTTGTTGTTGGATATTAGGAAAGACTGCTTTGAAAACAAGATACTATTGTTGATAGGCCAGCAAAGGTCTGACAAAGGCAAGGCAACCTGTAATAAACAGATTTTAATGCCAAAAAGAGAGAATTCTATTCAAGCCGATGTAAATCTAGGTTTTATATTTCAACTCATTATTCTTGAAATATCTAGGCACACCCACTTCTATTTATATATATATATATATATATATATATATATATATATATATATATATATATATATATATATATATGTGTGTGTGTGTTTGTGTGTTTGTGTGCGTGTGTGCGTGTGTGTGTGTGTGTGTGTGGAGAGAGAGAGAGAAAAAGAGAGATAGTGAGTGAGAAAGTGATAGCTACAACGATGAAAACAGATAGACAGCATCTAAAGTATTTCGCGCGGAAGAGTTCAACGATCGGAAGAGTAACATTACTTACTAATATACTAACTTATTAATAAGTGTAATATGTAACCTTATATGTCAAACTTAGTGTAATATATAACCTGACTTACTAATACTATGTACGTATAAAATTAAAAATATATATATATTAACGAAAAATACGTCCTATAAAGTTAAGGGCGACCAATCATGCAATTTTCTGCATCTTAATCACTTAGGAAGTGAGACAATCGAAATAATAGTAAGCAAAAAAACAACGACCGCTGCAATCACCAATAAAAATAATTACATAGGAATACATTAAATATTTAGGTGATAAAAATCGTACATATTTCTAGACAAGCGTCTTGGTCCAGTGATAAAGACGCTGGACTATACACATCAATATCGAAGGTTCGATCCTTGTCTAGGTTGGTCATGCTTATGACGTCTGTGAGCCGGAAGCGCGTGTCCATGGATTACTTTTATGTACGTATAAAATTAATTAAAAAAATATATATATATATTCTAGAGATGAAAGATGAGAATAAAAAATTGTAAAGATACAATATTTATCAGAACATCAAAAGTTCAGAGCAAGGAGGCTGATATTTAGACGGCAATTGGTAAAGTCCAGTTTATCTTGTCTGTGCAGTAGTTTGGTATTGGAATTATCCGTTTCACAGGGTTCAGAATGAAGTTTGTCAGTTAGAGTTAGGTATATATCAAAGTGTGCATTATGAAAACCTCTAGCTCCCTGGTTAATCAGTGTATCGATATGTTATAGACATGGTGTCGTCTAAATATCAGCCTCTCAACAAAAACGTTTGGATTCTTAAACAATTTGAGTATTATTTTTTTCAAACATTTATTTCCTATATAACAGCTGTTTTATTTTTGACGTGTTTTGGGACAGCGTCCACCCTGACTCTACGCTCTCATTTCAACATAAAACTCTTTACCTTTTGGCCTTTATTTTGTTTTATTTTATGTAAAATTTTCAAAATTAAATGTTGCCGATAATAATTACAATTACATTGTCGGTTTTTCTTTATCCTCTGATAGAAAAGAGTTTATCTTTTAAAAGCCATGGATTTGGGATATAAAGCTCTTTGCTCTGAACTTTTGATGTTCTAATAAATATTGTATTTTTACAATTTTTTATTCTCATCTTTCATCACTAGAATTGTTCTCTCGATTCAATATATTGAGCTTTATATCATCACGATAGATTATTATTAAACGATAATTTATTATCTTGAATTTAATTCAACATTTTAATATATATATATATATATATATATATATATATATATATATATATATATATATATATATATATTGTGTTTGATTAGTTAGTAACGGGCGTATGTGTGTGTGTCGTTGGGCCCCCGCCGCTAGTGTTCATCTTTGTCTTCAGTTTCAATATATCAGTACAGTCTTAACTGAGATAATTTGTCTTCCAAGACCAGTCATTGCCTATTCGTCAGCTCGTCTCATTGTCCGTTCGACCCGATCTGCCTCATATTTTTGAACAACACTGACTGACTCTTCGGGTCTACCCCAATCTAATCTAAGCAATCCTAAATATATTTACTTTCGACCGAGATGTCCGGTCTTTCTATCAGTCACCCCAAGCTGATCGGCAGAACCGACAAAATCCGCCCGTTTTCTCAGCCACCTTCTTAACGCCTTCCGGCACCCAACAAGTCAACTTTAATGGTCAGGGCGCCATCCTGTCTGGGCCACTCTATTGTTGTTCCCTTTCTTACTTCTTGATCACTGAATTATTTCCCAACTCAACATTTTTTTATGTGCGTGTGGTGATGGTGGTGGGCAGTTTATAGTATCACAGGTGTAACGAAACCATTAAAAGTCAATTTATAAAGGAACGATGAAAGTGAATTTCGCCCCAAAATATTCTGTTCGGTCCCATCGTCACTGATTTATTGATTGAAACGCTTCAGGTGACAGCCAATAAGCGCGCCTCCTTTAAAAGAAGATATCCTAACACTAACATGAAGTCCGAGTGGCAATATGAAAACAGAAAAGGAAAAATAAAAAATAAAACGGTGCGCACACAGTGCGCGTAATGACACCATTAAGAGTCAATGTATAGTCTAAAGGACCGTTAAAAGTTCATTTTTCCCAAAAGTAGCAATTTCTGGCATGTCGGCATTCTCCCACAGATGAGAGCAACTCAACCAGCAGGCAATAACCCCCCTGAAAATAGATGGTAATGCATAGGAAGGTGGTCTCCCGTGACACTTGTAGCTATTTCCAAGTATGAATTTTTTAAAAAGAAATTATTAATCGAATGTTCGACACAACATCGATACCCCTATTTTAAAGGTTAAAAATAATAAGCGTCCATTGCAAGTCTTAATAGGTCCAAATAAACATCTGCAACATTCCATGCCACTATGGTGACCGACAGTGGGCCTGCTACTATAAGGCGGACGCGACAGGAGGTGAATAGTGATTGAATTGAATGTATTCATTTATTCCGAGAATGTAGAAGGCTGTCCTCTCATTTTGATTTAAAAATGCATGTTAAACCATGATAATTTTGACACCTTGGAAACCAGAATTAGTCGTTAAATGTAACTTGCGTTGAGCGGGAATGCACATAGAAATCAATACGTTAAGAGGAAAAATAGAAACTTAAATAAGTATCTTAATGTATCCGGCGTGACACAGGAAGCATTTTTTTTTACATAAGTACATGGTTTGA
Source organism: Sepiola atlantica (assembly GCA_963556195.1). Taxonomy (NCBI): domain Eukaryota; kingdom Metazoa; phylum Mollusca; class Cephalopoda; order Sepiida; family Sepiolidae; genus Sepiola; species Sepiola atlantica. The sequence goes on along the minus strand of OY744520.1, from coordinate 171,872,054 downwards.
AAACTAATAAAAAGAAATACAATGTAAAAAGTCTGAATAATGTAAGGATATTTATTGACTCCGAAGATCGCGCTGTGCTTGCTGAATGCTAATCTGCTAATCTGTTATTTCGTCAATAGAGAATGTAAAAGTAAATCTTTGGAATAAGCCAATCAAAACAGCTCCCCCAAAGACAGTGTGGGTAAAGGGAGCGTTCCGTATTTAAGCAGAAACTTTAGAGTAGCAAACAGACAATAGCAAAATCGAAGATATGAAATAATAACGATGCTACGAAGGAATAGCTGTCTTATAATGAAGACTCTCCAACGTGGTTGGCAGTGGTAGTAAATCCGAGTGTGCGAATGAAAATTTCTCCCACTTCCGGTATAGATGACTAGCTTAGGAGAAGCTTTTGAGCCAGATAAAATGTGAAAATTATTGAAAGCGAACGAACCGAACGCTTATTGTCCTAAAACACGCATCAATAATTATCCTAAATAGCTGTCAAAGCAGATTCGCATATACAGTTTTCGGAGAGAAAACTATACTTGTCAAAGAAATGTGGGAAAAAAATGACTTTACTTTATACATAACTAGAAGGATATCCGTATTAGAAGAGGTCAAATTAATTCACAGGACACAATAGTTTGCACCACTTTTATGAACACTTACGAATGCTACAATCAAGATATAATGCTACTAAAACTTATGTCGAGAATCCTTATTCTAATTTTGATCGAAATCTATGACATGGTATTGATTCTAGAAAAGGTCTAAAATTTAAGCTTTTTAAGGACTCTTAAGAAGAAATTGAAATTCAGGGAATCATGATTAGTTGGTGTCTAATAACCATGAAGCAAATTTAATAAAAATCTTAAATATTTGAATTTCAAAGGGGAGGGTGTGCCCATATTTAACCCCTTCTAAAATACTCCAAAGAAACTGCAACGTAGAGAATATTTATTAATTGATGTCTAATACCTATAGTTTGTTTTAATTTAATTCAAAACTTTACTTGACCCAAACAAGGAACGTTGCCATTGAGAATTTGGAGTCATACAAAAGTGATGAGTTGAGCAGTTAGATGTTTTTGTTTTACATTACATTGAAATTTCTACATGTTGGTGAAGCCAGTGAAACAGGGGTCAGGGAAGGAATTGCAAAGGCTATATATATATATATATATATATATATATATATATATATATATTGTTTAGGTGACAACACTCGCCGCTTTCAGTGTAAACATCACTTAATTTCTCCGTTATTACGTGACGATCCCTCGTGTTCTAATCGTACGAGGTGAACGCCTACAGATACAAGATGTATCTGTGAACGGGGTTCGCGCCCTATAACCGTCCGCTGATGAGAGCCATGAGCTCAAAACGACGTCGTACGTAGGTAGAAATATTTTTTTAAATATTAAAAATAATATATATATATATATATATATATATATATATATATATATATATTGTGTCAGGATATGTTTCCAAAGAAATGAATAAAGTCAGAATTGCGAGAGCTAAAATAAATAATGTATGGTTTTGAATAAATACTTTGTATATATATATGTGTGTGTGTAGAAAGAATAAGACATGGTGCTCAATTAAGGATATAAGCGCGAATTAAGGATATAAGTGCGTTTAATATTTATTTACTTGAGAAATTATCCAACATTGAGTTATTGGGTTTTCATATTCAAGGTTTCTTAGTTGACAACAATTGAGAGGTTTTCAGCCAACCTCAAAATATATACCCTAAAGTCATTATTATTTAAAGGTTAGCTTAATCCGTCTTATATTACGATAATTGATTCTGACTAGCTTATTTTTTTGTTTTCTCTTCTACTATGTTATTGGCACAGATATATTTTATTTCTCTGCAGTTTTGTTTTCTGAAAATACTTATTCCGGCTAAGAAAACTGTTAGCGTGAATACATTTATCCTTAATCACTGTAACAAAAATGAACAAACATTTTCCGGCATTAAATAACCAAGAAGTTGATATGCCGTAAAACCCAATCAGTCAATCAATCAACCTTAATCACTGAAACTAAAAAAGAGAACTTATCGTGTATAATTATATTGAGTTCTCTTCGTTGAGTTCTTAAATATAAATACATATATTTAATACATTATGCGACTTCAAACACGTGTGTGTTTGTTTGTCTGTTTCTCAAATCCACATTAATTACTTATCATTATTTGTTCTGTATTATTAATCGATTAACGTCAAGTACTAAAATAAATTATAAAAATAATCTCTATTTCACAAAATAATTTGATTACGAAATTAAAGTTACCATAATGAATTTCTGTTTCTTCGAAAACCAGTCAATCTTATTTTATTTTAACTCCTGGGTAGTGCCCGGTAAGTACAGATAATATATATATATATATATATATATATATATATATATATATATATATATAATATTATGATAAATATTTTACGATTCTTTTAGCACATACACATGTGTTTGATCTTTTTTTCAGAATCATCAGTGTAGAAGGTGACTTTTCTGTCGGTCACACGATTTGAAACCCAGACCCAAATCACTTTTAACTTACGAGTCAACCCAATAGTCATGGAGAAAGAGGAGAATTAAAATCTATTTATGTTAATACAAGCGGATATATTTTAGTAGACTATCATATATATATATGACAACAGAAGCTGAAGAGAGCCGGATGGGTAAGACCTTCCGTGCTTGAAACCGACGGTACGAATGTTGTACTAATTTTTCTGTACCAAAATAAATAAATATTATGCTCTTAATTTTTAACTTTAATTCTTAATTAATCGAGCACTCTGCTGGGATTTTTCCTACCATTTTACAAAGAAGTTATATATATATATATATATATATATATATATATATATATATATATATATATAGAGAGAGAGAGAGAGAGAGAGAGAGAGAGAGAGAGAGGGAGTGGGTGATGTCGGCTAAATCTGTGAGACAGCTGTTGGATATAATACCCACGTTGTCTTCACCCTTTTTTTCACACACGTAAATATTATTTTAGATGTTTCATTTTAAGCTGTTCTTTCGCTGTAGGCAAACACATCAACAAAAATACTGTCTATGCTTGATCCTTGTGCTGAAAGCTGGCCGGTTGATGACGATGCACGTATAAAGAAAATGAACGTTTCGCTGCAATCTTACAATATGCATGTTGTATGTTTCGCTTAAAGAGCGTGAAAATACGACGAACGATCAACCAGGGTTAACCATGACACAAGACATTCCATGGTCACTTATAATCAAATAAGATCACAACGAAATGTTCCGTTGTCTTGTCACATAAACAATTACAGCTGTCTCATTAGAAGGGTTTAACATATGTCGTACGTAACAGTCGTAACATTTATTAACTAAAACAATGTTTATCATTACATGCAGCACAAAAGATTGGCTTCTTTCCAAGAACCGGGTGTGTGGAACTCTCTTCCTGCTGACTGTCTTCCTTCTACTTATAGCCTCAGAATTTTCAAGACTAAGGTTAATAGGCATCTCCTGTCTTTGCATTAATTATCTTTTGTTCTCTTTAGCTCTTTATATCAAGTGGCTTCATGCCTTGTCTGGAACGATGTTCAACAACAACAAAAAACAGCTGGCGTAAAGCTTTCGCACCCAATCATGGGCCGTACCGTCGCGATTGGAGGACGAAGTCACTGTTTCGACACTCTTAAACAAGCCGAGGGGTAAACCTTCGTACATTCTGATTCTAATGTCTGGTTAGCTAGGGGTAGAAACCCTTTTCTCTGAATGAGGTATGGTTCGATTCAGTTCAAGAAGGTCATCCTCCTAGGCATTACCTGCTCATTCGGGAGGAAGTGGTGATTTATTGTCGCTTCATTACAACTACCTATCTGAACTATTAACTAAAATCGTTTTGAAATCTGTAGTCTAACTGTATTTTTACTACTGACTAGTGAATCTCAAAATAGATAAGTCGACAAACGCATGTTTACATTAATTTTTTTAATTACTATTACTTTTTAAAACTATTTTGTTGTACAATCTCTTAATTTAATTTTTGTTGTCGTTGATCATGTTATGTATTTATTTAAAATTATAAATCATTATTAATTGCTTTATTAAACTTATGTTGGATAATGACCCTGTAGGACCGGACGCATGTTGAAGTGGGCGTATGTGTGAGGGATCGTTTGGTTTGGCTTGCGCGATTTAGTGCGGGCGAAACCGTACAACCGAGTGCAAAATAGCGCTGTTATCACAGTCAGTGCTCACAGACGTTGACAGGGCCACCACGTTGACGAGACCTCACGTCAAGGGTCAAGGTGCACCTGCGCATAGGGGATCTGTTACGTCACGGGCTTTTGCGTGGGAAACTGAGTTTTGCCTGTCTGGGGTTTGGAAGCAAGCCGAACAGACGTGTTTCTTTATGTAATCCGAAATGAGAAATGGGAATTTATTTCCCTAAGAGAATACAGGCATGAGATTCCTTCTTCCCCCTCCTCGAATGGCTAAGGACTTAAGCTAGGAATTAACTACGATAAAGTAGTAATTTTGTCTCTCCCTTAGCGTTGGTGAAACATCTCCAAGATTGACGGTAGACTCCCTCAACGTTAGTGAAACATCCCCTCCGCGACGAAGAAGAAAAGGTACGAGAAATTAAAGGTATGCAATTCTAAAAGTACGGATTAAAAATATATATGTAAAAAACAAACAATAGTCAGCAAAACTGGAATTAAATTGAATAAATATGCGTACAATTTATGTAAAAAAATGTTACTGCATTACAAAAAGACAAAAAAAGAAAAATGACTTTAATTCAAAAATTACCAAGTCAGTCGTGAGACTGCATATCTCCGCCTGACAGCGTAAGTCTTATCTGGACGTTACTCCCCCCACATATTGTATGAAGTATTACTGAAGTTATGCCAAGGTAACGTTGATAACTCAAAAATATTTACCTGATCAGGCCGAGATATTGCATGACGGTTACTCTTATAAAAGAGCATCAGATCTATACATCAACTTTAGAAAAATGGAAAGTCGAAATTCTGTCAAAATTCATACCGTGACCGAACTTTACAAAGTGAATGCTGTATAAAATGTAATATGGGACAAGTAGGTAATAACTACGATGAATGGAACCGATGCTATCGCCAAACGTGTAAGTTTCACCTATTCTCTAACTTTGATCTTAACCTTTGACATAGATGTCGCAAAAATTAAATCAGTTCTTAGTTAGACATGACCGGTATTTTAACTAAGTTTAGTGACGATTGGTCAAGCGATGTGGACGCTAGGCTGTACTCTAACAAACACAATGACACACCAGCAAACTCGACCGAAAACATAACCTCCTCGGCGGAGGTAATAAATCATTGATTTATTTTAAGGTTTTAGAATGTCTAACCAGTTTATTTGCTGTTTTGTGAAGTGTTATAATTATAATTTTCTTTTTCTCTTCGGGTTTGTCTTGAAATGATTTTGTTTGATTATAAATCTTAATACTTCATGAAAATAATTACGTGAGTTTTACATAGTAGAGATAACATTGTACACTCTCCTTTTTGTGTCTCGGTCTATTTATGTTAATACAAGCGGACATATTTTAGTAGGTCGCAAACCATATCATTTTGAATTAAAGTATTCGGTGGACAAAATCGGTGTCCACTTATTTCTGCTTTCTTTCGCCGATTCCCAATATGATCTTATTTTTTTTATCTCTTTTGTCATGTTCCTGAGATTTTGCCCAAGTGAGCATCCAAAGATGGCAAACTATCGTACATGTACTTTCTTCCTGGAATAGGAATTAAAGAGACACAGAGAACGAGGGCATTCTTCATCCCATACCTAGGTATGGACGAATAAACGTCTAATTTTTTTCTTTTAGCCGTTCCGTTGTCCTTCTAACGCGTCTCTTGTGACGTCACTTCTGCCGCCTTTTGAACATCTTATTCCACTAAGAAATGTATCTTAATAAAAACAGGCGATTGTGAAGATAAATTGATAGAAGATAAATTGAAAGTACATTTATTTATTGGTAGTGTATGGAACATTTCTTAGATTTGAGGAAATTGTAGAACTGTTTATGAAACATTTACAATATTATTGTACACATTTCACATTATTAAGAAAACCATTAACATTTTTCAGCATTTGGCATCGACTGAATCTATAGAATTCTAAAATTTCTTTTTGGGGTGTGAGTGAAGATAGAATGAAAATGTACTGCATTGTACAGAGATTGAACCCACAAGTTTCAAATTATCAGATCCTCTTCTCCCATCAATTATTGTCGCAATCGCTCCTCCTCTTATCTAATACATTCATTATACAAACAATAAAACCAAGTAATATTTTATTTATCTTTAATTTTTATATGATTTTAAAAAATATAGACATGTGGCGCGAGTCCAAATAAAATAAGCAAGATTACCAGAAAATATTCTGGCCTGGAATTAACAATATTCTCGAAGGTGAAGAATAGTTTATTAAACTGTTGACGTCGCCTTCTCTTCTGCTAGCGGCGAAAGGGAAGGATATCCCGGGTCTACAGATATCTGAGGCCTTAACCCCTTAAGTTATAGTCGATTCTTAAGTCTTTTCCTTACACGTGCTGTCCGATTAAAGCTTCCAAATGAACTCTTCTTTCTCTCGCTTATCCTCTATTAAGCCATGTGACACCACTCCATTTCTTACTACAGCAGGTTGATGTGACATCTGAGTTCATACACTGACCTCATAATCCCGATTTCCTGTGTACATCTGAACGCTGTCCTGCGAACCCAAATCATTAGATATGTACTAGCGAACGTACCCTTTACTATTTAACATACATACAATCAAATAAGATGACGTCATTAAAACAGAGAATATAGGGAAAAAGCGTGCACAGTAGATAACGTCACAAAATCATGACGGCATCTATCAAACCAAAGAGAGAGAGAGAGAGAGGGAGAGAGAGACGGGGGGAGAGGGGGGATCATTTGATATTTAATTTAGACGAACCGTCTCGACCCTTGAGGGTCTAGTACAATACTAAAAATAATTTTTGGTGGAAGACAAAAATCAAAATGTATGGTGATTAAACTCATAATCTTTAGATTATGAGAGTTTTAACAAAAATTTCATGGAAATCGTTCCAGACAAGGCATGAAGCCACTTAATATAAAGAGCTAAACAAAATACTACTTCAAGGTAAAAAAAACTAGCCAAGAATAAGTGTTATATGCATAGATACCAACCCAGAAAACAACAATACTTTCCACTTTGTCAACTATTACAGTTTGTGGGTGAAAGGAAAGAGAGATTTATAAGAAAATCAAAGACGTATGTCATTTCCTGCAAATCATGCCTTCACATTAGCTATTTCCTCCCAGGTAGGATGTAGATCGAAGCCTCAGCTAAAAGTACACCTGATCGGTCATCCTGATTTAATCACCAGATAAACGCCTACAAAATCCACCCACATTATCAGTCACGTGATCGACACCCATATAAGCTCTAAGAAAGGGAACGAGAGGGGGTCAGTTACATTAGTTTCGAGACGCTGGCCGGACAATGTCGATGAAAAAGAAGAAAAAGTAGAACATAAAGAGAAGAAAAGGGAAAATGCCTTTATCGTCTTACGTCAAATAATGGACTAAAAGACGCCCTTAAGAAAAGGAAGTTTCAAGTATGAAAATGTCCGCTGTGAACAAATTTGAGTTATCTTAAAATATTTCATTGCCAACGAGAAGTGAATTAAACTTATAAAAACTGAAGTCAAACCGACCAGTTTGCCTAAGAGATAACTTGCCAATATTACCATACAACCCAATATCCTGACTGTAGATTTTGTAGTGCCAACCCCTTTATCCAGAACTTAAGCACCCCTGTTCCTGATTTTAAACGGATTCATTTTCTTTTACATATTGACTCTTATGCAGAAAGAGACTCACGCTTTCTAAACTATTGAACTATTTAACTCTAATGTGGATTACCTTCCGAACTACCCACCGGCGTACTGTAAGTTAACCCCCTACTTTATCTCATGAACTGTTTCATATATTTAGATGTGATCTTTGCGCGTCGACTAAAATTAGTATTTAGATACCTGTTCTTATATTACATCTGACCTTTTTTTAATATATTTCTCTCTTGTATTTTTATGGAAATAAATAATTGTCTTTTAAACTTTAAACTTGGTTGTTTCGTGTTATTTCTCACTTGTTTGTTTGCTGCTTTTCGATAATATCTGTTGTGTTTAACTGTAAATCCGTTCCTCCTTTTTTATTATATGTACCGGAAACATGGGACCAACGAGCAATTTCCGGATTTTATCTTTTTTCTATTATTAATGTTGCGTGTAAGATTTTGTAGTCCCAACGAAGGCTGAGCGCAGCCGTATTTAATTTATCTCCTCTCCAGGAGGTTAGACACAAGGTCAGGTGTGGGGTTTGATGAAAGTGTTTCTGTAGATTCGAACCTGGTTCCCAGTCTGCGTCGTTAACCACTTAGCTAGCGTGCCATCGTTACAGTATAAATAAGTGCTTGTGTAGAAACTATAGATTGAAGTTTGTCGCGATTACATCGCGTTGGGTGAAATATTTTGCTTATTTTACTATAAATGACCTTAGAATAATAAAATGTTACGATATAGTAAAATATATGTAAGCCATTTTTAATCTAGTAATAGTATATTTAAAAAAAAATGTCTGACATGTGTTTACTATCGTGATACTCCCAGATTAGAAAGTAATTTTGAAGCCTTAAAACTGCCTGTTATAAAGTAATTTGTAGGTTGAATTAAAGTTCACGGGTAAAAGTCAAGTATTATTGTTCTTTTGGGCTTCACAAATAAGATTTTGTTAAAACATTTTTAATCACGAGAAAAGAGTTTATATGCGATGGATAGTTGCAGAACATGGAAAAATAAAAAAAATAATGTAAAGAAGCATGTGTGTGTGCGTATGTGTGTGTCTGTGGGTGTGTGTGTGTGTGTGTGTGTGTAAGAGATAGAGAGTCAAGGATGGCTGAATGAATGAAAGTGAGGGAGAGAGAGACGGAGGGAGGGAGGGAGAGAGAGAGAGAACGAAAGAGAGAGAGAAGAGAGACAGCATAAATAATAAACGCGAGAAGTAAATGAGGGACATAGAGAGGGAAATGGGGTGTTAATTTAACACGCTCTCTCCCTCTCTATATCTCCCAAAGAAATAGAAAAGAAAATAATTGTAAAAAATAATATATAAAAGACTTAATGAGAAAGAGTGAATGAGAGAAAATGTGAATGAGAGCGCGGTAAACGTAAGTGTAGAGCGAGAGAGTGTGTGAGAGAGTAAATGAGATTAAATGAAAGAGAAGAGAGTGTGAGAGAGAGAGAGAGAGAGAGGAGAGAGAAATACAGATAGCGATAGATAGATAGATAGATAGATAGATAGATAGATAGATAGATAGATAGATAGATAGATAGATAGATAGACGATCTAATGATTTTCGATTTCAAGAAAGAAAAAAAGACGGAACAAATGTTTTAAATAAAAATGTTTTTTTTTGTTTTTTTTAATTTTTTTCTTTCCGCCAACGGGAAAAAGGGCTGCTGTTTCACGGTAAAACAACGGCTGCGGTCATTGACACGAGATGGTCGACTGGTTTTCGAAGTCGAGTTGGCAACCGCTGAACACGCAGGCTATTTATAGAGCCGCCAAGGCACAGAAAAAAGTAAGCGTCACGAGCCGAGAAGTCAGAAGCGGAACGCTTACTCTGTCTCACACACACACACACACACACACACACACACACACACACACACACACTGGTGTACACATATATATGCATGCACAGACAACTACTGAGGCGTGAAGACTTATCGACACTTGTAAATATGATATAATGATGACTAGAAAATTTGTTTTATGCGAAATAAAATTTTTAAAAAGCTGGATTAATTCAATATGACGTTTCGGTATATTACATATTATCTTCATCTATGCAATAGCCAAGGAGAAGATGTATTCACATCAGAGATCACATCATACATGAATAAGGAAAGATAATAGAGAAGGAAAAATAAAATCCAAGACGAAGAGGAAAATGGTAGTGTAAGAAGTGGGAAATTGATTTATGATGATCTACTCGAGGAGGTCAAATAATACCATAATTGTTCTTAGCCTTTTGGCTAAGATCAAAGTGTAGTATCTGTTCCGATGGATACTGCACCCCATAGACTGGTATTGTCTTGGCCTTCGGGGCTTAATTTACGCCGGTCTATGGGTCTGTCCTGTGCAGTTCTAGGAGGTCCACCCTCCCAGGTTTCGCCTCCCCTCTTTGGGGAGGAGTAAGTTTATTGCTTACTGCCTGAGGCGCCCCTACCGGGGAATGCCGATGGGGCTGCCCAGGCAATTTTTAAACCCCACTTTCCCGACCCGACCTTGGGTCACATCTTACTTGTGGGAGTAAGATAAAAACTGGCCTTGTGCCTAACTCCTGGAGAGGAGTAAATCAATACTCGAGGAGGTCAAATATATCACGGTTGATGTCTAACGGCTATACAATTTTAAATTTCTATACGCATTGCACGTAATCACATTCGCATGCAACATCTCATCACTACAGACGCCCATTAAATAGTAAATTACTAGCCGCTTTTCTCGGCCTTTTGGCTAAGATCAAAGTGTAGTATCTGTTCCGATGGATACTGCACCCCACAGACTGGTATTTTCTCGGTCTATGGGTCTGTCCTGTGCAGTTCTAGGAGGTCCACCCTCCCAGGCTTTGCCTTCTCACCCTTTGAGAAGGGGTTAGTTTATTGCTAATCGCTTGAGGCGCCCCTACCGGGGAATGCCGACGGGGCTGCCAGGCATTTTTTTGTAGGCCAGAGTGCTCAACTTCTGGGGCGCTGGCTTTTCAAATCCCACTTTCCCGACCTTGTGTCACATCTTATCGTATTGGGAGGTAGATAAATATAGAGAGACGGATTGAGATAGGTAGAGAGATTAGAGTTTTAATATAAAGATGTTACACACTTTTTAACGTCTTCTATTTTGTTACATGGCCTAGGTCAACGCCAGGTACAAATGCATATATATATATATATATATATATATATATATATATATATATATATATATATATATAGTAAGTTATGGAAATATATTTATGGCAATTAAGCTACACAGAGGCTCCCACGTTTCATGCAGGGATAAAACGCGGAAGCCTCTGTGTAGCTTAATTGACATAAATATATTTTTCATAACTTACTACCTAGCTCTACTTACGTATCGAGCACTGTTGAAGTAAATACTTAAAACTGATACATAAAAGATTATATTTCCTCATAAAGTTTTATGTGGATACATTAAATAATATATATATATATATAATATTTATAAATAGATATTAATTATTTATTGCCTACAGACATCGATGTTTCATGCTTACGTAATCTTCAGTGTAGGGAGTTAACTCACGACGGTCAGCGGGCGCGAACTCCTATCACAAATCGCCACTTATTCATGGTCAAGAGTCTTACCCGTCTGCCACCGTCGATCAGCTTAGAAGTTAGGAGGAATTTTACTTTATAAATGCCAAGTCGGTGGGTATTTACAACGAGCAGTGAATAGTGAGCAACAACAACTAACCGTGTTGGATTTCGCAATGAAGCTTGTGATACTGCTTGTTATTAAACTACAGTAAAGGGGGCTATAATAATATTTATAAATAAATATTAATCATTTATTACCTACAAACATCGATGTGTCATGCTTACCCAATCTTCAGTGTAGAGAGTTAATCACAAATCGCCACTTATTCGCAGTCAAGAGTCTTACCCGTCGGCCACCGTCAATTAGCTTGTTTGTGTGTGTATTAATAGTTAAAGAATCTTCTGCTGGCAATTGTTGCAGTCATGTTTGCTTATATTTGCGTAGATAGTAGAAATTATGTTTGTTCTTTCTGCACGCGTAACTTTTGACTATGATCAAAGTGTAGTATCTGTTCTGATGCCGCACTTCATCTTTTTTTGTCCTGAGTCAGTGAGGAAGTCCTTCTAGACTGAGGCAATTTTAATTTTTGTTCCAACCCAGAGTTCCTATATCTCGGGAGCTGGATTTTACTCACATTAAAAGAACGACTCTGTATCTAACTTTGCCCTCGTGAGGAGGCAAGTAAATAGGATCTTTCGTTTGTTTTGTATGTGAAATTGTTGCTAGTTCTTGGTTTTGGGCGCGCGGGAAAACACTTACTAACCCGGCGTGTATTTTCAAAGCGAGTTGTGTGATATGTTTTGTTGATCTGTCTTGAATGTTTGAATTCTGATTTTTATAACAAATATCATGGAACATTCGACAAACGCGAGTTTTAACGCCAAACAATGTGATTAATTATTCGTAGACGAAACTTGTAGATTATATGAAAGGGACGTCTCTGCCAAACAGACAGGATATTCCTGGGGGTTGTGAGTGTAGCAAACTAACATTCGAATTTTTTGATGACAGTTACCATTTTGTTGAGGTTGTTATATTAACGAGTCACCTCCTATCGAGGCCCAAAAGCCACTCGAGGATAAGGGTTAACGAGTTTGTCAGGTGGACTCGGAACAACACGCAGAGAGGATCGGAAAACGATGGGTGACATAGGCAGGATTTGCTTATTTAAGAAAACAGCAACATTGGACTTGAAAACGACCATGTTGTATATCAACCGAGAAGCAGCCCTGTAGTATTGTGTTCCATAGAGGGGATGTTCTTGGAAATAAAATTTGTTCATGGATGTTCCGTTTAGTTTTAGGTACACAGAACGAGAAAGGGAAATTCTTTACAGTGGTTGTAGCTAGATGAGTTTTGCTGTGTGTGCTGAGTTTGGAGCTCAGTCGAGCATCTATCATGAAAATAACGATGAAGTAAAGGAAGACCGACATTGTCTCTTCTCTGAGAAAGAGGCTGTAGGGAAGAGAAGATTCCGAAGTCAGTTTTGTACTCTGTCAAGGCAGGAAAGAGTGCCTTGAGCGGAACCTTCCCAGATGTGACAACAGTATTCCTATTTTTGGTCGTATCTGACTTTTATACGGGTAGAGGATTGCGTCAGGAGTGAGGTACTTTCTGGAGCGATAGGATGATCCAACCATTTTTCCAGCGATCTTAGCAACAGATTTGATGCAAGTCTTCCATTTCAGGTCTGCGGTAAAACTCAGTTGTAACAGCTTATCATTCATTTAAACTGGATCAAAACGAGGATCCGGGCGCTGGTGCTGAAAGAAAGTGGCTTTGGCATTACTAAATGTACCAAGCAACGTTTTACCCATTGCAATACATGTTCCACATCAGAAAAAAAGAGAGTCAACAAGATATTGATCATTAATACTCTTCAAAGACGGTTTTGTTTTTCAAGCCAAGACCTCATCTCACCAAGTAAACAAATTAGTGGCTAATAAGAAACTAATAAGAATATATCTATCTTAGCATAGACTGTAAGACAACCTTCTATAATATTTTGTAACGACAAAATTGGTAGTCAAACAAATCCTTTTTATAAACAACAGCAAAAGTATTTATTGATGTTACCTACACCGTTGGATGTAGGTTTGGCGAAAGTTAGGATAAAGTCATATTGAAGAAAATAATTAAGTAAAAAGTAAGAAGGTTTGTTGGCTACCGCTTTACTGGGAGCAATATATCTTCAGTGAAGATAGCTTTGCTCGGCCTCAGTGAGAGAGGAGAGGACACGTCTTTCTTCGTTGGTTCCCAACCTCCCTTTTTCAAGACAACACACCTAATATACCTCATCGTAGATGAAGCATTACAAGGTAGACAGTCTACTAAAGTAACACCAAGTTTCGGTCGTTTCTTGCGGTTTTTGCGACGGAGTTTTTTCAGCAAGAACAAATGGCTAATACTGACGTTCAAAGCGAAGAAATAGAGCCTGGTATAAGTTTAAAGAAAAAAAATTAAACCCCTTACATCCCCCATTTTTTTACCACCCCCAGTAGTTTTAAGCATAAAGTGGGTAAGATTACCCCCTGCTCCAAACACCAATAAGAACAATGATTACTAGCGGAGTTATAATTATATAAAATTGCCTATGTTTTCTCGCCTCTACGTGACTTGTACATGATTATTTTTATTATTTACTATTTTAATCGTTTATTTATTGACATTAGAAATGCAATAGCGTAAAGTATTGAAACAAACTTTATAAAACAATTCTATATAAATAATAATTAATGGCAAAATTAAATCCGCCAGAATGAATTTCTGTTTCTTCGGGAAAAAAGTCATCCATTGATAGTTGAAAAAAAAAGAATGAATGTAAATTTGAAATGAATTTGGAAGCATTTAAAACGTCGAATATAAAGTGTTTTTTGGCTTTAAATTTCTGAGTGTATTAGAAGATAAGTGATACTCCCGGGCAGCATCGGATATAGACAACTAGTAGGTTATATTTTGTTTTGGAATTTTTTAGATGAGGATTGAGGAATTGTATTATTTGTATTATTCGGACTACTGTTCTCACCTTAGATGCTATTCTCACGTTTTGGCCGATGTAACCTTCAACCTTCTTCAATTGCATCTTGTTGAACTCGGGAATCTTTTTGTTGAACTCGGGAATCTGTACGGAATTTCAAATGGAACCTTTTATATAATCCACGGGGATAGCTTGCTCTCGTTTCGTCAGCCGTAAGCAATTCGTAATTGTATTCTTAGTATCGCCCACACTGAGGATTGAACCTTCAACCACCAGAAGACTGTCAACTTATTATTACTTAGCACTTTATCCTTTACGCCACGGATCTTAACAATATAATCCCAATAATTCAAGTAGATATAACTTGTTTAAAAAATAATTCATACATTCCATTTTATTGTTTTAATATGCTCCTTTCCTCCCTACAAGGGAAAAGTTAGACACAAGGTCGGCTTTTAATGTGAGGAAAATCCAGCTACTCGAATGGCTAAGATCAAAGTACAGTATCTGTTCCGATGGATACTGCACCTCATAGACTGGTATTGTCTTGGCCTTCGGGGCTTGATTTACGCCGGTCTATGGGTCTGTCCTGTGCAGTTCTAGGAGATCCACCCTCCCAGGCTTCGCCTCCCCTCTTTGGGGAGGAGTAAGTTTATTGTTTACTGCCTGAGGCGCCCCTACCGGGGAATGCCGACGGGGCTGCTCAGGCAATTTTTAAACCCCACTTTCCCGACCCGACCTTGGGTCACATCTTACTTGTGGGAGTAAGATAAAAACTGGCCTAGTGCTTAACTCCTGGAGAGGAGTAAATCAATACTCAGATAGGGCCACTCAGGATTGGAGCCAAAATAAAAATGGCCTCAGTCAATAAGGAGCTCCCCTTTACTGACCGATGAAAGGATAAACAAAGTGTAGCATCAAAACAGATACTACACTATTGTTTTAATATGTTTACAAGTATTGGCGTTATGGCGATACAAAGTCAACTTAATGAACTTCGCAAACTTCACTACTTAAAATACTTAAAATAATAAACATTTCATTCATAATTTTGTTGTAAACACGAAACAAAATCTTTCTCATTTATTCACGTAGATAGATGAACATTGTTGTAATTTTGATACAAATGTATTTATCTTTTAAACGTGACCGTAAAGAAAAGGTAAGAAGGAAGAAATCAATTTTCCTTTTCACTTGCAATTTAGAAATAGATCGCAACTTGTTGACAATCAAATAAAAAAATAATTTTGAGTTTTCAATTTGAAATTATTTCGATTTTCACGAACTTTATTTACTTCAAGATGGTAATTTTTCAAATCTTTCTTTCCGAATTCACTTATACTTTTTGCCGTTA
Organism: Sepiola atlantica; assembly: GCA_963556195.1. Lineage (NCBI taxonomy): Eukaryota > Metazoa > Mollusca > Cephalopoda > Sepiida > Sepiolidae > Sepiola > Sepiola atlantica. The sequence continues at coordinate 171,856,292 of OY744520.1, read as the reverse complement.
TAAATGTCGAAAATAGTGATTTTGCGCGGGAAAAATTAACAAACTTCGTATATTTGAATTAATTAAATATTTTTAAAATTAGAATGAACGATTTTCGTGTTCATGTGAAATCAGTTATTTTAATCTCGTACTTTTAATTTATCTTATTTTATTTATGTATTTCTTCCATTTGGTCAAAAGTCCTCTCTTGAAAAAACAAAAACAACAACAAAAAAAAATGGCAGAACAAAATGTCCGCCTACACAGTTTTATAATTTGAAATTATCCTTTTTTAATTCGAAGTCCTATTTTTTTTTTTTGGTGTGCAACTTTTTTTAAATTGAAAATAAAAAAAGTGTATGTTTGTAATATTCGTGATAACCAGAAATGTGTTTCGTATGTGTTTGAGAGAGATGGGTGTGGCAGGTAGGGAAAACACATTTGGGAACCACTGGGTTAGAATGTTCCATTTTGAAAAAAAAAATGTAATTATGGGATGTTAAACAAAGACTCGTCTAATTTCCTTGATTTTCATTGGTTAATATTCAAATATCCCCACCCCCTTTTTTCCTGAATGGTCTTTGTCCTTAACTATATTAAGGGTAATTGTTTGTTCCTTAACCATTGAACAAACGTGAAACACCTATTGTCCGCTTCCATATTCATCAACAAAAATGGCTGATAAAGGTGATTTACAGCAACTTATCGCGCCCTCTACCGATGAAACAGAGCACACATTTCAAAATGGTTTGATTACCGAATCTGAAGTGTTACAAGCGACAGGAAACGTGGTCGATGATAGCAAGAAAAGCAATGATGTGCCGTCTCTTTCCTCGGAGGAAAACGAGAATTCAAATAACAATGTAGAAACTACTTATAGACAGACTGATTTTGACCACTACTCTCCGGATGATCCTACTAGCACTGAAGATCCCACGCAAGTTCCCGGACGCTCACAGCTAAACGAAAACCGAGCTGTCGAAACCGAGCCTCCAACTCAAAGTATACGTGACAACGCCTTTGTCTCCGGATCCCCCGAACCGGCGTCTTTCGATCCGAGTCGCGTCTTTACCAAAATAGAGAAGTCCGGTGATACTCTGTCTACATCTGGTGTGGAGGCATGTGTGCAGGTTGGAACATCCAATAGCGAGTCTGTTCCCCTAAGAGCCAATCCGAATACTACCACTAACGCATCCCCGATAAACAAAGAGACCCTGCAATGGTGTGAGACCTACAAAAACGAACCTAACATTTGGCTAGGTCATTTCGTTACGGAATCTCCGTGCCCTTACACTGTGATGAAGAACAAGTACACCTTCAGCTTCATGTTGGTCTACATGATAATGACCACGGTTTTCGCCCGTCTTTATTTCCTCAACCCAAGCATCTCTAATTTGCCCACCTGCTCCTTCCATCAGGACCTTCTCTCGCTAAACGGAGCTTGCCTGTTCACGCTCTTTGTGTCTTTTATCGTGCAACTGGTAATGGATGTTTTCAACGTCCATACTAGAAGCTCCTGCATCTTTAACACCGGAATGTTTACTGCGCATGTTATGCTGCTCTTGTTGGTGTTCGCTCGTATAACCTATTGTCAGGGTTCGATTCTAGACTACGTCTTGCCTACCCTGACACTACTCATGTGTAACGGATACGCCATTGTGGGGATGCTTACTCTGCCTCAACTACTTCGTTAGTTGACTCTTAACCTTGGTGATATTATATCTAGTATACAAAATAAATTGTTGATTTCTATTTCATAACCGTCATGTTTGCTTGATTTTTTTAAAATTATTTTCTAACCTATTTCAGTTAATGTTTTTTTTTCTTGGTACTAAAAATAAAGTTCAATTCCTACACGTGAGAAAGTAGGACATATACTTTAAAATAAGCACTGAAAGTTGAATGTGCAGCGACAGCGTTTGAAGAGGAATAACTGTATATCGTTTCCTAATTTTACTTGGACAAGTAATTCTGTAATTTTCAGTATTTACGGAGTTAGTCCCAAATATTGACTGAACTCAGAATTGACGTCAAAACTAAAACAGTACTTTTTTTAATTAAAATTTTTTTTTACCTCAGAAGAAATTTAACAACTTTTTGCCCTGTTCATGGCAATGTTCAAGTAAGGTTAATTATTCCCCCACCTCCGTGTTAATTCGTAAGTAAATCAACTTTTTTTTATGGGGGGAGGGGGACCAAAATTTAAACCCTTACCTAACTTTTTTGTATTCGTATGCCTTAGTGTTTGACTTTTTTCCACGGATTTCAAATTCGAATCGTCTGTCTTAAGACGTTGAAATGCTCGGAAGTGACTAAGTACTGAAATCCTTTGTTCCCATTCATTACATGTACCGGAAAAGGTTATACGAGCGTTCGTTTAACTACGTGAACATTTGAATGGCCGCCATATTTGAATTGCTCTACTTGTTTCTAACTTTCAACGATAAAACTAAGCATTTTCATCGTACCATTTATTAAAAATAAAATAAAAACTAAGGATGCCAGTTTCGTTTATAAAACGTTAATAATTGGTAGGTTTGTGCAGTCGTAAATCTAGTCCTACGCATCGACAGTCTTTTAGGTAGATTAATTCTTTCTGGGGACATATATGATCGTATACGACCAATAATGTCTATAAGATACCGTCTTTATTGGTTACCAAAACTATATACTTTTACGACCTATTTCTATGATAGGTTCAATTCAGCATAATTTAGCCAAATGGTTAGCAGAATTCCTTCAACCAGTACTTGCAGTATATTCAGCCAACTGTATTGAAGATTCATTTTGCTTACTGTATACGTAATTGTACCTCTTCTCTTGAAAATAAATTTATGCGTTCCTTGCAAGAAACCATTGATATTTGTGCCGATGTACTGCATCGTGGTGTATCGGTGAATGTCACAATCCCCGAGGTCTTCGTTAAACTTATGCAGTTTGCTACCATATCTATCGAATTTAGTTTTGATAACTGACTGACGGTATTTCTACGGGTCACATATTGGTCCTTTGTTGGCTTCCATGAGCATAATCTGTTGACTCGTCTCGATATCCAACTAACCTATTTTCGATACGTCAATGATACTACTAGCATGTTCACCGATGAGTCCGATTCCGTAGTATTTTTAATGCATTTAAACTATAAGACTGGGTGTAGTTATCTGTAAAAAGAAAAATAATTCCACTTTCTTTCCTGGATGTCCTAGTGCATTAATCTGATTCGTCGTTTCTTACACCAGTATATCGTAAACCAACATTACTGGCTGATGCTGCCAGTTTTGTCTTGAACAAATCTGATCAAATGTTTGGTTCATCGCGCCTTAATGACTTGTTCTTAAACTGGATCAGGGATTATCAAAGAGGCTCTTATCGCTAATGGTTACCCTTTTAATATTGTAAGTTCAAATACCGCCGCCAAGATCACCCATTTTCATAACCTTACTCGTTTTTTTGTTAAATGACCGACGTATTTCAGATTACCTTCGTTGAGTAATGTTAGTAAAAAATTTGCTAACCAAATTTATGCAGCTGTACGCTGTTATCGGGCTTCGAACCCTAGAATCGGGTTTTCTACTAAACCTTTAACATCCGTAAACAACGATGTTCTCCCATCATATTATTTATAAATTTAAATGTCTGATGCCGAATACGTGGATGCCAAGTTCTGAATCTAGAATCCCCCTGCAATACGTCAGGGCCGACTAAACAATTGAAATCATTTAGTTAACACAACCGACTCAGCTATTGCCCAACACCTTATTTTATTTACCTCTCCAGAAAGTTAGACACAAAGTCAGATATTAAGTTGAAAAGCCAGTGCACTAGGATCAGCGCACTCTGGCCTACAAATATGCCTGAGCAACCCCGTCGGTATTCCCTAGACGGTGCGCCTCAGGCGATTGCAACACAGCCACTGTCGGACTAATTACGCCAGTGAAGTTTGTCCTAAGTAAATCGCATCGTTGTTCTATCTTGGTCCTGGAAACGAACTATATTAAGTTAAAAGTCTACCTACGTAAGCAAAAGAGGTGGCTTCTGGGACTTAATGTGACCCCCCCTTTTTTCCCGTAAACTTGTTACTGGTCTTCATTTCACTACGCTATTTTACGTTTTGTTTGCAGTACATGAACTTTATTTCTACGTATTTACGCTTTGTGGACGAAAGCCGACTTCGTAAAATTAATGTAATTATACCGTTTCTCTCGTTTTTTACTAATGTTCAATCCCCTCCCCCCTAATGTGACTATTGTCCATATTCCATGCCGTACTAAAATTATGTACCACGAAAAATCTCTTTAATTCTTTGTTTAATATTTTCGACTTTAACATTTTTGTGCTTCTATACAAAGAGGATCCAAATCTACCAGAATGTTTGCGATTTGCGGTAATGACCGAAACAGTTTACTATTTAAAAGCCGCGAAAGAATATAAAAAGGCGGGCAACAGTAAAGCATCCGAATGTAAAACCAGGTTAGGGTTAAATATTTTGGACCCCCCCCCCTCCTCCTTCAAAAAAATAGAAACCTAAAATAAAATGATTTACTTACTGATTTGTTGATTATTAAACCATTCTTAACACGGATAGGCGTGTAACTTTTTCTAACCTGAAATCGGAAAATGAAAGTTTGATTTAATGTCTATACTAATTGACACCTCGGCCATTTTCGGTCTGTTCATAAATCTCTATCTGAAACATTCGGGTTCCCTCAGAAGTACGTTTTTTGTATTACAATAGAATCCCACCGCTATATGAAAGGGACTTGTTTTCTTTAGTAGTCCCATTTTCGGCGTGGGTACCCCCTAAAGGTCGTAATCTTACAAAATCGGTGCATATTGAAAACTTCTTAATTTTACTTTATACGTAATATGCATTCGACTACAACATGAACTTTACTCGTTTGTTTGCATTTGTGAACCTATTGTTCTCCTTTCCAAAATTAGAAGCGACGGAAATTCTGTTTCTGAAACGTCGAAGCGTTGTGTTGCTGTAGCCTAATACACGTCAACATTGCTGATAATCATAATTCTTTCCTTTTCAACTTGATTTAAAAAATACTTATTGAAATACACTAATTCTAAAAGTTTGCCTATTACAATACGTCCCCAACTTTAATTATATTTTTAAGCCGTTTTTTCTCTTGGCCGTGTGATTGAAGAAACATCTTTGTGTTATATTGAAGAAAAAGTATATCTATTAAAATCAGTTTAAGAAATTTAGCTTGAAATGTGTATTTAAAAATTTTTTTTATTATCCAGCTTAACTTTTACTTTTAATACTCTTTTTGGAAATAAAGGTAAATTCTTTGATCTAAACCCACTCTCTTGTCTTGATTGGGTCCATTCAACAATACAAAACAAATTTACACCTAAGACCTACCAAAATTTTTTACTTATTACTATATTTTTGATTTTGTAAGTAATCAAATTCTTTTCTCTTAATTTTCTTTTTTATCTAAGGAATGTAGATTAAATATTTAATTTTCTCCTAACCATAATTAGAACCCCCCCCCCCCACCTTACTAGCTGGACTTCCTTGGAAATTAGTCTTCTTCACCAATCTGTATAATTTACTGTTAGCATTAAAAAATCTGCTAAATATTTTAATAAAACGAATGTCGCTTATCATAAAAATAATGGTCAGCTAAATATTCAAAGCAATGCAACCAATGTATCATTTTATAATGAATTTAACATTGTATGGGCTGGTGCATCATCCACTAGTCTCTCCCTTTTAGACGAGGTCCCAAAAAGAGTCGCCAATTTAATAGGTCCCTCACTATCCACCAAGCTCCAGCCCCTGTTGCTTCCTTGTGCCTGTTTTACAAGTACTTCAATGGACTGTTCTCTGATGAACTTGCTGTTCTGATGCCCCCACGACGCAAATTCACTAGACCAATACGACAATCTGCCAAATCCCATCCATTCACTGTGGAGGTCCCCAGATTCCGAAGAGCTTTCTACTCTAAAAGCTTCTTTCCTCGTGCCGCTGGATCCTGGAACTCCCTCCCTGTTCTCCTGACAGTACTGACATGCAGAAATTTAAAACTAATGTAAACAGACATCTCGCTGCACAGTTCCCAATTTAGGCTGACCCCCCTCCCCCTAAAAAAAAACCCCAAAACTCTCACCCCTTTTCTCGGTATGCCTTGTTTGAGGTGAACTCAAATTTAGTCGAAGGACTATTTAATTTTGGAACCATTCGTTTTAAATTGTTAAAGTCGGATTTTTTTTTTTACCTTAGCAATATCAGATTAACCACAACTTGACTGATTTGTGAAAGGTGATAACGTATGCACCAACATGAGATGGTTTAGCGCATATTTTGAATTTCATCAAACGACTTTTATTTTAGCTTCGAGATTTAATAATTCTAGATAAAAAAAAAAGGATGTCGGAAATGTTTAAAATTTTTTTAGACTTTCAAGAATCAATCCGCGTAATGAAATGGGAAGTAATACAACTGCAATAAAAATTAAAACTGTCTTGTTGATTAAGAATTTATTTTACAAAAACTCACCAAAAGAAAACCTATTTAGTTGCATATATATTTTTTTTTGTTGAGAAATACTAAATACACCAAGTAACAATTTGAAATAAAGTTCTTTAAATATTTTAAAAGAACAAAAAAAAAAAAAACCTTAACCCAAGTTCTCATTCACGCAATCTGAGCGACAATTTCAACTAGATCGTCAGATTAAAGGTTTCGCATTCCTTATCGAGTGTTTTCTCGCATAAACCAATGTTCCTCTCTTTCAAGTGGAACAAATAGACGTGGTTTTCTTTTTGGATGGAACTTAAAAGGTTCGACTTTCACCTAAAAGCGAAGTTACATTCAATTCATAAGCTGAATGTGACTTTTTTTTCAGTAAATTTCTGCATGAAATCCAATAAATTGTACCACTCATCCGAAATATCATTTCATAGTATTCGATATCCGAACAATGGCTTCCTACTGATTTTGATGAACATCCAATGTTAACTGGTTCTATACACTAACATTTCGAAGCCACGTTAGCGACCATTTCTTATCAGAGCTTTTAAAACGAACGATGTCTCGCTTGACCCGGAGCATTGAAGAAGAAAAAAAATGAAACCAACATAGCGCTGAGGCTGACGTAATCTGTTCAGAGCGAGTCTCTGGTTATTTCCTTTGATTCATATTAATATACGACACAAGGGATCTTAAATAAACTTAATTCAAAATATTTATAAAAAGGAAATATAAAAAAAAAAAAATCAAATACACATACAACTGTAAACGAGTTTTCGAATTAAATAAGATTCTAATTTTTCATTATACAGACATGTTATATCGACAAATATAATTTAAAGTTTGAGTGAAAACAAGGATTTTACTTGAATTAAAATTTTATATTTTGGAAAAGAGTCCGTAACAAAAGTTATAATTTTGACTGACTTAACATCTGTTTACGAAGTGGAGCCTAATTTGATGGTCTCAATCGCGATCAGATCTTCAAGTGGATATGGGCAGAATAAGATAAGTATTGATAGACTAAAATCATGGTTTACTCTTACACTAGTTATCTTTGCTTGGAAAGTTCACTGATTATCTTTTAAAATCATGTTGATTTATTTGACGTCTTATCTCAAGAAGCACCTAAAAGAGGTTAGACAACACATTGCTCGAAACAGAACATGCAATAAAGAGGGTGAAAATCGGTAAGTTCTCAAACTTTTCAATTATATGAACTCGTAAGAACAAATATGAGACGCAAATTTAAATAAGTAATAAATGGTAGAATCCTTAGAAATGGAATAAGAAAAAGTTCTGGACTAAAAGTGGCATGTTCAGAAATCTCTTTGAGCTCGGAAACGGTTCTAAGCGAATAACACATCTTGGGAGGTGCATCTCAGAGCTTCCTTTCCTGCCTTGACAGTTCAAAACCGACTTCGAAATCTAGTGGGCGATGATCTCCTTTCTACAGAAGATATCCTCTTTCTCACAAAAGCGATCGATAATAGTGTTAAACAGTGGTAATTTGCGATGCTTTTTCGGGACTCTAATGTCGGCGTTTTCATAGTTTCCGAAACACAGGCAGGATTGTCAACGTCATTCGATTTAATACGAAGTGCAAGACTTTTCAAATGGGATCTCTTCTCTAGAGCGTGTACTACCTTTGAACTCATCAATCCGAAGAAAAAAAGCTAGTGTAATGCTTACCATACCACTAAGAACCCGTATCTCGAATCTAACATCTACATCAAGGTTACGTGTAGTTGACTCCTTCATATATTTTAGTTATACTCACACTTGAGATGGATCTCTAAATACTTATAAAGATTATGTTTGAAAAACGTATGACGTCAGACAGATACATAACTATCAAAACGAAGCTTCGTGTGTACGGATCTTACATCTTGTTCACACTTCTGTGTTCTATGGAAACGTAGAGCACGTATCCCCGACACAACAAGGCCATGGAGAGATTTCACCAAACATGCCTTAGTCTTTGAGACATTAATTGGCAATTTCTCACACCAGACACAGCTGTTTTACGAAATGCTGATGTGTCGCGTCATACGTTGTCAGATATGCTCGACTGAACACTTAGCTAGAATGGAAGACGACAGGCTTCGTAAAAACTATTCTATTAACTACAAGCCAAAAAGAAGGTTTCAGGATTCTGTTCAATGACAAGGCCCTTATCTTAAATTTGGAGGATTGGATAAGAACTGCTTCGAAATTATCGGTTTGGCGGGAGCACGTCTATGGATGGCTGTGGGTGATTTAAAGCAAGGCGACTACAGTACTCTATCTTGAGATGTGCTTTGTGTGCTACAGTTACAACAGAATAGGATGCTAGCTTTTGGAATAGTAGAAATCAAATATAAGTATTGAGGATAGGGCAAGTTAATATTTATTTAAAGTGAGGGCGTATACATATACATGGAGTTAATTCTTATAAGAAATCTGACATTTTTAACAAATTATGAATCATGTAAATTAAATGATAGATCATGTAATTAACGTTAACTTTAGATGAATCCTAAAATATGCCGCTTGGCGAACGTATTATTGCATATTTAACAAAAAACACTAAGTTATAACAAGTTGTAGCCAAACGCTAAATATAAAATTGCGTCATATTGGA
>OY744520.1:171832200-171842200 GCA_963556195.1 Sepiola atlantica | reverse complement strand
AAAAAGGTGCAACTCTAGTTTAGCGGATACTTTTGAAAAAAACAAACAAAAAACAAACAAACTGAGGAATATCTGTTTGATGTACGTACCTGTCACGGGCTGAATATATCCTATACACAAAATCACGTAAATTAATCAAGTAGTTTTTTTTTTATCAAAGAAAATAAAATTTTAGCGATTTACGAAGAGGAAGTGCAAATATGACAGCCAGTTTGGGATTATTCAAAGGGGGATAACCGTAAATGAATTACGCTTACCCCCCTTTGAATAAATCAGCCAATATTTTAGCGAGAAGTTGCTGAAGGCTCTATTTCGACGAATAGAGGGGTCACGCTAATTTAACCTTTCGTCATTGTTCCGTAAATCATCAACAAACTGCGATGGGACGGTGGGCTAAGTGGTAAACGACACGGACTGACAATCTGGGTATGCCAAGTTCGAATACAGTTCGTTCTACAGAAAGACTTTTACTTGAGATGTAGGAAACCTTCACGTGGTCCCTCGTTTAGGTACCCAATGTTTTTGCTAAAAAATATTTTGACTAGAAAGATATCAGGGAAACCAATGTCAACAATAGAATTATCTGATTCACACGAAATGAAAATTGCGTCGATCCCAACATCGGCGCACACACGCAAAGAGTTGAAGGATCATGGCTTGACGCGAATATTCGCATATTGAAAAACAAAAAAATTAGAGGCGTACGGTGTAGATATATGTTTCCCCTGTAGATAAAAGCCAAAGCGGCACCGGCAATTTTATTGTTGTTCCCAATCCAGAATGCTCCTTTTTATGGAGTTAGATTTCTCCCACGTTAAAAACTGCTATTGTATCTAACTTTTCCCCCGTGAGGTGGAAACTAAATGGGGAAAATGTTTGTGTTTTTTCGTTATTTTAATTTTATTTTAATTTTATTTTTTTTTACATTAAAGATCACTGCTTATCAAGGCCCAAAGTCCAGTCGAGGATAAGGGTTAAAGAGTTTGACTGATGGGTGGTGAAACAACATCGCGTTCACCGGCACGATAGTTGTAGAGGGCAGAAATTGATTATTTTCGGAGACGGTTTAACAAGAACTTGTTTACATTGGACTTGAATACGACCATATTGTAGTTGGCAGAGAAGCAAGCTCGCGGCACTGTGTTCCATAGACGGGCAGTTCTAGGAAATAAGGTTTGCCCATGGAAGTTTCGTTTCGTCTTGGGCGCGCAGAAGGAGAAACGGAAATCATTGACAGTGGTAGTAGCTAGGCGAGTTCTTATTGTGAATGTTTTACGGGGGGGGGGGTATAGATTTGAGCTCAATCGAGCACCTGTCATGAAAATAAGGGTAAAGCAAAGAAAGACTAGCAACATCTTTTCTGTGAGAGAATGACTGTAGGGAAGAGAAGATGACATCCCCCACTAGATTTCGAAGTCGGTTTTGGACTCTGTCAAGGCAGGAAAGGGTGCCCCTGAGCACCACCTCCCCATATGTGGCATCAGTACCCCATCTTAGGAGTATTTGACTCTTGTACAGGTAGAGGATACTTTCTAGAGCGGTAGACTGATCCAACCATTTTTCCAGCGGTCTTCGCAACAGATTTGATGTAAGTCTTCCATTTCAAGTCTGAAGAGAAAGTCAGTGCCAGGAGTTTATCAAAGCAGTGGACTTCCTCAAGGGAAGAGCCGTTCATTTAAACCCGGACAAAGTGGGGGTCGGAGCGTTGTGGTGAATGTTTGGTAACAATGTTGTACTTTGTTAATTGCTGTAAAACAACAAAAAAAATACTCAGGGCAAAAGAGGCTGAGGAGAGAGACTAAATGAATTGTAGGACGGTGCAGACGTCTGATTACTTCTACCATGAAGTAACATTAGAACAACAATCACCAAAGCTTTGTTAAATGTCACACAGGTCATGACGAAAATGATGGTGTCCAGACAGATCTTCTCGATGCGTGACAGTGTAACGCGAATAAACTGTTCTTTTCTATTACTGTTCGTCCTTTTTTTCTTGCATTCTTATTTTTTTAATTATTTTTCTTAAAGTGAATAAACTGAATCCCGGACATGTGATTTGATTGATGTATTACTTGTTACTCTATTCCTGTTACTTTTTTGATAAAAAGGACTTTTGTGCTACTTTGTAAATTAAACCATTATTATTCAACTAAATTTACAGTTTATAACAATGTGTTTTGTTTTGTTGTGATTAACCCCAACCCTAACCGTAACCCTAACCCTAACCCTAACCCTAACCCTAACCCCAACCCTAACCCTAACCCTAACCCTAACACAACAGTCGTTGCGAAGTAGGTTACTACAAGGTCAGCGCTCAGAAAACGTGCCCTACCCCTCCATATATGATACGGTATCCAACTAAACAAAATCAACATGTTTATTTGTCTTAATTGCGAAAAAATCGGAGAATTATCAAATTTTCATGAAATTTTCTGCGTTTATTCAATACATTATATATTTTATAAGTTTTTACAAGTTTTTAAATTTAGCATCATAACGAGTTTTACACAAACGGAAGTTTGCCGAAATTTAAGTTGCCAGATTTAAAAAAAAAAAGGATATTTTTTTACTGTTAAAAGCGACTCCGTATAATTTTAAAAACATTTCAAGTAAGGATAAAACCCCAGAGGCGCTACTGAAATCACCCCTTTCAGGGTAATCCAACAGGCTTGCTAGGGTATTTGGAGGTAAGTAGCGCCGTTTCTATGTAACAATCATACGTTTTGCGTGGTCATAAATGTGCCATCTACTTGAGTATTGATTTACTCCTCTCGAGGAGTTAGGCACAAGGCCAGTTTTTATCCTACTCCCACAAGTAAGATGTGACCCAAGATCGGGTCGGGAAAGTGGGATTTAAAAATTGCCTGGGCAGCCCCGTCGGCATTCCCCGGTAGGGGCACCTCAGGCAGTAAGCAATAAACTTACTCCTCCCCAAAGAGGGGAGGCGAAGCCTGGGAGGGTGGACCTCCTAGAACTGCAGAGGACAGACCCATAGACCGGCGTAAATCAAGCCCCGAAGGCCAAGACAATACCAGTCTATGGGGTGCAATATTCATCGGAACAGATACTACACTTTGATCTTCCATTTACTTGAGTAGTCGACAATATATATTTTACGATAGAGTGTGGGCATAACTCAGTATTGTACGTGTTTTTTGCAGTAAAAAGGGCATAAAGCTGTCATTAAACAGGGAAACAGACAGATTAAACTGAACTAGAACGTTAATCAGACAAATCGATAATTGTGACATTGATCGATAATTTCACATCGAAAACCTTCGATTAAACAATCAATACGCCTAGGATAAAGCGAACATAACAATAAAAGGAGACACGTGATCGCATTATTTTCTAGAATCGATGTTGCTTCTTTGTTTCTCGGTCTCTCTCCCTATCTCCCTCACTTCTACACGTACGTTCAAACACAGTCATAAAAATCATAATAAAAGAAGGAGCACAATGAAAACACAAGTGAATATTATATATAGTTACACGGAGTAAGATCAGGTGAACAGGGAGGTTGTTCCAGTTCAGTGATGTTCCTTTCGACCAGTAACTGCTGGATACTCAGAGCGTCATGTGCAGGTACATTGTTGTGATGAAGCAGCCGCAATATTTCTTGACACAAGTCGTCTATTTTGGCACAATGAGCCAAGCAAGCACCGCAGTAACTTTTTGTAGACTTGCTAATTAATCGGCAGTTTCTCTAGCAAATAGTCACTGTGTCCGTGATAGCAGTCTTATTCAGAAACTAACTACATTGAATTCTGGTTAGAGCGTTTGTAACTTGAGAAAAAATCATTTTGCAAAGCCAGTTAAGTTAAATAAACATAAGAAAGACTACATCCCAAATTAAGTCTTTCTGTTTCCTATATCCCCCTTTATCTCTCTCTTTCTCTCTCTCTCTTTCTCTCTCTCTCCCTTTCTCTCCAACTATGAGTCAATCGTATGCATACGATAGTGATTGCCTCTATTGTTTATAAAGGAATATTCCAATCCTCTATTTTATAGTTAGTTTTATTACCTTTGAATGTTAATAAAGAGAAAGATAGTGTGTGTGTGAGAGAGAGAGAGAGAGAGAGAGGGGTAATAGAGATAGAGAGAGAGGGGGGGTAATAGATATATATATATAGAGAGAGAGAGGCAGAAGAAAGAGTGATATAAACTATATAAAATAATAGTAGTGTGTCGAACAACATACAAGTGAGAGAGTGTGAAAATGATAGATTTGTGTGGTCATGATGCGTTATTTGTTACAAATTAGAACTATTAAAATGGATTTCTTCAAACATAACTCTATCTTCTACCTGACGAATATTCATGTAGTTAAAACATATAATCAGAAACGCCTCAAGGAAACAAACACTGATTAACTCACACTTAGTAGTAGTAGTAGTAGTAGTACACCACCACCACCACCACCACCACCAACAACAACAACAACAACAATAATAATAATAATAATAATAATAATAATAATAATAATAATAATAATAAAATTCACGATCCTACATGAAAGGCTAGCGCAGAAACTGAGAGGATGTATCCGCAAAACAGACATACCAGAGTGAATGACCAAAGAGAGGATAACGCTTATACAAAAAGATGCCAAAAAGGGAACGACTCCAAGCAACTACAGACCAATAACCTGTTTACCAAAAATGTGGAAAATTCTGACGGCATTACTGAGGGAACAAATCTACCAATCCCTAAACAAACATGGACTACTTCCCGAAGAACAAAAAGGATGCCACAAAGGGAAAATAGGGACACATGACCTACTATACATCGATCAAAAGATCATGAAGGTGGTAAAAATAGAAAAACTAACATATCCATGGCATGGATTGACTACAAAAAAGCTTACAACAGAATCCCTCAAGCATGGATAATTGAATGTTTGAAAATATACAAAATACCCGACAGGATAATTAATCTTATTAAGAAAGCAATTGGAACATGAAGACTGGAACTGACAGTCGGAGGAAAACACCTGACTGAGAAAAAAGTACAGAGAGGAATTTTCCAAGAAGACTCCCTATCACCACTACTGTTTATAATAGCTATGATGCCACTCAACTACATACTTAGAAAATGTGATTCCGGATACAAGTTTACAGACACATAACTAAGAGTAAACCACCGGATGTACATGGACGACCTGAAACTATTTGCAAAAGGCAATAAAGAACTAGATAAGGTGATAAATACGACCAGAATGTTCAGCCAGGACATCCAAATGGACTGCGGAATGGAAAAGTGTGCACTACTAGAAATAAAAAGAGGAAAATTGGAAACAACAGAGGGCATGGAACTCCCCAACCAAGAGGAAATGAGGGCGCTAGGCGAACAGGATAGCTACACATATATTGGAGTTCTGGAAGCAGACACTATCAAATCTACAGAAATGAAAGAGAAGATTGGAAAAGAATATTTACGAAGAACAAGAAAACTCCTAGAAACGAAATTATATAGCAGGAATCTAGTAACAGGAATAAACACCTGAGCAGTAACACTAATAAGATACTCTGGACCATTCATAGGTTAAACTAAAGAAGAACTCAGGCACCTTGACCAGAGGACTAGAAAATCAATGACCATGAACAACACACTACACCCAAAAGACGATACGGACAGACTCTACATAAAAAGAAATGAAGGGGGAAGAGGACTGGTAAGTATAGAAGATTGTGTGGATGACTTAAAAAAAGAGCTGGAGAAATACATAACTCAAAACACGGAAATCCTTATCACCGCAGCAAGAGACAACTCGGGAAGCACCGAAACCAGAAACAAAACGACAAGAAAAGAAAAGTTGGAAGAAAAACAACTACATGGACGCTTCAGAAGACTGACAAGAGATGAAACCAACGAAAAGAGCTGAGCATGGTTAAGAAAAGGACATTTGACCAGAGAAACGGAATATTTACTGATGGCTGCACATAAAAATGCAATTAGGACAAACTACATTAAAGCTAAAATAGATAATACACAGGAAAACAGTAAATGCAGACTGTGTGGACAAAGAGTAAATCATATAATAAGTGAAGGTAGCAAACTAGCCCAAAAAGAATACAATAACAGACATGACTGTGTGGGGAAAGCAGTACACCGGGAACTGTGCAAACAATTGAATTTCGAATACGCAGACACATGGTACAAACATAAACCAGAAACAGTACTGGAAAACGAAAAACACAAACTCATATGGGATAAGGATATACAAACAGACAAACTTATACAAGCAAGGAGACCGGATGTTATAATAATCAACAAGAAGGAAAATCTTGCAAAATCGTAGACTTCGCCGTTACAGCAAACCACAGAGTGGAGATCAAAGAAACGAAAAAACGAAGCAAATGCACGGAACTAGTCAGAGAACTAAAAGGAATATGGGGCATGAAGAAAGTCAGTATAATACCAATAATCGTAGGAGCACTAGGAACAATCCCTAAAAAACTGGGAAAAAACTGGGAGAAAGGGATCATTGAAACTATACAAAGGACGGCAATGATTAAAACAGCTGCAATCTTAAGAAAAGTTCTTCGAATGCGGAAACCAACCCACATAAGCTACGAAAAGGTCACATGGAATCTACAACAGGAAGAAAACAAAACCACAGAAAGAACACCACATCACAAACAAAGGAACAGAAAATGCAAGAAACATTACATTACACCGGCCTCAGCTGACACGACACAGAAATGAATCAATGATCAGAAATAGCAAGAAACACCATAAGCTCTCCCGCTCCCCCGCTCCCCCCCCCCAAAAAAAACTAAATAAAACTAAAGAAATAAAAAAATTGTACCAAGCTAGGCTGACACTACACAAAATATTTGCATAGGGTCATGGAGGATGAGAAGACCGAAGAGGGACAGCACAAACCATACCTCCACTGGAAGTGCAGAGAGTGCTGGGACCTTGGGGAAGCTTATTGCCACCCAAATTCCAGAGAAGACCAATGGCCCTTACCAGCGAGAAATCAATGGTAAACGGTTGTTGCGATACTGCAAGGTTATTTGCGGTGGCTATCGAAAAGAGGTGGCGAATACTGGAAATCTGAGGAGACTTGTTGTCACTCAGACTCCAAGGGAATACCATCTGTTGTTGGTCAGGCATCACTGATGACCTGTGTGAGAACTACTAGTGAGTACAAATAATAATAATAAATAAATAAATAAATAAATATATATATATATGTGTGTGTGTGTGTGTGTGTGTGTGTAGGTGTGTGTGTGCGTTTCTTCAATCAGACATACAACACAGCCCCCCCCCTCCCAACACACACACAGAAACGCATCATTCCAGCCACCAACAGGAAATTCTAGACTTGTGCTTCGCTCTGCATTGGTCTCTTCATTGTCTGATTAGTTTATAAATTCTGCTGTAAGTCTGTGTATGCTATTTTGTTAGTGAGACAACAGCACCACTTGTGAAGATGAGAAGCTTCCGACAAGCGGTTGTCCACGGTGGTTTGCATATGGTGTAGTATTTGTTCAGCTTATTTGTTTGGGCGTGGTGGGTCAATGGCAATGATGCCGCATCGCATAATGGTGACTCAAGTTTTCAAAACCTTGGTCGAGATGGATATCACTGAAGAGCACCAAAGCGGGCGAAACTCAAGTCTACGATTTCTTGTTGATAGCTGGCGTAATGTGTGTGGGCTGAGCCGTCTGTCTGATCGTGGTAAATATCTATCTATCTATCTATCTATCTATCTATCTATCTATCTATCACTCTCTCTCTCTCTCTCTCTCTCTCTCTCTCTCTCTATATATATATATATATATATATATATATATATATAGTGTAGATTTCAATGTTTTGTTGAGAATCCGAATAACAGAGCTCAATTTAATTTAAACAGAGCAAAACAGAATTATAAGAAAGAAAAAACTATACACACATTAAGGTTGTATACATTATAACTTATTTCGACCCCTTAATTAGGTCTCCTCAGACGTATAAACAACCACGTTAAAAAAACAAATAATGAGAGAAATTGATCATCGTATTAAAAAGATAAATTCACTTTTTTGATTGGTCGATGTAAAAAAGGAGGTAAATGTTAAGATAATCGAGGAGGGGTGACAGAAGTAAAAGATTAATTTGACTCTATTTTTTTTTACATATGCAGAAATATAAAAATATATATAAGAGAATTCGTTTTTGCTATTTAAATAAATAAATTATCTAATTTAAAATTTCGAATGTGAGCTTTATAGGTAAAAATATATGATCAACGCTTCGAGCGTTCACGATTAAACACTACGTTTAATTATTTACGATTAAAAATTAAAGACGAAAATGTAGGACGAAGATTTCGGTTTAGATTAGAACATATTACAAACTTAATTGGTATAACGCCAAGATTCGAGATGATTTACACTACGGAATTAAAGTTTAGCGACATTTAAAAACGGTTTATTTACAAATTGGTAAAGATTCGAGCGTTTACGATTAATTATTTACGATTAGAAATGAAAAGACGAAAATTCAGGACGAAGATTTCGATTTATATAAGAAATTATAAGAAACTTAATTGGTTATAACGTCAAGATTCGGGATGATCTACAATACGGAATTAAAGTTTGGCGACATTTAAACACGATTTATTTACAAACTGGTGTTTTACTAAATTGGTTAAAAAAAACAAAAAAAAACTTACTAATTTGTTAACATTTATTTTTACAGTTATAACTCTTATTGTAACTAAACTTGAAAAGAATTGTTATTTACAAAGAACGTTATAACGTGCTATTGATTTTAAACCTGTGCCTGTGTCTACATTTAGCCATCAGTTCAACTCGTCTATTTAAAATGTTATTGTCTTCGTATTTTAGTATTCTAATTTTTTCCTCCAGGCACAAATTGCATCTATGTCTGAATCCTTTCGGCGTGTTCGAATGACATAGTATGGACCACGAAACAGTTGGTGTCAAATTGTTGTTTTTGTTAAAACCACCAGTGTTTGGTTAATTCCGTTTTGTTGGTGACGTCCGGGTTTAAAACTGAGTGTTTGTGTACCTAGAATCGTTGTTTCCACTTCCCGGCGGATATTCCTATGTATACTTTCTTATTATTAGTATTTTCTTTAGGATAAATCGTAGCCTTATATACAACGCTTTCGACGTTACAGTTTCCTTTAAGTGGGCAGTTATTCTTAATCTGACAATTACATTTTTTTCCCTCCGTTTTGGTTTTCTTACTCGGTGTGCTCAATATTTTTTTTATTATGTGTATTAATAATGCTCTCCATATTTTTGGTGCAAGAATAACTAATTTTCACAGTTTTCCTATTGAACATTTTACTTAAACGATTAGTCGTTTTAAAATGTTTATCTATTAGATTTAAAAATATTCTCCCGATATTAAGACTAGAAAGCTGGCAATATGGTGGGTTGAACCAGATAATTTTACGTCCCCGGTTTTGGGGTTTATTTTTCTTTATATTATCAGTATATATTAATTTTTCGTTGTACCCACTATTTCTTAATGCGTTATCATATATATGTTTGCTAGTCTCAAAGATATTTTTATTTGATGAGAGTTTGTTAATTCTGGTGTTAATAGTTGTAGGAATTTGTTTGATAATGCATTTAGTTCTTTGTAAATAACAATTCTTTTAAAGTATAGTTACAATAAGAGTTATAACTGTAAAAAATAAATGTTAACAAATTAGTAAGTTTTTAACATTTTTTTTATTTATTTATTTTTTTTTTTTTAACCAATTTGGTAAAACACCAGTTTGTAAATAAATCGTGCTTAAATGTCGCCAAACTTTAATTCCGTATTGTAGATCATCCCGAATCTTGACTTTATAACCAATTAAGTTTCTTATTATTTCTTATATAAATCGAAATCTTCGTCCTGGATTTTCGTCTTTTCATTTCTAATCGTAAATAAGTAATCGTGAACGTTCGAATCTTTACCAATTTGTAAATAAACCGTTTTTAAATGTCGCTAAACTTTAATTCCGTAGTGTAGATCATCACGA
>OY744520.1:171692200-171827200 GCA_963556195.1 Sepiola atlantica | reverse complement strand
TTCAAAGAAAATCCAAAAATGTCAAATGAAAAGAAACAAAATACATATAAATAAATAACACATAATGATCACAAATACTAACAGTCTAATATGCATAGAGGATAGATTTACAATTAATTAGTGAAGAAAATAAAATTAAATAAATAAAAAGAATAAATAGAATAACAAACTTAGTATTAACAGTTCATTTAAACAAATTAATTAAATTAAACAAAAATTATCTTGAACAATAATTAAATAGCAGACTTAGTAATATCATAAGATAGATTTACAATTAACTATTATAATAAAAATTAAGAGAAAATAAAATGGCCATGAATACTAATAGTAGATAGATTCAAAATTAATTATTAAATTTTTAAAAATAAGCAAAATAATCACAAATACTAATACAGTTAGTAAGTGTATTTATAATCAATTAATTATAATAAAAAATAATAAATGAATAAAATTAGACGATTTACAGAATTAATTTAAGATATATAGCTCAGAAATTAATTTAACTAGTAAATAGATTAACTGTTTAAACATTTCAAGATATTTAGCTATAACAAGGGAAATAACTCACTACCAAATAATGTTATCACCTCCCTTTATTTTGTTAACTATTTTAATATTAAATATTTAATTAAAAAATCATTAACTGATTGAATTTTGAATTTTTACATTGGAATAAATTAATATATAAAACCAACTGTTTAACATGAATCCAACACACACTAACATAACTTGAAATAAATAAATATAACAATATTAAATACATTTAACAAAAATTATTTCATAATTTAAAACTTTAAAGCCCATTTGTTGCGAGCTCACTCTGACATTTACTGCAGTAATGCAATAGAAAACAATATTACCAGCGTTAAAGTCCACACGAGTTTCATAAGATTTGAAACCTCCACTATTTGATAAAGAGGTCTTACCTTGAAATATATTATGGAAAACGGTTACAACATTAAATCACCGCGTGGAAGTTTTGGGTAAATAAAGTAAGATTTACTAAAAACAAAATCACTTCGTTTTTTGTCCTATTTCTCAACAACATCGGTATATTTTCACTTCTTGCATTGTGATAGACATCTATGATCATACTATATACATATTATACACAATGCTTCGAGCAAACTACATCACCTTATTAGAATATTTATATGTACATAAATTATGATATATATTTATATTGTATTAGTTGGAAAACCTACCCAAAGACAGGTTCATGATAGAAATATGTCATTGGACTCTTCAACCAGTGTAAGGGATTACATCTCCCCAAAGTCTTCAGATCAATAATCAATAAAAAAAACAAAAATACATGTTAGTGGCAACATAGCGTACAGGTCTAACGTTGTGAGCTTGGAAAATGTGGAGTTAAAAAGTTTAACTCCAGAAGAAATATTCTATGCCCATAACTTCAGTCATGTAATCTCTATAATTATTTGATTCACCATTAGAGTAAGCTGGCCAGATAACATCAATTTTCAGAGAGAGTACCCGGCCGGTGTAATCTGTTTACAGTTAAAAGTGTGTCAAGAAATGTCATCAATTTTAGCCATGGATGATACAGAAAAACAACCATGGTGCTGGAAGACAGTGAGATAATTAGATGAAGGTAAAAGAGTGCATGCTGCACACACACATACACACACACATACACACATGTTTAGTTAGTATTATTTTCTTTTATTTATGAAAACATTTTGGTTACACATTTGCAGACATTTTGGTTCTGAATCATGCCCAATTGGATTGTTGAACAGTGTGACAGCCTACTAAATATGTCCGCTGGTAAAGACATAAACATACTTTAATTCCTTTCTTATCCCTTGGCGGTTGGATAACCGCATCGATAGATAGGTTCAGACTTGAAAGTTAAAAGATGACTTGGGTCTAGGGGTAGAATCATGCGTTATGCAGAAAAGTCATCCTCCACACTGATGACTCCTGGAAAAAGAAGGTAAAATACATTTATGTAGATAAGAATTAAAAATATTTATCAGAATATTATATATATATATATATATATATATATATATATATATATATGTGTGTGTGTGTGTGTGTGTGTGGAGAGAGAGAGAGATCTTATTGTTTTCGAGCACAGTTAGGATTAACTGAATGAACTCCTACGAACAGAACCGCACAGTAATTATATATATATATATATATATATATATATATATATATATATATATATATATATAGTATCGGACGTTTCTCAACTATTAAAACTATATAAAGAAAAAGAAAAAACAAAAAACAAAGACATTTTAGTTCCACGTCGTTCGGTGGAAAATCACTTTTGTAAGTCAATTTACTTTTTGCAGTTACTATATTAGTTTGCTTCCAAGAATTTACACTAGTTTAAACATTATTTAAGGGAACATCAATTGTTTACTATGAAAAACTGTTTCGGGAATTTAAAAACAAAACAGTATTTTATTTCATTGCTTCCCAGCAGAGTTGATCAGACCCCACTTCCCTTAAAAGACAAGAACATAAACGTTCCGTATATTAGATCTAAGTTTTGTTCCAGATAAATGCTTGCTAACTTATATTAGTTATGAAAAAATGTCCTACTTACCTGTGTTGTTCGTCTGTGTCTAATAAAATGTATCCGTTAATTACAAAAATGTTGGTGTATTGTATAGTGTTCAGACGAATCCATTACACTACTTTTAAGGTGATTTATAGTTTAATGTATTTTTAGTTTTAGTTTTATATTAAAAATATTTAAAAATTAAAAATATATATATAAATATACATGTATTAAAAATCTTTTTATATATATATATATATATAATATCAGTCAAATAAAATATCATCAATTTCAGGCTGGACACTGTAGTGAGTAGCATCAACACAGCCGTCAAAATCATAGCTTTAATGCAATGTTAATGTCGGCTGCTTATCGCACCCGCTCGGGTTATAGGTTTAAAACTCTCACCGATTTATGTGGTTGTTTATTGTGGCCGCTTAGGCTAAGGCGTCGGAATTTGAGTTAAAACCTTGTTCCGAGGCTGAAACGTCTACGTATGTAGCAAACAAATATTTATAATATTAATAATTATATATATATATATATATATATATATATATATATATATATATATATATATATATATATATATATATAATTAATAATGAAGACGACAGTATGAGGAACATGGAAGTAGGTAAGATAATACTGATTTCTTTCCCTTCCTGATGACTTAGACACTCAGTCGGTTATCAGTGGAAAGTGGAATCCTTAAGTTTGCGACTATTTGAAGCTTATTAAGCCCACCTTCATATTAACCTATAATACGACTCCTAGGAAACTCAGAATGCGAATTTTTTGGTCGGTGTCATATTTAAACGGTTATATACGATAAATATATTTAAATGTCGATATTTCAAACTTTACTGCTGCTTTGTACTGCTCCGAGTGCTGGTTGTCAACGAAGGAAGCCAACACTTTAAACATGTATGAATTATTTAGGGGGTGTCGATAGAGAGGAAGAGAAAGAGAGAGAGAGAGAGAGAGAGAGAGAGAGAGAGAGAGAGAGAGTAAAAAGAAAGAATCTAAGGGACATATATCTTCGGGATATCCCCACAAGGCTTTCCAGAGATCATCGTCGCTGAACACTAACTGTTTAACTGCTGACTGTTTTAAAATGGTCATCTCTCTTATTACGTGATTTGTATCAACCAATCCGAGCCTTTAGTGTACCAGTGATTTTTTCACTATTTACCATCTTCGAGGACCGGCTGCCAATCTGCAACTACAACGAACAATGCTGAGGCGTTTGTTGTGATCTTTGAGGCAATGACCGATCGATTTAATGAATGCGAAATCGATCTTTTTGCTCAGAATTATTATTGTCTGAAAATAAGTTAGTTGCTGTTACCCAAATATTCTAACTATTTGATCCGTATGCTAACTATATACACACACGTGCGCGAGCGCACACACACACACACACACACACACACACACACACACACACACACACACATATATATATATATATATATATATATATATATATATATAGTTAGGAAATATATACAGCGTGTATATAAAGAACAAAGATATTGTTTATTTACTCCTATATGTTCAACTGAAAGAGTTATAATCCCTTACATCCGGACATTTCGGAAACAACATTTTACTCGTAAAGATTGTTATACACCCATCACAAATATATTTGATAATATAGAAATGATAGATTTGTTATAATAAGAGACTCCAACAAGGCAAATGGTGAAAACTTCAAAATAATTACACATATGGAAATGCAAAGAATCGACGTATAAAAATAAAAATAACTCAATTTTTAGATGCAACGTTCAACTTAAATAAAAACACATACGAGCCATATTTGAAGGATAACTCCAATCCAATATATGTTAACCCAAGGTCCAATCACATAAAACGTATTCCTAGTTCTATCGAACGTTGGCTTAGCAAGAACTCTAGCAACAAAAAATTCTTAAGAATTAAGGTAATATTTACAACAGAGCTATAGAAATAGTGGATATAATAATATCGAGATTAAGTATACACATTAAAGTACAAATAATTATAATAAAAATAAAAATAGAAGAAAGAGATACATTATTTTGTTCACGCAACTCTATAATCTAAACTTGGCAAGAAATTCCTAAATCTTATCGATAAACACTTCACTGTAACTTATCCCTAATATTAAATAAAACGAACATAAAACTTTTCTACAGTTATTGTAAAAACCTATAAATGATAATCAAAGCCCAAAATAATAAAATACTTAACGAGAGTAGTAAAGAAAATAATAATAACAAAATGCGTAAAAACAGAGATAAATACAGCAACAATAAGATTAATAACAAAAATAAAATCATTATAGTAATAACTCAAATTGTAATAACAATCATTTAAATAAACATGAGAAAGTTAATAATGAAGGGAAAAAACTGTAATTGTAGAAGTCGTGCACTTTGACCACTACAAAATAACTGCTTAACGAAGGTATCGTTTACCAAGACACAATATTTGCTCACAAAAACCCGAATAAAGAAACACTACATAGGAGAACACGCCCTAGAATTTAAAAACAGGTATAATAACCATAAAACACATTCAATTAAAAAAATACCGATCCAAATCATCACTAGAAAACCCTTACTGCGAGCTCAAAGAAAACGGACACTCGCCATTAATTGAGTGGGAAATATTACAATGGGGCAGTACATGCAGAAATTTAAACTTTAACTTTGACTGACTAACGGGGATGTAATTTCAAACTTAAACGTGACAAACAAACGGGAATGGTATTCTAACTTAAGCGTGAAAGACCAACGAGAGTACTACTTCTAACTTAAGCGTGAAAGACCAACGAGAGTACTACTTCTAACTTAACCGTGAAAGACCAACGAGAGTACTACTTCTAACTTAACCGTGAAAGACCAACGAGAGTACTACTTCTAACTTAAGCGTGAAAGACCAACCAGAGTACTACTTCTAACTTAAGCGTGAAAGACCAACGAGAGTACTACTTCTAACTTAAGCGTGAAAGACCAACGAGAGTACTACTTCTAACTTAACCGTGAAAGACCAACGAGAGTACTACTTCTAACTTAAGCGTGAAAGACCAACGAGAGTACTACTTCTAACTTAACCGTGAAAGACCAACGAGAGTACTACTTCTAACTTAAGCGTGAAAGACCAACGAGAGTACTACTTCTAACTTAACCGTGAAAGACCAACGAGAGTACTACTTCTAACTTAAGCGTGAAAGACCAACGAGAGTACTACTTCTAACTTAAGCGTGAAAGACCAACGAGAGTACTACTTCTAACTTAAGCGTGAAAGACCAACGAGAGTACTACTTCTAACTTAACCGTGAAAGACCAACGAGAGTACTACTTCTAACTTAAGCGTGAAAGACCAACGAGAGTACTACTTCTAACTTAACCGTGAAAGACCAACGAGAGTACTACTTCTAACTTAACCGTGAAAGACCAACGAAAATGTTACTTCCAACTTAAATGTCAGAGACCAACGAGAATGCCATTTCAAACCTAAACGTGACAGATCAACAAAAATTCTATCTTCAACTTAAGCGTGACAGACCAACGTGCATACTATTTCAAACTTAACGTGACAGACCAACAGTATTTCAAAATTAAACAAGATAGACGAACTGGAATTTTATTTCAAAGCATGACAGTCGAACGGGGACGTTATTTCAAACTCAAGCCTGACAGACCGACGAGAATGCTATTTTAAACGTAAGCGTGACAAACTAACGGAAGTGCTATTTCTAAACTAAGCGTGACAAACCAACAGAAAGGCTATTTAAAACTTAAGCGTGACAGACCAATGGAAATGCTATTTTAAACTTCGACAAGACATGAGAACTGAAACTGCAATAAATTTCATAAACTGCTCTCGTCCACAAAAAGTAGTGGCACCAGTCTCGACTGATACCACAAGAAATAGTCCTAAAGGGTTTAAGGAGGATAGAAAGACGAAGAAGGAAGAGCACCACCCAGACCTCCACTGGAAGCGTATCGAGAGCACTTGGACCTTGATAGGGCTTATTGCCACCCACATCCCGCAGAAGATCAATGGCCGTTGCCAGCGAGAAATCAATGGTAAGTGAATGTTGCAATTTTTATAGAAAGAGCTGGAAATTTTGGGATACTTGTCACTCAAACCCCAGGGAACACCATCGTTTATAATGAAATTTTTCGGAATGTGATGTGTTTCGGCATTAAAATTATGGATATGTCGTAAGACATACAAACATAGAGAAACATTAAAGAAAACTAAAGAAAGGAAAGTCGAAAGAGGGGAGTTAGTTTTTGAAGAGAAGGTCATAGCTTCTAACGATTTGAGCTGTAGTGAATACAAAAAATGCTTTATTATATAATTTTGTATGAGAAAGAAGTTATAATTAGATATAAGATAGAATATGACAACGAAGTGATAGATATAACGAAAGGAAAAGTGGCGGTCATTAGGAAAAATAATGAAAAGGGTATATATATATATATATATATATATATATATATATATATATATATATATAGAGAGAGAGAGAGAGAGAGAGAGAGAGAAAGACAGACAGACAGACAGACAGACAGACGGAGACAGAGAGAAACAATTGACATAAAATAGCATAAAATGGAAGAGAATATGTAGCAATAAAGGTATATAAATGAAAAAATATAAGTAAAAAAAAACGGGGGGTGGGGTTAATTATCTGAGAGTGAAACAAAAACAGGAGACCTTAAGCGTCTAATATTAACACGGGGATCATCAGCATGTAACTGTTTCGGAGATTTAAAAACAGGACAGTTATAATATTCATGGCTCTCCAATATATATATATGTTTTAGCATATACTTTCAATACTTTATGTTCACCAACCTCTTACAATTTAAGCCCGATGACTGTCATGTTGAATGTAGATAAGTAGGCATAAAGCTCTAAATTGAACACACTCTAATATAGATATACACATGCACTTGCCGTATTAGGATTATTAGGGTAAGGGTTAGATGAGAAACTCCTCTTTTTTACTGATTATTCGAGGTGTCTCCTAATTACAAATGTAAACATCAATTGAATAAAACTAATTTTTTAAATTTTAAACTAACAAAAATATATAACCCCTCCCACAAATATATTTTTGGGCGCACTATTCTAACATTAGGGAGTGGGGTACTCTCTATCAGTTTTTGATTTCTAGGCCCGAAACATATAGCGGGATAAAAGACTAACCTCCTTAATAGTATCTATGAATACATAATAATAGGGTGTTTTAGAGTAGTTGGGGTCCTGGTAGTGTAGGTAGGGATAGACGGGGGTTCGGATATCTAATCCAAACTATTATGAATAATCTAGATATTCTCACGAAAATAGTCCAAATCATGTCCTCTAATAGTGATACATGCGACAATTGTTGACCTCACATTGATGGGTATGTGTAAGTTTGGTTTTATTTAGATCATCTACCATAAAATTCAAAATAAGACTACAACATAAGGAAAATTAATGTGAGGCTATAATTATGAATACAGAAAATAAAAACTTATCTACACGTAATATGGATTATAGTATAACTTAAAAAGGGAAGCCAGAATAATCTAGGGAGCCAAAATGTAATGGTTCCTGTAGATGTAGAAGTAATAAAATAAATATGCTTTATCGAAAAATATTCATCCGACGCCTTAACGTTATATATTAGTAGGGAATTGTATCCGGGAGGAAAAATATCTAAAATAGATTGGTTTCGTTATAAAAAATAATAAATACCGTAACATTAGCTGACATTTGTAAGTTTAAAATCTTGATATTGATAAAATTTAAACCCTATAAAGAAAAGCTCAACATTATAAAGGAATTTTTACATAAAGGTTGGAAAATGTACCTTATTTTAAATAGGAACCAGTATAGTATTTTAAACAACTTAAATGTTAAGGAATAAAAAATTAAGAAACTCTTTTAAATTGAATACATAATTTGTATTAACACTGCACTTAGTTTCGTATTCAAATGAAGTAAATAGATACTAACAGTAAATTATGCAATGAAAATTATCTTTCAATTAATTTAAGTAATTTATAGATTAACAAAAAGCATCACTTGCTAAAATAGAAGAATAAATCTAAATTATAATTACTGGAATAGGTTACGTGATTTATGTTGCTAACTCTGAGTTGTCGTTTTAAGATGACGGACCTCCGAGGGTCACACGTGAGTTCCAAGTTTTATTTTTGAACGTTTGTCTATCATGTCACACTAAGTTGCATAATTTTTTCAAATTAAGAACTTTTTATGTACTTTTTTAACGAGCTTGAGGTGGACAGAGCCAATATTGACATAATAATGTTGGTTGGTTAACTTCAATTGAAACGATTCATAAAATAACTTGCACTAAAATGTATCTGGTTTGAAAATGTTTTGTAAGAAAAATCCAAAAATCTTGCCTTTGTAATATAAATGAACTTTTGCTTATACATATATATATATATATATATATATATATATATATATATATATATATATATATATATAAAGAGATAGATAGAGTGAGAGAAAAGGGGGAGAGAGACGGAGTAGAAAAAAAAGAGTAACAACAGGCAGTAAATGAGAAAGAGTTACTACAGATAGAAAAAAAGAGAAAGTGTGACAGCAGAAAGGAGGAAAGAGAAGGAGTAAATACAAAGAAGAAAGCGAAAGAAAATGCGAAATGGTGATAATTATAAAGAGAGAGGTAGAAAGAAACAATTGACGTATAGAAAAGTTAGAAATAGCGAAATAGAAAGAGAAATTGTCGCAATATATATAGAGATAAGAAGGGGAGAGAGAGAAAAGGGGGCAGATAACTAAAATAAAAAAGTGACAACAGAGAGTTAAAGAGAAAGAGTTACCACATATAGCAAGAAAGAGAAAGTGTCAGAATAGAGAGTAAGAAAGAGAGACAGAGAGAGAGAGAGAGAGAGAGAGAGAGAGAGAAAGAGAGAGAGAGAGTTGCGTTAGAAAAACAAAATAAAACTTATCAATAAAGAGAGGTGTAAAGAAAGGTTGAAAGATAAATAGATGGGAGAGAGATGAAGAGAAGGTAGCACTAGAAATACTGAAAAGTAAGGACATACAATGGAGAAAGAAAAAAGAGAAAAGAAACAGCAATAAAAGGAAAGGAAAAAGAGAGAGACAGAGAAATGGTAGTTATAAAGAGAGTGTATAGAAAGATCGGAAAAAGAGAGCAGCGATTGAGGAAAAGAGAAAGAAAAAGAAAATGTGTCAAATTGGAAAACTAAAAAGAAGAGAAGTTATTATATATAGGATATATCAAATATCTATCCATTATTTATTAATAAACATCAATTCAGTAAAGGACGAATTCGTTGCAAACCACTCGTCGGTGTCATTTGATGACCATTACACTTCAATGCGAACCGTCTGTTATTAATCTCTTATACGCATGCGCAATACCAACCTAGTGACAATGATTGATAACAATCAACCAATCAGAATTTAGTATCATAATTTAAACGACCATTGAATTCTTGTTTTAAATTTCTTTTCCAAAGTAGATCTGACCGTGAACAGGTAGAATACGAAGGAAAATGTAATGGATTTAAGGAGGACACGTGAAGAACATGTTTACAGAGTGACAACCACTTATCATTTCTGAGCACAAACACCGTCAAGGATTTTTTCTGGACTGACAGAAACATTGCAATGGCCCGGTAGTAAGAAAGTTTATAGCGTTTGTGTCTATTTTTGTTTACAGTCAAGCAACTGGTCAATTAGAGAACTGTATTTCATATAGAACACTGCTATTCGCTAAGTGGAACCTGTTATTTCCACTTTCAGAGAGCTCAACCCAAAAGTAGAGAGCACAGACACATAAGCACATATATATCTTCTTTAAAGAAATTTTCAATTAATATTTGAAACATCTTCTTACTATATAACATTTAGTATTTCACAAGATGTTCTCTCTCTGACGAGAAAGATATTGTTTTCGAAATGTCCGGATGTTTTCTTTTTAAGTTTTTGTTTTAACATATTTCACCCCAGGCAAGGCAGGCCGCCACTGTAGACGTAATGGGTTACTGAGAATTCGGGTGTGGGTTTTGGGTAACCCCCCAAGTTGAGAGTAGTGTAGCGAGATGTTTGTTTACGTTAGTTTTAAACCTCTGCATGTCGATACTGTCGGGGAAACAGGGAGCAGGGAGGGAGTTCCAGAGGCCAGCAACACGAGGAAAGAAGCTATTGGAGTAGAAGGCTCTCCGCCACCTGGGGACCTTTAGGGTGAATGGATGGGATTTAGCTGATTGTCAAGTTGGTCTAGTGAATTTACGTCGAGGGGGAACCAGAGTAGCCAGTTCATCGGAGCACAATCCATTGAAGTATGTAAGGGATCGTGAGTTGAATATAAGAGAAACTAAATAATTTAGTATGTTCATTTTTGAATAATTTCTTTGTTTTTTTTTCTTTTATATATTATTCATATATTATTTATATATTATTTATATATTCCCAAAGTTTATATATATATAAACGTACAAAATTAAAGCACGTAATCCTTTAATTGTATAAGAGTCAAATACGTCTTAAGATGGAGTACTGTTGGCACATCTGTAGAGGTGCCTCTCAGAACACCCTTTCCTTCCTTAACAGAGTAGGGATGTCCTCTTCTCTTCCCTACAACCTCTTTCTTACAGAAGAGAGGTTCCTAGTCTTTATCTACTCTATCTTTATTTCCATGGAAGGTGTTTGTCTGATCCCCAATCTATTGTTCCCCCTGTAAAACATTCACAACAAAAACTCATCTAGCTACAACCACTATAAATAACTGTCGTTTCTTCCTCTGTTAACATAAAACTAAACGCAACTTCGATGAACAAAGACTATTTCCAATAATTGTCCGTCTGTGGAACTCAATATTACAGGGTTGCTTCTCAGCTGACTACAACATTTTCAAGTCCGATGTTAACACATTCTTATTGAGTCGTTCTCTTAAATAATCAAATTTCAATCCTCATGGTGATGTCTCACCGTCTATTAGACAAACTCATAAACTCTTATCCTCGAGTGGCCTTTGAGCCTTGATAAGCAGTGACTTTTTAGTACATAAAAAAGTGTAATATGGTGTTACGGGCATGCTGAAAAATAAGACACAGTGTTCCTTATTAAATCCCGAGCAACGTCGGATCTTCCTGCTAGTTCTTTTAATAAAAAAAATAACGTCCTCGTTATAAAAGTAATTAATTCACGAATAATTACTGAACATTTCATAGAAGTCAGATAATTCCCAGATTTTAGTCATTTGGAAAACGTCTGGTAATTTTGTTAATACTTAAAATTACAAACCTTTTTGTTCTATCTGTAGGTACCTTTTTAAACAACGCTATTTTTGTGGGAGTAAAAAGAGGAATAGGAGGAGAAAAAGGAGGGGGAGGAGGAGGAGGAGGAGACAGAAGAAGAAAAGCGGGAATATATGTGAAGTTCTGCCACGATGATCTTGGTGATTTGGTGATCGCGCTCTACTTTGTTAGTGGCAGATTAGTAATTATCAATTAACAGTCATTATAAACAAACAGAATACTGCACTCATTCCCCTCCTTTACGGACGATAGCCCGCTCTTCTCTTTCCCTGAAACTCATCTGTTTTTAACGGTCCGCTAACCCAACCCATTTCTTTATGAAAATCAGACTTTTATACTTACTGATATAACCTATACATTGCCCCACTAGGTTTGGTTGATTTCCAACTTTTTTTTTTTAATATCAAACTTGGGTATTGGTGTTATGAGTCGTGGCACCCAAAACTAATTTAACTTGCACCAACTTTGTAGCAATTAGTTTCTAAATTCGACCTATCCTATTTCCACACCTCCATCTCTCATAAATGCTGACACAGTCTCATGATGCTAAACTAGCAGTGATCATTTTAAATAGTAAAATTAACACTAAAAAAAAATTAACATCATGACTCAGGGAATTATTCAATTGCATCGACATCTTCAGTAATTCATTCATTAATTATTATTTTTCTAACACATATTTCTATGACAAAGTATAATCTATTATATAAAGTATTGTTTGTGTGTGTGTCCACCTAAAATGCAGAAACTACACAAGACACTCACAAAGCTGGTATATTCTTTTTCACAATTGTCTCAGACAGAATATGGACACATATTTTTGTAATATTCATTCCTTTTAGTCAGGGGAAATCGACATTTATAACTGTTTTTCCATCGACCTTTGGGGTGAAACTGTATTTTTTATCCTGACATTTGGAAATGTAATATATGTTAACATATATAAATTAGAGAGGGTGAGGGCAGAAGGGGGAGAGGGGATAAGGAGGGATAGATATATAAAGCGAGATAAAGAGAGAGAGAGAGAGAGAGAGAGAGAGAAGAAAGATGTTGCACACCCTTTTTAACTCTTTTATTTTGTTGGCCATGCCCCCCCCCCCCCGGGCAACGCCACGTAAGCATGTTAGTATTATATAAAATATAGATTTTAATAAGTGAAGCATTCGTAAACGCGTTCGATAAAAAATAGTAAGAATAAGCCATCAGCAGAAGAAGGAACGAAGAGAACATAAATGCGAAAAGGAAAGAGTAAACAACACTAGGATATTGTTACGTTACGCGGTAAAACATTCGTTGTCTTGTGACCGTAACAAAGATGACAGCTGTGTTTTGTTTACACGCACCAGTAGCTCAATTAGTTGTATCTTCTGGTATTGTAGTAGTAATTCTTTCTGTTGTTAGCAGCATTAGTGGTAATAGCGTAATGTCAGCTTTGTGTAGCGTTTGTCTGCCCAGCTCTCTCTCTTTATTGCAGCCGTCGTCATGATGTGTGTAAATTGCTTTCTTTCTTCTTCGCAATTATAAACAACGACGCCATTATTTTACTCCGGGTTTCTTTTGTCGATTTATTTTCTATTTATTATTTAAAATAAAAGAAGTTCTTTAAGGTATTCAGTAATATTATACAAGCGTCCCTACATAGCATCAGTCTTTCTTTCGCCCGCTCTTCGCAAGGGAACGGAGGAAGAGATACAAAAAAAAAACGCGTCTGATTACGTTCAGATCAAAACATCAAGAGGAGTATTTTACTAGCTTATTTGCTACGTCTTACTCGAGACTTTCTGGGAAGTCATTTGCTTAAACACGTTAGCTAAATTGTTAACTTTAATTTTAAGTGGAAAATTCCTCTACGTAATTTAATTTTAAAATGAAACTTTCATTTTCTACGCCGTCTAGCATATTGTTCAATATCCGTACAGTATAACAATCGGTGCATCTTATGTATGCTATTTTTACTGCTGGTTTAGTATTATTAGACTGGGCTGGTATTTAGGAGAGCTGGAGAAATGTACAATATTATAAGTTACTAGCTTTACCTACCTGACGCTGCTCAAGAATCAGTGACATAATTTTAATTTTTATTTGTTTGCACATATTTTAACCCTATACAGGAAACGAAAAAAAAACTTTTAGTTGTAAGGGATGTAACTCTTTTTATATTCTCCAATCAAAAATATAAGTTAATCCCTTGACTGATTTTTATTTTTCGGTCATAAGTGAAAAATGCTTCACTTTTACTAGTTGTCCGAGCGGGGCTACATATATTTCTTTTAATAAACTGTAGCGAAGTACCGTATTATAGTACCAATAACGTGATACAAGAAAATAAAAATTGGCTATTCAGAATCAAAGTTTGATATGCCATCTTAAATGCTATTTAGGTCTGACTTTTAAAATCTCGCAAGATAACTGGATTACTGAACAGTAATGGCAATAGATTAAGCAGCAGCAAACCTCCGTTCAGTCTTAACCGGCATTACTTGAGTCTAGTGGCAAAGAGAAGTCTAAGACAACTACAAACTATGTTTCGAATTTTTTTAGATGAGGATTGGTGGTTTGGATTATTTGGATTATTCAGATTACTGTTCTCATCTTGGATGTTATTATCACAACATTTCTACCTTTTTAAGGTGCATCTTGTCGAACTCGGGAATCTGTACGGAATTTCGAACAGAGCCCTTTATTTAATTCACGGGGGTAGCTTGCTCTCGTTCTGTCAGCCATGACCGGGTAGAACTCTTGCACTAAGGATTGAACCTTCAGCCTCAAGAAGAATATCACTTAGAACTAATTATAACTTAGCACTTATGTCCGTGCGGTCATATCAACTATGAATTTTAGGAGCCTTAAACCTATTCTTTTTTAGATGTGTAGTCTTATCACTGTATATTACAACATATTACTATATATATATATATGCAAAAATAAAAATGGAATAAAGGATAAGCTAATCAACAACTAGCAAAAATAAACTCTAAAACACATATTGAAAAGTTCTACCAAAATATTTCGATTGTTAAAATACAATCATCATCAATCGGTAGCAGAACTTTAATTAAAAACAAAAAAGTTTTCAAATTTATACAAAGAACGCACTTTGGAAAAAAAATAGTCACGTGTAATAAACAGTAGAAAGGGTGAAAAGAAGAAAGAAAGAAATGTTAAAAAAGAAGAAGAAGAAGAAGAAGAAGAAGAAGAAGAAAAAGAAAGACAAAAATCGGCAGTTAGCTTATAAACGCCGATTAGAAACGCTGTAAGTTAATACAGTCGGGAAGAAAGATTAGTAGTAATTTAAAATAAATGACAACAAGGAATTACACAAAAAAGGAGGCGGAGGAGGAAAAAGGACTAAAAGTTGTAGAAGTTATCCGTTATCATATTGATTTAGGTTCATTTCGATTAGAATCGATCTGGCAGACCGGGAGTCTATAATATTGCTACATCTTCTGCCAGATCGATTCTAAAAAAAAGAAGGCCATTCCATTGAGTCTCGTTGTTCAGCTGACGTCACAGTGGTTGGTGCTAAGAAGATAAACAAGAGAATTCAGAGGAAACGGTTACACACTAGATGTAGACATATAATGGTGGTAATTTTTCTCTTAAATTATTTCATCTTTGATTTAGTAATTGTTTGGTATTTAATAAAAGAATGCGGATGGTTTTGTTGATGTCGTTTTCAAGGTATAAGTCTGATAGGTATTTGAAAATAAAACTATACAAAGGCTTGTTTAGACTAAAATTATTTGCTTGTTTTCCCTAAAGTTTGAAAACATTTTTACACAATAACAAGTCTGTATTACATAAAACGTTTTGTTTGTCCTGATACAAAATTCTAATTTAATTTTGAACTTATAAAAAATTGAACTTTCATGTCCACCTGTCGACACCATTTTTTAACAATGTTTTTGTAATAAAACATTATCGACTAGAAATTCCGTTAAAACTTGTTTCTTTTTCTATAAAAAGAATGTTCAATTTTTTTCTGCCAAAAAGTTCTTTGTGTTTAATCAAATTCTAAAACAATTCAAATATGTCTGGTGCTAGAAAAAGACAACAATTAAAACATTAAATTAAAGTTACATTTCGAACACTTTAAAAAGAATTTTATTCTAGGATAAAAAATACAATTTTAACAAAGCGAAATGTTTATATATTTATATGTTTAATTCCAAATAGTTTTTCACTTTTATTACACTTACAAAATCTATTATTTATTAATGTATCGTTTTCATTTTTTGTTATCGCTTGTTTGTAATTTGTTTGTTTATTTAATTACTGTAGTTCCTTGGCCCTATCAATTTAAATAGTTTTTTAATATATTTTCACACATAAATAATTGAAAATGTAGTATCTGTTCTGATACTACACTTGATCTCTTCTGTCCTCGGTCAGTGAAAGAGAAATCCTTCTAGATTGAGGCAATTGTAATGCTTGTCCCAATTCAGTGACTCCCTTTTTTGGGAGCTGGATTTCCCTACGTTAAAAATCGACCTTGTGCCTAACTCTGCCCTCGTGAAGAGGCAAGTAAATAGGAACACGCGTAATTACATAGATTGTAACCAACAATATTTTCTACAAAACAAATAGGTTTATATTGTAACTTTTATTCAGCAACAACACATGACTTAACTTTTCTTTATTAATTAATTCTTGTTTTATTTGTTTTAATTAATATTGAATAAGTTTAGTTGTAGTAAATCAGATCGTGTTCATTTCTTTTATTTTTATTGCAATTTGTAACGTTTTCTAATACGTTTTACACAAAGCTACCTTCATTATCGAAAGCCTGTTTTTTTTTCGACATGTTTCGCTCGCACCAAAATGTATGACGTCATTTTCGATAGAACAGGCCTTCTTAACGAAGGTCGTGCCAAGACTCTGTCTGACTGATTTTCATTAAAAAATGTCGTTTGTCTTTGTTCAGAACGTTTTTTAACACTTAACGATATATCACATCTTATCTTTTTCAAAAGCATAACAAATTGACGTGTAGTATTGATTTACTCTTCTCCAGGAGTTAGGCACAAGGCCAGTTTTTATCTTACTCCCACAAGTAAGATGTGACCCAAGGTCGGGTCGGGAAAGTGGAGTTTAAAAATTGCCTGGGTAGCCCCGTCGGCATTCCCCGGTAGCGGGTCATCAGACAGTAAGCAATAAACTTACTCCTCCTCAAAGAGGGGGGGGGGCGAAGCCTGGGAGGGTGGACCTCCTAGAACTGAACATGACAGACCCATAGACCGGCGTAAATCAAGTCCCGAAGGCCAAGACAATACCAATCTATGGGGTGCAGTATCCATCGGAA
This sequence comes from Sepiola atlantica, assembly GCA_963556195.1. NCBI lineage: Eukaryota > Metazoa > Mollusca > Cephalopoda > Sepiida > Sepiolidae > Sepiola > Sepiola atlantica. Next base: position 171,810,027 of record OY744520.1, on the reverse strand, counting down.
CAGATACTACACTTTGATCTTAGCCAAATTGACGTATAGTAGGCGTGGCCAAATTTTCACGTTTTTCTAACATCTAGAACTCCTTCCCTGTTCCTTGTTTCCACGACTGTACCGACATGCAGAGGTTTAAAACTAATGTAAACAGACATATCGCTGTACAGCTCCCAACTAAGGATGCCACCCAAAAGCTACACGCTAATTCTCAGTAGCCCCAGATAATACTACACATAGCAAAATAATACTTACCAAACACTTCACATGGAGAATGAGTGTGATAGGAAGTCAGGTCAACGTGGGTGGTGGTCATCGATCCCCCCCCCTCATGCGACCGGAAATAAACCAATCAACCATCCCCTAAAACGAGGAGGTAATACTTGGGAGGATCGCCTCTTAGGATCTAGAACTATATCCCACTTTGGTAGGTCCTGTAGCGCTAGTTTTATAAAGTCTTCATAAACTAAACATAACCTTTTCATAAATAAATGCTTGTCGAGTATTTATTTACTCCTCTCCAGGAGTTAGGCACAAGGCCAGTTTTATCTTACCCCCACAAGTAAGATGTGACTCAAGGTTGGGTTGGGAAAGTGGGGTTTGAAAAGCCAGCCCGAGAGGTGAGCACTCTGGCCATTAAAAATTGCCTAGGCAGCCCCGTCGGCATTCCCCAGGTAGGGCTTCCCAGACAGTAAGCAATAAAATTACTCCTCCCCAAAGAGGGGGGGCGAAGCCTGGGAGGGTGGACCTCCTAGAACTGCACAGGACAGACCCATAGACAGGCGTAAATAATGCCCCGAAGGCCAATACAATACCAGTTTATGGGGTGTAGTATCCATCGGAACAGATACTACACTTTGATCTTAGCCAACGAGTATTGATTTACTCCTCTCCAGGAGTTAGGCACAAGGCCCATTTTTATCTTACTATCACAAGTAAGATGTGACCAAAGGTCAGGTCGGGAAAGTGGGGTTTAAAAATTGCCTGGGCAGCCCCGTCGGTATTCCCCGGTAGGGGCGCCTCAGGCAGTAAGCAATAAACTTACTCCTCCCCAAAGAGGGGAGGCGAAGCCTGGGAGGATGGACCTCCTAGAACTGCACAGGACAGACCCATAGACAGGCGTAAATCAAGCCCCGAAGGCCAAGACAATACCAGTCTATGGGGTGTAGTATCCATCGGAACAGATACTACACTTTGATCTTAGCCAAAGGGCCAAGAACAGCATATAAATCTAAAAAAAAAAGATGGCGATAAATAAATAAATAAATAAATAAAAGAGTAACGATAAACTAGAAAATGTTTCTTTTTTAAACGCCCAGATTTTATTTCTGTTTCGCCCACCTCTGTCCCTCTCTTTTCCACAATTCATGGCTGCTTCGTACTTTTCCCCCTCCTCCTCCTCCTCCTCTTCTTCCTCTTCTTCTTCTTCTTAATGTAGGTTGAGGTTGGCAGTTGTTCGGTTGTAGGCGTTTAGTGTCAAGATTGGTGTGCGTTGTAATGGGTGCCGTGTGCAAAAAGGAAGGCAAACAATCTGAAGTCTGCCATGGTCACTTGTGCGTCCAAGAACGTGATAAAGTCTTCGATATAAAAAAATGAAGAAAGCTGCCTGGTAATATGGGCCAAGGACGTCACTAAACGAAAACTAAATGTGTAAGAATAAGAATAATACGACGAGTCTATCTGGGACAAACTTTCAAACAGTTGTGTCTTGCCAGTAACGTGATGAGTCACTTCTTTGCAGTTGGTGCAAAAGCAAAAGCAATAGAGATTTTCTTTTCTTTCTTTCTTTTTTTCCCACTTTCTTTAGTTTCCCTCTTTTCTTTTATTTCTCTTTGTATTTCTTTTTTAATCTTCGTCTACAGAGATACATTTTCTCGTTCATATTTTTCTTGGCCTTTTGGCTAAGATCAAAGTGTAGTATCTGTTCCGATGGATACTACACCCCACAAATTGGTATTGTCTTGGCCTTCGGGGCTTGATTTACGCCTGTCTATGGGTCTGTCCTGTGCAGTTCTAGGAGGTCCACCCTCCCAGGCTTTGCCTCCCCTCTTTGGGGAGGAGTAAGTTAATTGCTTACTGCCTGAGGCGCCTCTACCGGGGAATGCCGACGGGGTTGCCCAGGCCATTTTTAATGGCCAGAGTGCTCACTTTCTCGGGCGCTGGCTTTTCAAACCCCACTTTCCCGACCCGATTTTGGGTCACATCTTACTTGTGGGAGTAAGATAAAACTGGCCTTGTGCCTAACCCCGTGGAGAGGAGGTAAATAAATATTCATTTATCTGTATTGTCCAGTTCTTTTATTTTTTTTGTCTTTATATATTTACAAGTGAATCTTTTTAAACCATTAATAACTAGCAGATGTGTCCAGCGTTGCGAGGGTATCAAATATGTTGAACATCTACGTATAAAACAAAGTTGTTGTTTTGTTTTTTGTAATTTTTCTTATCTTTCCGTTTTTGCTGGAGATGGGGCATCCTATCGGATGCCAGACATTCACCGGCTATTTCAGACACTCCAGCCTGGAGATCTTTTTAAGATTCTAACCGTCCCTTTAAGTGCAATTGTTTGTATTTCTCTTGCACTCGGTTCACCGGGTATACTCGCCAGATAGCTTTTGAAATTCTTCTTCATTCGTCCTGTTGCTCCTATAATTACTGGTATGATGGAGATTTTCCTAAGATTTCAGTTTCTTTTCATGTCGTACATAAGACCTTGGTATTTCGTAATCGTTTCCCTTTCTGCTCTGTTTGTTTGTATATGTGTTTAACGATTGATCTAAGCGCCAAACTAACCGCAAATTTGAAATCAGCACCTTCGGTTTGATATCCTTCTTGGTGGTGTGAGAGGTTCTTGAACTTTTCTTAAAAATTTATCAAAAATTAAAAGTACGTAAAAATCAAGGGAGGTGCGAGAGCGCTCTATCCCTTAATAGACTTCAAAAATGGCCTATGCTGGAAATCTCATTTCTTTGATCAATCATAACTCAAAAACCAATAAACCAAATTAGTTAAAAGTTTGCACAACATTTTTATTTGATAGGTTCTATAAGTGTGCAGAATTTCAGCATCATTAGTCAAGGCAACCCAGAGATCCAGAAAGTTCAATCATGAAATCATGTTATCTGTGTGTACGTACGTACGTATGTGCCACCCTGTATCTCATCAACTATTTGATGGATTCAGCTGATTTTTGGCAGAGATAGAGGTTCTAGGGTCTAGTTGATGGCATTTTAATTTCAGTTTACCATATACCTTAGTTTTCCAGAAAATTTCAAAAAACCTTAAAAATGACCATTGTATTGAGGCATAGCCTTTACAAAAGTAGTGACATTCCATGAGAAATGCCAGTATACTGAAATCATATGCCCTTAATAAGGTTAAGATTAAAATTCATATACACTAAATGTACAAAAGCAAGGAAATTCCCAAATGTTTACACTTTTATTGTCATTAAGGGTATGCGAGCACAACAGGGCTATGCATTTTACTGGTAGGAATTTATCTTCAGCGCACCTCACACACTTCATCCACTCATGCATAGAAATTTATACTGTAGTGATGTGATAATGAAATGGTTTGGATTATATGTAGTCATACCCTTAATGACAATAAAAGTGTAAAAATTTGGGAATTTCCTTGCTTTTGTACATTTAGTGTATATGAATTTTCATCTTAACCCTATTAAGGGCATATGATTTCAGTATACTGACATTTATCATGGAATAACACTAGAAATAGATGTTCCGCCATTTTTAACGTTTCCTTTCAAGCCGACCGAGCAACATACTTATAAAAATTTGAACGTTTTCACTACCAGTAAGAAAAATAAATCAATATAAAAATAAGTTTGATTGTTTTTTTTTAGTCAAATCATTGTACGTATCTGACATCCTTTTTTTATTATTGGAACTTTTATTTATTTATTTTAGACAAACGATCTATTTTAGATCCTTGTTGAGAGATCCATATTCCGGAATCATAAATACTATAAATAGGGTAAAAAGAAAAATATTTTCTTTTGTTCGATGACTGTGTGGATAAGAGTCGCCTTTAGATAAGTTTTATTCAATCTTTCGGTGTTCGAATCTCACCTTAGACGATTTAAAAAAACAATTTTTTGTTTATTTTTGCTATAACGTTCCACGTATTTCTTAGCCGATATCGATTATCATCATAAACCTAAATAATATATTTAAAAAATATTTTATTGCGATTTAAACTTTTTTATTTGAATTGACGTGCAGAAGTAACAGGTTTTAGAAAACCGGCGTTGACGGCTACCTAAACTGTATGATACATAAAGAGAAGCCAGTTTGATTTTCAATACATAAAAAAAGCCAATCTGATTATCGAAGTATGTAATCGATATCATTTAAGGTGACAAATTAATATTTGATTCTGACGAGACAATTTTTCTTTTTCTTCCTTGGATCATGTTCTTTTGCAATAAAGACCAAGTCAGCAGGAAGAGAGTTCCGCAAGTCTGCAATTTTTGGAAAAAAAGCTACTGGAATAGGAAGCTGTATTACAATGAGGTATCAAAACAGCAAATTGATGGAGACCACTAGACCAACGAGTCCAACGAGCTGGCACAAAAGAAGTAGAGAATAGATCACATAATTCTGAAGAACACATGTTTTAATAGTATTGATAGAAAAGACTGAGACATGCAACATTACATCTGTGAGCCAATGTGCAGAGAAAAAGAAAGGGTGTGGCCAATCAAATTACAGATACCGTTTCTGCATCTTATCAAGAACCAATCAAATGTGGTTTTGTTTGGAAGGAGAATCCATCTGTTGTAGCACAGATATAACACGATTGGCACTAACTTCAGATAAGCACAACGAGCAGATGATCAAGGCCTGTGCAGTGACCACATACAGATCACATTCACAGTTTGTATTATTTTGATTCTTCGGACTACTGTTCTCATATTGGGCGCTATTCTCACAACGTTTCGGCCGATGTAACTTTTGACCTTCTTTAGGTGCGTCTTGTCGAACTCGGGAAACTTTCTGTCGAATTCGGGAATCTGTGCGGAATTTTGAACGGGACACTTTATTTAATCCACGAGGGTAGATTGTCCTCGTTGCGTCAACGGTTACCAGGTTAAAATCTTAAGTCATACTTAATTGTATTCTTAGTATCGCCCGTGTTGAGACCTGAAACTGCAACCTCCATAAGAGTGTCGATAAGAACAGATTATACTTCGCACTTTATCCGTTGCGCCGAAGCATTTTACAGTAAAATCGATCGGACGTCTTTAAATCACTTAAATACTTTCGATTTTATTTTTAACTATGCCGTTTTCTTGTTACCAAATTATTTTTTTTCAAAATAGAATCTTGAAAGACTTAAATTTAATCATTACGTCATCTTTTGCTAATTAAATTATTAATTGAACCAAATTGTTATAAAGCTATAATTAAAATCGAGATAGATAGGTTTACTTGTCAAGAAAGATCGATTGACGAATGAAAACAAGGTTTACAATATCAGAAGGCAGGTACGTAGAGTGAGTGAGTGAAGATTTACGTGGCGAATGCAGAGAGGGGGAAATTAGTTACGTGTCGGTATGCGAACGAAGTGGGTTGAACATTTAAGAAACAGAAACTAATTCTGGTGGATTTAATTTCGTAATAAAATTATTTTTAACAATATTTTTAAAAGTTCGTTTTATTTTACCCTATTAGATTTTCGATTTTAATAAATATTCGCAAATACTAAATAATAGAAAATACTAATTCAAATCGTAATTAATCCTTTCAGTTCCGGCTTAAACATACGATTATTTCATTGAAAAAAAAATCCATGTTCCTCGAAGTGATCTGTTGGTACTTATTCAGATTAGGACCCAAGCTAAAATCGACTTGGCATCGGTTATGGTTAGGGCTAGGTTTAGCTTTGGTCCTAATCTTGATTAGTACCCGATTTTTAAACATTTCCAATAAACAGGACAGAGTTACCGCCCATACTTGTATTGCGTCAAATTTGCTTTTACAAGCATTTGAAAAGATGCCCAATACATTGGACCAGTAAAACTGAAGGGGTTATTTATCAAAGTCACATCGACGCGAGACACACACACACACGTGAAGTTGTCTCATAATTTTATTAATATAAAAATTATTATAATTATCTCTCCACCTTTTCATCTCTTTTTAGGTTTTGGTTTTAATTCTCACTTTTCGACGTCTCCATTTTCTTTTTTTTTCTTTTCTTTCTTTTTCGTCCCTTTTCCTGTTCTTCCTTACAATTTTGGTTGCCATTTTGTCTTTCGTTCTATATTTCGCCTTTCTTTTTTCTTTCTTCTTTCTTTTTTTAAAAATCCTTTTCCTCGCTCTCTTACATTTCTTTCTTTCTTTAATCCTTTTTTTTTTAATTCTCTCTTTCCACCCGTTCTTTCCTTCTCCTTTTCTGTCGCGTTCCCTTTCTTTCCACGTCCCCTTTCCTCGCCATACATCACACTTTTTTTCTATCACCATTATCTGATCATATTTTCCTTTTCCATTCTACCCTCCCCCCTATCTGTCTGCAACGCCGGCGCTTCGCAGCCTTACAGAAACAAACATATCAAAAGAGACAAATCTTGATTTAACACCAGATTCTTATGAAGGATGGCGTTTGCAGAAGAATAAAAAAAACCCTGAGCGGCCTCGACATGACAAGACAATGTGTGCATGTAAGCTAATACGCAAAAGGCCACAACAAATAAAAACGATTTCACCCCAAACTTTCGTGGGTCGGTGAAACTTTCGAAAATGTTACAGTCTCTGCATCTTTACGAAAGGTTCATTTATTTATTACTAGCATGGATAACTGGCGTTGTTCGGGAGCATGGACAATAAAATAGAAGAGTTTAAAACCGTTCTTATCTATCTATCTATCTATCTATCCTTATCTTCCCTACCCTTCCCCCTCTCTCTCTCCTACCCATCTCTCTTACTCATCCTCTTACCAGCTTTATCTATCGTCTCCTCTCTCGATTTCTCTGCCAACAGGAAAAAGTCGTTGACAAACTATTGAATAATATCATTAAAAATCGCTCTAAATATTGATCCCTTGAGCAATTCGGTCCATGTTGACCCTAAAAATAAATTTACATTTAAAAAAACATGTACATATATTTTGTCTGAGACAATGTCGAAAAAGAATATTTCAATTTTGTAGGTATGTCTTGTGTTGTTTGACTTTTAACTGGACAGACAAACAATTTACTTTATATAATAGACTCCCTAACGGTCGTCTATCTTTGCTAGGCTGCCACGTTCTTGGGTAGTGAGACATTTTTAGTTGAAAAAAAAATTGTCTCCGAATATTTTTTGTTCAAAAAAGAAACATTTTTTTGGGGGGGGGGCGGGATTTTCCCGCCAAAAAAAATTGGGGTGTGTGTGAAATTTCCTCCTTAAAAAAATCGAACGCGAACGCAGATTCTAAACTATATAGAAGAACCAGTTTGGATACGATCATTCATTGCTAACTAAAACAATTGAAAAAAAATTCTTTAAGTAGTTAAATCAAAACGGGTTTTATTACTTGTCCAATTATCTCATATGGTAGAGTATCAGACAAATTCGTCCAAATTCCTCTTTGACTTTAAGGTTGCGAGTTCGGCGTCGAAATTATTTATTGTTTATTCAGTTGTTAATATGTGCCCTAATGTATTTGTTATGTTTCTGACTTTGAAATTAATTAAATAGTAATTACCTCCTCCACCCCCGCCCCTCTCTCTTACGTTTACAAAAATTCTCCAAAACAGACAGACATACAGACAGACAGACAGAGAAAGTGCTCGTTATATTATAAATGGACTAGCGAAAATAGACTTCCTAACGGTCGTCTATTTTTGCTAGGCTTCCGCGTTCTTGGGTGGTGAGACAAAAAAAATTTGTCTCCGAATACTTTTTTTGTTTAAAAAGGAAAAAATAAATCTTTTTTTTTGCGGGAAATTTTTTTTTCCCGGCCCCCCCCCCCCAAAAAAAAATTGGGGGGTGGGTGTAATCCCCCCCCCCCTAAAACAATCGAGAGAGAACGCAGACCCAATATATTTTCGAAGAACAGTTATAGGATCATTCATTTGTAACTGCAAGAATTGAAAAAAAAAACGATTTCTTTATCTATTTTAATTTCGATAATATTTTATCACTTTCCCTATAGCTCATACTGTAGCGCGTTTCGAATCTCGGCCGTAATTATTTATTGTTTATTTCTGACTTTGAAATTACATTTACAAAAATTCTCGACAACGGACAGACAGACAGACTCACAGTGAAGGTGCTCGTTATATTATAGGTGGATTCCGACAAGCATTTTTTTATGAAAGTACGGAGAAGAAAAAAAAAAACGAAAACAAAAATAAATAAGAGAAGAATATAGAAGAAAGACAACAACAACAAAAAACAAATAAAAGAAGAAAAAAACAATAGAAGAAAACGTAAAAGGGACAAAAAATAAAGTATGAGCGCGTTTGTGGCAATTATCAGTGGTGATATACAACATCAACCTCGACCTTGTGTCCTATCCAACCCTTGTAGTAAGGCCCGTAAATAAGATAACTATTTGTTTTTATCTCTACCCTGAATAGTTCTTCCATACAAGGGAGATAATCTGAAACAAGACTGGTAACTTAAGACAATTAATTCAGTTAGCAGTGCAGAATGTACTTCCCCATGGCCACCTAGAAAAGCGAACGAATAGTGTAAAGTTCATATTTTTATCGATGGGTCACCAGTTCCAAAGACTTCCTGAGGACAAGGGTTTATTAGATGGAATTATGGCTAGTTGAAAAGGGAAGAATCTCATGATTAATGGAATAAACTAAGTTTGATTACTTTTAAGGACGATATATGACAGGATCCTGTTGACATTGGGTTTGCAGACAACCATGTTGTAATCAGCATGGAAACAGTTCCGTGGTAATGTGTTCCACGGACGGGACTCCCTTACAAAGAAACTCTGTTCGTGGAGATTCCGTCTGACGCTAATCACATGGCGGAAGAAAGGTAAGGTTTTTTTTGGTTGTAGTAGAAGACAAGTTCTTTCTATGAATGTCTTACAAAGAAGAACCAGCGACTAAAGCTCAGTTAAGCATCTTCCATAGAAAAGCGTTAGAGTAGAGAGAGACTAGCAACGTCTATTCTGCTAACAAAGATGTTGTAAGAAACAAGGTATCAGCATTGTGAGAAGCAAACTTAGCAGTATGGAATGCCCCCTCCATGGTAACCTAGTGTAAACTTCCAGGAACTTATAAAGTAAACTTCTAGGTACTTATAAATATTGTAAACTTCTAGGAACTTATAAAGTAAACTTCTAAGAACTTATAAATATTGTAAACTTCTAAAGACTTATAAACATTGTAAACCTCTAAGAACTTATAATATAAACTTCTAGGAACTTATAAATATTGTAAAATTTCAGCAACTTATAGAGTGAACTTCTAGGAACTTATAAATATTGTAAACTTCTAGAAACTGATAAAGTAAATCTCTAGAATATGGAAAACTTCTAGGGACTCATAAGTATTGTAAAATTCCAGGAACTTATAAAGGTAGTTTCTAGTAACTTATAAATATTGTAAACTTCTAGGAACTTCTAAAGTAAACTCCAGGAACTTATAAAGTAAACTTCTAGGAACTTATAGATATTGTAAACTTCTAGGAACTTATAAAGTAAACTTCTTGGAACTTATAAATATTGTAAAATTCTAGGAACTTATAAAGTAAACTTGTAGAAACTTGTAGACATTGTTAACTTTTAGGAACTTATAAAGTAAACTTTTAGGAACTTATAAATATTGTAAAATTCTAGGAGCTTATAAAGTAAACTTCTAGGAATTATAAATATTGTAAAATTCTAGGAACTTATAAAATAAACTTCTCGGAACTTATAAATATTGTAAAATTCTAGGAACGTATAAAGTAAACTTGTAGAAACTTGTAGACATTGTTAACTTTTAGGAACTTATAAAGTAAACTTTTAGGAACTTATAAATATTGTAAAATTCTAGGAGCTTATAAAGTAAACTTCTAGGAATTATAAATATTGTAAAATTCTAGGAACTTATAAAGTAAATTTCTAGGAACTTATACATATTGTAAACTCCTAGGAACTTATAAAGTAAACTAGGAACTTATAAATATTGTAAAATTCTAGGAACTTATAAAGTAAACTTCAGGAACTTATAAAGTAAACTTCAGGAACTTATAAAGTAAACTTCTAGGAACTTATAAATATTGAAAACTCCTAGGAACTTATAAAGTAAACTCCTAGGAACTTATAAAGTAAACTTCTAGGAACTTATAAATATTGAAAACTCCTAGGAACTTATAAAGTAAACTCCTAGGAACTTATAAAGTAAACTTCTAAGAACTTATAAATATTGTAAAATTCTAGGAACTTATAAAGTAAACTTCTAGGAACTTATAAATAAACGAACACAACGATTATTAATGTGGAATTGAGTTAATAAATTTAAATGAAAAAATGCGGAAGTTTTTTTTTCATATATCACAGCTATATTACCATCAAAACGGTACATTGTTATTTGAATTTTTAATACAGCGTAGCCTTTTATAATATTGTATATATAGTAAAGCGCCATGGCCCAAACACAGGTATTTGAATGCTTAATTTGCATAACTATTTTTATAAAGTTTATTATAAATTAATATTAAGTGTTATTCATTCGTAATTTTTCTGTCTTATATATATATATATATATATATATATATGCAAATTTCTATTTGGCGATATTAATAGTAATTACTAAAAGGGATTTAATAAGAAAGAATAAATTACCGAAACCTTTCTTAAAATATTATATTCATTAATTTTCAAGGTAGGTAATTTAAATAAAAACTATTAGTTTCTTTTAGGATTACAATAGATTTATCTTAAAGATATGTAGTATAAATTATGCATTTAAAAGAATACCTAAAGCTAGATTAATAGCCGCCGAATTACGGGTAGTTTTTGCTTGTAAATATATAAATATTCGACATCATTTAAATTAAATGAAGCCCAGCCACTACAAAATAATAACAGCCAAAATGGTGCTCAAACATGGTCCACGCGTTGGAATCCGAATGAAGCCACTAAGAAAATCACAGAAGTACCCAAACAGACGAGCAGCTAAATAGACATTAACACGATATAAATATTTAGGTATTATTATTTATTTAAGGAAATTCCTTGTTTGTCAGTATTATATACCAAGGTCATTTTCACATAGACCCGTAGCGCAACGGATAAAGAACTAAGTGATAATCAGTTTTAAATGACGGTCTCCTGGAGGTTGAAAGTTCGATTCTCAATACAGGCAATACTGACTAAGAACATAATTAAGAATTACTCAAGACTTTTACTCGGTCATGGCTGACGGAACGAGAACAATCAACCCTTGTGTCTTCTGAAATTCCGAGTTAAACAAGATGCACTTGAAGAAGATCAAAGGTTACATCGGTCGAAACGTTATCAGAATAACACCCCGGATGAGAACAGTAGTTCGAATAATCTAAATACTACAAATTATTAAGTTCATCGTGAGAATTTCTTGAATATCGTATGGGTAAAACTGTGTGAAAATAAACATTATTATTATGGAAATATTCATGTTCAAATTCTATATTAATTATGAGATTTTTGAATGATTGGAATTCATTTAAAATTCTATCAAAGAAAATAGATTATAATGAAGATTTGAATAATGATCACGAATGTCCCGAATGTAAATAATAGAATTGTACAAACATTTATTAGTTTTATATACAGGGTACTACCTCTCCACCCCTAAAAATCCACTCAGGGAATCGTTAATAAAAGTTAAAACTCTTTCTCCAATCTAACTATATTTAGTATAATTAAACCTCAGTCCATGTCTGATTGGCTACCAAGGTTCGGTCATGAATGTCCAGCAAAATGTTCAATAATATGTAGGGACACTTTGGTGATCGTCTCCTTAGTAAGAGATGTGATCCCAAATGGCCTTCATACACACCTGACGTTTTTTTTATCTGTGAGGTTATCTGAAAGATAACGTCTATCAAAACAATTCCCTGAACCGTTCATTAATTTAGAAGATTACACTGTACATAGATATATAAATAAATGCACATACCTTTCTTTATAAATATGTACACACATATAGGATGACCCCTTTCCGTCAAAATAATAATAAAATAATGCCACTCATGCAATCGTTAATCAAAATTCACAACCCTTTTCTGCAATGCAACCATATTTATTACAAATAAGCTTCAGTGTACCACCAAGTTTCACTCATGAATGTCTAACAGTTTTATCGCCGTTCAATAATATGCGGGGACACTTTGGTTATTGGCTCATCAGTAGAAAGTGTGATCCTGAATTAGCTTCACACTTACTAGATTATTACTTGTGGCGTAATCTTAAAGATAATGACTGGCAAAACAATTCCCAGACTGTTCCTGAACTGAAGAGGGCCATCACAGCTTAAATCAAGGCAGTGCCAAAAAGAGGAATGTCAGAGTTATTGACAGTTTTGCATGTCATATCCAGGTATTCTTATCATTGAACGTCGGTAAAATACTTGGACATTCATTATATAAACTTTGGTAGACAAGTCATGCATAGACTGAAGTTTATTTGTACAAAATATGGTTAGATTGGAGAAAGGATTGTGAATTTTATTAACCATTCAATGGGTGTCCTTTTTGAGGATTGCCCTATATTTACGAGATATATGTTAATCGGACCTGATTTTGTCACGCTTCCGTATTCCGTTATTCCGTTATTCCGTTATTCCGTTTGTCTTGTAATCTTCTCAAAATTGGTTCATTAGCTTTTCACAAAATTTTGCATGAACCTGAACGCAGAAAACTGCTTTTTGTAATTATCTAAAATTTATTTAATTAGATTCTGCTCAAAATCTCTTCAAAGTCAGGATTGATGGTTATTTAGATAAAACCAGTACTGATGACCCCAGGAAAAATATTGTTTCCTCCTCTCCTCAGCAAATCTGAAAAATTGCCCCCTTCCCCAAAGTGCAAGAATTGCACTTGTTCACAAATATGTACAAGTACACCTTGGTTGTGTTCAACAGTTGGCAACCAGAATGGTGACAGGATTTCCATGCTTACCTTTACAGAGAGGCTCCAAAGACTAAATCTATTCTCACTTTAGAAGCGGAGGGCGTGAGGAGACTTGATTCTGACGTACATCATAATCAACGGAAATTTAAATCTACTTTTTGAGGAGTTTTTCACCCCAACACAAAGTCGTGGTCTCCGCGCCACCTGTAAAATATGTACGACCATCGTTTTCAACTCAATAGAAGGAAGACAGCGTTCTCTGTGCGTGTTTCTGCTCCATGGAATAACCTGCCAGAGGAGGTTGTGATGATGACTGCCAGCAGCTATGGACAAACATTAAGATAAAATATGGATGTAAATAACTTCTACTGGTCTCTTTACATGGCTTGGTGCACTTTGCTATTTTTTGCCAAACAAATATGATTTCATTTGGTTTCATTTAAAGTACACTGATGATCCCCCCCCCCCGATTCCAAGAAAAATTGTGCTTTCTAGTTTACATTACTCAAGTAATAGTAATCGCAGGGGGAGACAACTCGTGCTTTGCTTGTGTTCATTTTATTTATGTCACATGATCATTTTGTCGCATTTCTAAATATAAAGTAAATACACAAATAATCACGATTTAGTCGTGAAAGGGGTCAATTTAAAAATCTCTTATACCTAACATAATTTTAAAAAGGAAGCTGAGTATTATCGATCTGTTTCTACTAAGTTAATCTGTCTACTATATAGTATTTACTTTCAACTTTATAAATTGACTACGACGGATAAAATTAATAATACGAACAGAACAGCTTCGCAACACTTTTATGTCCCCCTTGTGAAGATTAAAATCAAGATGTAATAATACTAACGCTTATGTCTAGAATCCATATTCCAATTTTGATCAAAATGCATTACATAATTTTGATTCTAGAATTCTAATTGGTCGATAAAATTCATTGCAAATCCGAAATATTTGAAGTTATGCACATATTATCCCCCCCCCCAAAAAAAAACACGTTTAAAATACTCCAAAGAAACTTGGGTTATATTTATACATTGATGTCTAATACCTATTGTTGAAAATTAACAAAAATCCGACATATCTGAATTATTACAAAGGGCTATCACCCCGTACTTTTACCCCGTTAGCATGAAACTAAATACTACTAAATATAGCCCACATTATCGCCCCTTACGTCTGTGTTCCAAAATTCATAATGATTGGATAATTAATTTAGGAGTAAATCTTGTCCATACAAATGTATAAACATATCCAGATACCTCACTTAATATAGATAGATATTATACCTATGTTATAATAATGAGGAGAAAGGGTTGAGAGACAATAAGAGATACAGAAATGGGGCAAAATAGCTACTTACGTCACGCTTATTATTAGCGAACGTTGTGGTTACCGCTATTAATATATAACTCAGTTCATTGCTTTCATTTTTTTTTTATTGTTGGCAGATATTTTATTTTTATTTGCATGCGTCTATGAAGGATCTTGGCTCTTTATACTTTCATCAAAGCATTTTCTGAACATAGGAGAATTCTTCTGTCAGTGGAGCCAAATATTTTTATACGCAAATACTATCTTACTATACAGTGCCGTTTAAAACTATTGGGCCACCTTCGTAAATTGATCATTTATATTAAGTGTACCCAAAGGTTGAGGGCGATTAGCAGTGTACAATTCTCAGTATATTTCGTGCTATTTAAAGTCGAGTAAAAACGTTGCCGCTGTTTGTAAATGCCGTATGATTGATGGTGCAGTGTCTTGAGCATAGTGATGCTGAAAATAGACCGCGCAAAAATACTGGACCACTGCGTAATTTTCGCTTTTTACCCCCTTTCTTCAGCTTCTGAGAATGTGTTAATAATAACCAACTGAGGAAAAAAGGATCTTTTAAAAAATAAATTGTTAAATAAACAAGGCATATCGCCAGTTAGGGACTTTGATAGGGGTCAGATTTATAGGGAAAACCTCAATGAGGACTTGGTTTGTTCACATTAGATTTACATTTCTGCATGTTGGTATAGTCGGGAAAACAGAGAGCAGCCAGAGGAAAGCGGTCTGAGGAAAGAAACTATTAGAGAAACTATTTCGGCATCTAGAGACCTCTACAGTGAAGGGGTGGGATTTTGCTGCTAATACCCCCCATTTACGTACAAGTGCAGTAAGTTTATCGGAGCATATTCCGTCGAAGTACTAGTAAAACAAGCACTGAGATGCAACACTGTAGCAATGCGACAGGGCCTCGACCCCGGCGGCCTGTGCGGGACCTATTAGGTTTGAAATACTGTTTTGTACCTTGTCTAAGAGAGAGAGAGAGAGGCTAACGTTTGGTGCACCAGCTCAGATGTAGCAACAATACTTCATGTGCGAGTGAATGGTTGCTTTATAGAGATATAGGATGTGCCATGTTTACTTGTGTATTAAATATTGTTTTGGGCGCGGGGTCGCCAGACAGATTGCAAAAAGTAGAAAGAGCAGTTCGACTGCCGACTCGAGAGTGGAAGCTGATTGTCTCCTTCGAAGAAAATAGAATCAGTGTAAAACTATTTCAAACGAAAACTTTGTCGAAAGAAATATAAAGAGAAGTAAGGCTGAGATAGCATAAAACAGAGGAATATTATTTCATACTGTAAAGATTGTAAAAGGAAAATAAATATTTATGGTCTTTGTGAAAGAGAAACGGTCTACTTGATGACGGCTTCCGGTTTGAAATCGGAAGTAGACAAACGGTGTTTATTAAAAGACTGTTACCCATAATATTTTAGGTAGGAATTTTTTGGAGGGTGTGGGCAGTTAATAAGTTGTTTTCACCATTAAACAACAATACGAACACATAAGAAAATCAAACTGGAATTGAGTTATGATTTTTATTTATTTTTATTACAAATAATCGAATGAACCTTCTTTTTTATAATTGAAATGTTTTTCTATTACAAATACTCAAATCAAGTTTTGTTTTTATAATGGAATTTTTTTATTTTGTTTGAAAATATTTTTGAAATAGTTTTCTTTGAATATATTTTTGAAATAGTTTACTTTGAATATATTTTTGAAATATTTTTGAATATATTTTTGAAATAGTTTACTTTGAATATATTTTTGAAATATTTTTGAATATATTTTTGAAATAGTTTACTTTGAATATATTTTTGAAATATTTTTGAATATATTTTTGAAATAGTTTACTTTGAATATATTTTTGAAATAGTTTACTTTGAATATATTTTTGAAATATTTTTGAATATATCTTTGAAATAGTTTACTTTGAATATATTTTTGAAATATTTTTGAATATATTTTTGAAATAGTTTACTTTGAATATATTTTAAAAATATTTTTGAAATATTTTTGAAATAGTTTACTTTGAAAATATTTTCTAAGTAGTTTATTTACTATTTTTTATAATTGGAATGTTTAAACATTCCGCCCGAATCTAAGCGATCGAAAATGAAGAGGGACCGTTTTTTGATAAACACCGCTTGTCAATTTCTGATTTTGAAACCGGAAGCCGTCATCAAGTAGACTGTTTCTCTTTTACTGTGGTCTTCTGTTGAGCTAAAAAAGGAGAAAAAACTGTAAAAGAAAAACAAAAAATACATGTTTGTAAGTTATAAATCTTTTGAAACAAAAATAAAATTGACGATGACTTAAAACTATTTGTATTCAGTATGTGGAAATGAGGCAGAGTACTTTATGTTAATATTAATTCAAGAATATTTCTCTTAAGCACAGCATATTGTGCAAATTTCAGATTGCGACTTTATTTATTGAAATTTGCGTTTAATAAATGTTGACCGGCCCATTTGGCGTGTTCGCTAATGGGCCGTGAGATGAGGGTTCAATCCTTGGTCGAGTAATACTCACGAATCAAACAACGGTACTGAATGCACCTTTACTTAAATACTCAGCATTATAAGGTGACGATCAATGTTAAGTGGAGTAATCCTGGGAAAGGAGTGGCGTCCTCCCCTACATCTCAGTGTAGTAACCAATGAAAAGGGAACGCATTTGTCGACATTGACAACACTACTTTTTTCTTAAATGTTTATCGTGAATTTTTATTCGTGTAATCTCTCTGTTTTTTAGTACGTTTTATTTTTATGACAATTAAATCCAACTTATCTTCCATTTAATTTCAGACTCTCTCCCATTTTTTTACCCTATTCTTAAGCGCAAGAGAAAATAGTTTACAAGTTGTGTTTTGACAACATCCAGAGTTTTTAGAAGCTAAAAATTATTTTTGTGCAAAACATGATCTTTATCGTTACACAAGGTCCACAACGTGAAAGTATAGCATAATACTTAATATAGTTCGAAGATTGACTCAATTCGATATTGCATCGAATTTAACAAAATACAAATTTTCCGATTTGGAATATATTCCTATTCTTCTTGGTAGTATTTCCCAAACTCTTAGAGATTTTATTGTTTTCTTTACAACATTTGTTTGTTAATTCCCTACAAAAAATGTTCAATTTTATTGAGATCAGAGCTTTGTGCTGGTCAGTCTATCAAACGGTAAACCTCTTTATCTACGTCTAGCGAGGCACATATTGTCCGAGAAAATTGAAGAACACAAGAAACTCCTGTTCCCATCCCTGAACCACATATACGTACTTTAAATCGGGTTTTATCTGTCTACAAGTATTAATTGTATATTTTAATTATTAAATTTAAAAATAATAATAAACATTAAAACGTTCGTATTATTTCATAACTAAACAGGAACATCCTCGCACCAACAAACATACGAAGACGCGAGACTTTTTGTGCGTTTGTATTTTCGTGGGAAGATATAATAGTTTCTATATACAAACACTGAAAAGAAGGTGCTATTTTATAGAATCCATATTTATTTGTAAAGCAATTTTCTATGTACTATTTTAAAGAAGTTCAGCGTTTAATTAAAAAATGTAGGCGAATATTGTCTGCAAAACCAGTCCCGGATTTGAATAAGTAAAATATTAAAACAACTATGTATTAGACAATAAGAGTCTTGAACAATATACGCCCCGGACTACCCCCTCCAACATACACACCAAAATACATTGCAATTTATTCTCGCCAACGACTGGAAACCGAAAGAATTCATACATAAACAAATGCAGCAGTTTTAAAAATCCGCCAAGACAAAATATTGTCTGTGTAAACACGCTTGACCCAGTTGCTATAGCGACCATCAGGCTTGTTCGAACTACTGCTGTTTCGTGCGACGAGGCGACGGGCGAACGCACGCCCGCAATGCAAAATATTGTTACTACAGTTAATTTAAGTTCAGTGTCCGACACAAGACTCACCCTACATATTTTCTCCATCAGTGTTAAAGATGATGGAAAACTTACTAACTTGTTGCAAACCAAAATTGCATCTGTTTTGTAGCATTACTTTTGCAATTTGTTTACTTATTGTGCAGTTTGTTTTGCCACGTGAAAACCACAAACGCCGAAGTAATTATACTGAAAACGAAATCACCCATGTGTTTCTTACGAACGTGAAAAAACAGTGCGCAATGTTTATGAAATTTGAGTTTCAAACAAAGAAATTTAGGGAAAGTTTTGCTTTTGTATATTTTAAGAACGCCATGGGGAAGAAGAGTTTGAGTGATTGCGTATTATTTGTAATCTGAAAACCTGAATTTGTTATTTGTTATTAGCCGTGAAATCAATGGTAAGTGTAGTGATTAATATAAAGTGCACGAACGTAGGGTGTAATACGAACACATAACTTTATATTTCTTGCGTATTTATTTATGGTGTAATGTGTTAAAGGATGAGGATTCAGAACTGTTTGGGCGTAGTTACTCCTATTCCCGCACATAAATTAGTAATCGAAGAGAAAACGGCTAATCAGATTTAATATATAATATAAAAAACGATGAATTTTAAAAATAAACACACACATTTTTTAGGGAGTGAATTTTAAAATACGTATCAATATTTGGTCTAAATCGCTTACGAAGCAGATTTTTATATATAGGTTTTGATTAGAAAGCTAAACCTGTAAACGGTACAGGGGTAAATATCACTCAATTTTGTTGTTTATGGTTCGATCAATTTTCTTCTACTAGCGGTTTCGATGCAACCAAATACTATTAGGTGTCTACCAACAAATGATACCGTTTTTATTGTGTATTGTCATGGCATGCTATTATACATACTCCACTATGGAGTGCAAACGTTTTGAACTTACTATACAACATTTTCTTTACACCTTTATTCTATTAAAAGTGTTTAATGGTATGCCTTTACTAGTGGGATATTTAGCCATTGATGATTGGAAAATAAATCATTGGACTTTTGTAAGTTTCGTATAGCTGACGAAACACCGGATTCGGCTACGGAATGCAAATAAAATTTCCTATTCCACTGGCTTCTTTCCAAGAACCGCGGGCTTGTGGAACTCTCTTCGTGTTGACTGTTTTCCTCCTACCTATAACCTTGGTCTTTTCAAGACTAAGGCCAATAGGCATCTTCTGTCTTTGCGATAACCGCATTTGTTCTTGTTAGCTCCTTACATCAAGTGGCTTTATACCTTGTCTGGTATTTCCATGAAAGAAAAAAAACAATGTATAAAAGGAATTCTCATATGAATAAATAAGTTTCACTTTTTTGTACTTGCTTGATTCAGGTTTTGGCATTAGTTCTCTCTGTTCTTTTCTCAGAATAAGTTACCCACAAAAGAAATCACGTGAAGGTTGCCAGCATCCCGATTGCAAGTATTGCAATTGATTGAGCAGGACTCAAACTTTAAGTTGCCTTGGCAAGTCAATGTTGTTGAACAAAAGCGGATATTATTAACTATTAATTTGATATATCGTTTGTTTTATTTACGCGGCGTAAGGTCGGAGTTATTTTTCCGTTTGTGTTAGTTTGTTTATTTGTCTGTCTGTCATTTTTTAAATTTTTATTTGTCTGTTTGTTTATTTGTTTTGTCTGTTTGTCTATATTTTTTGTTTGTTAGTTAACAGGATATACGCCCACACCACTCAACAGATGTTGCCAGAATGTGACGGACGAAGTATCACATTAATCACAAACGAACATATTTCATTTTGGTAGAGATGTCATATACTGAGGTGGCCTTGAAAGACAAAGATAGGAAGCGAGTTGTCACTGGGAGTCAAAAGTTCAAATTTGACAAACATGGGAAAACGTAGACAGAAGACGTGAAATGAGAGTTAGGACCAAGAAACGAAAGACAATTTGTTTGAAGGAGAGATAAACAGAGGTGTTAGAATGTAGCTCTTAGAAATATCACTAACTTTATCTCTTTTTGTATCCCTCTCTTCTTCTCTCTGCCTGAAGCATATACCTAAGATAAAGTAAAATGAACAACTATCTGTTTTGTGTATAAATGTCTTTGTGTCCATTAAATATAATTACTTATGGAAGAAACACATATACTACTATTACTACTACAATGACGACTGCTGCTGCTGCTGTTTATACTTATGATATACAAAATAATTCGTCATTTAAGAAATTCGGTGTAAATATAATGTAATACAGTAAACCATTGTAATCTTGCAGCAACAGGATTTGGACAAAACTCCATTGTACGTTGTATGTTTGAATAACCTTACGAAATTTATATTTATATTATAAGTTTGTATTATCTGCCTGTCTGTCTATCTGTGTGTTGGTCACTTATAGGCTACACAATTACTCGACAGCATTGCATCAAATTTGGCATGAAGAACCCTTCAGTTACCGATTTCGTCATAGGAATGTAAAAGAGTTGATCCTATTATTACTACCGATGACACTAACAAACATAAGCTCTTATGGACTACGCGAATATTGGTCAGAATTGCACCAAGTTCGGCACGAAGCACTCTTTATATAGCAGGTATGTGATAGAATGATAAAATAATATAATACCCCTATCGCTATCATTGTTATTATTAAACCTAATACTATTATTACTATTTTTTATCAAGGCCAAGCACCACTCGATAATGGTAAATAAGATAGAATCATTGTCAGCCGAAAGATGAGGAACACTATGGGAGTACTAATACTGATCAATGATATGAACTTCGTGTGGTTACTTATTGGGCGGTTTATGACAAGAATTTGTTTATATTGAATTCTCAGAAGACAAAGTTGCAATCATCAGGGAAGCAGTCACACGGTAATGTGTTCCACAGGAGGGAAGCCATTGCAAAGAAGCTCTCTTCATAAAAATTCCGCCTGACGCTAGGCATATGGAGAGATAAAGTAAACCCCTTTTCTATCGTTGCAGTAGGAAGAGTTCTTGCCATGACTATCATTACTATAAATACTACTATATAGCAATAAACAAATAACGGGTTAAAATTGTGTCAAATATGTCATAAAGAGTCCCTAGGATGCCGAGTGAAATCAAATAAGGAATCTGATGGTTAAATAATGCTCCAATAACTCGGCTCAATGCCGTAGCTTTTTGGCTAGTGTTGGAAAATAAAAAGAAATTCGTCTATCAAAAGATGGAATAGTTAATGCCGCATAACAAACGTGTTATCTTTCAATAAAAAAATATCTAATGGTGTGTTTGTAACTACGCATGAGCGTGATTTGTAAAATTTTAAATATAAAACTTGATTTATTAATTAATTAATTAATTAACTATTTCATAATTTATTCAAAATAGTTAATTTAAAAGAAATCAATGAATACATTTACGTTTTAAACTCCTATTGAATAAAAAATAACTAATTTGGTAATAAAAACGCGGCCTGCACCTCTGGTTCTTACCCTCTTATTATTTATAAATCTAAGAGTAAAAAAAATGTATTTATGCGATTTAAATTTCAATATTTCGTAAGACGTCCGATCTATTTTATTGCAGACCGATTTATTTTTAATAAGATATATAGCTTCACTGAAATATCTTTCCGAAAAAGTTATATATTTTCCCATCAGAAATTAATCAAGAGAAAAGATAAATGAGCGGGTGTGTGAGCGAAACAAAAATGAAAATACAAAGTCTTCCGGGCAACGCCGCATAGGAACAGCTAGTACTGTATGAAGAAATAATGTATTGTAAATTAGTTTTCATTATTGTGAACAAAAGATATGTATGTATGGTCTGTTGAGTTTTCTTGTTTGAATTGAACATTATTTAATGATACTCAGTTTTTATGGTTACGGGACGGCTGAAATCGTTCCAGATTTGGTCTGAAACTGTATTTTAGAGGTCATCGAATTTGGGACCATGTCAGATTTGAAGAAATACCCGATGTGAAAGAAAGCCATTCAAAAGAAAACTACGTTAAAATTGAACTGTTATTATACTAAAGCTGAGTTAATCAACGTTTGTTTCCCTTGAACGTATTTTCATATTTTTATTTTATATTATATTTTAATCGCATAAAATACATGCTAGAATATTCCTTAATTCTTGAGTTATGCTTGAAAAATCGTCCATTTTAACTGTTCGAATTAATCTTAATTGGAAAATAATTTAAGTGACTCATCACTTACTAACTTCCTGTCTAATTATCACTTTCACCCTTTTTTAGTGCATGATGTTTGAACACCCGTTCTTATTCTATACGTCGCCGGTTACTTTCTCTGTCTGTCTGTCTGTCTGTCTGTCTGTCTGTCTGTCTGTCTCTCTCTCTCTCTCTCTCTCTCTCTCTCTGTTTATTAACAGTCGAAGTTAAAGAAAAAAGAAAGAAAAAGATTGAAGTATTATTTCTTTCTCTCTCTCCTTTTTCTCTCTTTCTCTTTTTTCTTTCTTTCTCTCCTTTTTTCTCTCTCTCCTTTTTCTTACTCTCTCTCCTTTTTCCCTCTCTCTCCTTTTTCTCTCTCTCCTTCTTCTTCTCTCTCTTTTTTTTCTCTCTCTCCTTTTTCTCTCTCTCCTTCTTCTCTCTCTCTCTCTTTTTTTTCTCTCTCTCTCCTTCTCCCTCTCTCTCTTTTTTCTCTTTCTCTCCTTCTTCTCTCTCTCCTTTTTCTTTCTCTCTCTCCTTTTTCTTTTTCTCTCTCTATCTCTCTCTCTCTCTCTGTTTATTAACAGTCGAAGTTAAAGAAAGAAAAAAAAGAAAAAAGATTGAATTATTACGTTGTAAACAAAAGGGAATATCACCACAAACAGTAATACTATTTAACCTGTAGATGGGAAGGAATATAGCAGAAATATGCTAGTTTTCGATTTGATCATTTTAATTTAAAAAAAAATATTTAACTGGCTTTTCAAATTTACTTTTTCCTGCTAAAAATCAACTCGACCACAATGCGTGGTCCAATGGATCACATTTTTTTTATTGGGATATTAATAAAATTACCAGATAAAAAGAAAATCACCAAAACATGAAATTTCCGTTGCTTATTTCATTATATTTCTAATAATTTCTTTTTCATAGTGAGGACATTTTTTCGCAAAAATCGTTTGATGACAAAATTATATGAGAACAACTTTCTAGTTACATTTTCTCTTTTCATTTCTAGAAAGATAACACCCACATTAAATTACTTATTCATTAAAACAATACCAATAACTAGAAAAGGTAGCGCAACTTGAATATTTTTTATATCCCAAGAAATAATTTTCGTACAAATTGATGTTATCTCGTTACAAAAATAATCCTGTTTTCTTAATTTGTACAATAAAGACGATCTTTGAATATTATCATTTTTTTTTTACTTTCGAGGTCACTGTTTATCAAGGCCAAGAGTCACTTGAGGATAAGAGTTAATGAGATGGGAGTCCATCACAGCCGGAAAGGTAAGGAACACTATGGAAGTACTAGCATTGATCAATGGTATAAACTGTGCTTGATTACTTTGGGGGCGGTTTATGACATACATTTTTTGATATTGAAGAAGACCTAGTTGTAACCAACAAGGAAGCAGTCTCACAGTAATGTGTTCAACAGGTGGGAGACTCTTACAAAAAAGCTCTGTCTTTAACGTTTTCAACAGGTTGGAAGTTCTTGGAAAGAAACTCTGTTCATGTAAGTTCTGTTTGATTATATTTATACAAAGGAGAGTTCTTTGCAGTGGTGGTAGAGACGAGTTCTTGCTGTCAAAGGTTTTATGGGAAGAGGACCAGAGATTGAAGCTCGGTCAAGCACCTATCATAGAAATACTGATGGAGTAGAGAAAGACTAGCAGTATCTCTTCTGTGAGAAAGAGGCTGCGAGGAAGAGAAGAGATAATCTCTAACTAGATTGCGAAGTCGATTTTGTACTCTCTCAAGGCACAAATGAGTGCTCTGGGCGACGCTTCTCCAGATGTGTCAACAGTACTCCATCTTTGGTCGAATTTTATCGGATGTAAAATGAATAAAAACCGCAACAGTAATAAAGAAACGTAAAGGTATAAAATCTGATTTAAAAAAATATAATGAAAATATTAAATTAAGTTCGGTACTTGTAAGGAATGGGTATCCAGAGAAGTTCAGTTAATGAATCAGTCCCGTGTATCGACGGAGAAATGGCCGAAGCAGTTTATGATTTGAAAGCTATATTTTTTTCGTTTATTTATTTATTTTTTGGAAATGTTTTCAACTTTTTTCTATAAACTCACACAGATAGCTATCCAACATTCCGTTATGCATTCCTCGGTGCTTTGTATTCTGTATTTTGTACACCCTAACTCAAAACCCTAACTCAAACCCTAACTCAAACCTAACTCAAACCCTAACTCAAACCCTAACCATAGCCATAATCCTAACCAAATTCTTACCCTAATCGCAATGAAATACTTACCCCTAACGTAACCATAACTCGACGCCTTTCTAAACAGGATTCACAAAAGTAAGTATATATATATATATATATATATATATATATATGAGTTCCGATTAAAAAGGAACGAAACGTATACGTACATAGATAATAAACAAAAAGCAAATATTTATTATTTGTAGCCCGTAGAAAACCCTCTGGATGGGCACTGTAAGTGTAGTATTAACACAGCATGACGTCGCTATCTATAAATGCATCGCTCCTTTTATTAAGTTGAACGATCTTATGACACCAAGCCGCCGAAATAAGTGTTAAAATTATCACTGTTTATTTAGCCATCCAGCGGTGGCCGAATGGTTCTAGACGTCGGGATTTGAGTTGTAAAATAATCACGCGACCAGTAGTGAATAGTTTTATGTCCATGCTGATGCATCCCGATTAAAAAGGACGAAACGTATACATACATAGATAATAAACAAAAAACAAATATTTATTATATATATATATTATTAAACAACATAATTTTTCTTGATTGATTATATATCTTTTTTTTCAATTATTCTTGTGTCAAGATAAAATAAAATCAATAAATGTTCCATAATTATCACTAATTCTTTCGATTATTAGTCGAATCATCTTCAGGTGACAAAAACAAATTAACAAAAAGCTGGAGAAAGGAATAGAATTTAAAAAAGCAGCCGAAAACGCACATGTGAAGTCGTTAGACGCCAAAAAACAAACCGATCCAGTTCCAGAAGAACGTTTACAATTAAAATTCCGGGACACTGGAATAAGTGTCACAGAATAAATTATATTTATGTTAATCATTTAAAATGTTGTTACACATTTTATACGTAATGTTATTTATTGTAGAAAGTTCTGAGTACTTTTTGAAAAAAATATTAGTCTCAGAATGTATTATTTTGGGGTTATTAATTAAAATTTGTCTTAAATCAGATTGGACAGTTATGTTGTTATTTTGATGCTGGTAAATTGAGCTAGAGTTACCATGTGCATGATAAGCCTGCGGGAACGGATAGTGGTAGTAAAACAAATGTAGCTCTTATCTTTTTTTTAATATTTATTATTATTATTATTATTATTATTATTATTATAGTAATATTATTATTAATAGTCGTAGTAGAAGTAGTAGTAGAAGAAGTAGTAGTAGTAGTGTTCTTTCTAATGTTTTATGATTTGGGGATGAGTTTGCATATATATATATATATATATATATATATATATATATATATATATATATATGTTACAGAAGATCCGAACAACATCAGTACCGTCGGTTTCAAATCCCAAAAAAGGGGACCTGTACTTCATCTTCTTTACAGTACTCTCTTCAGCTTCTGTTTATACACCGCTCTCTGCTCGGGTTATGTCCACTAAACACACACAAACACACATACACACATACACACACACCCACACACGCATATATATATATATATATATATATATATATATATATATATATATATAAAGAGAGAGAGAAATAAAATAAAAATATTTATTTAAAAATATCTATTTATTAATAATAATAAATATATATATATATATATATATATATTTATATTTGCAAAACTCTTTATTCCACTAGTGACAAGCCTCTTCTATAAAAGACCCAGACACCAACCAACCTTTCAGGCGACCTACTGACTGACGGACAAAGCCACCTATAGCGATGCGATGACGCATCTCAAAACGCACCTGTTTTCTGATAAGATCAAAGACGAAATGCTAACCACTATTTTTGGCAGACATTTCACGGCGTGCCATTTTTAGAACGTTCCTCGTCGTTGAACACGACGTGTGAACATTTTTCTATTTTCTCTGAGGAAGAAACGCGCTACAAATGTCAATTGGTTGTCTTCTGTTCCATATGTGTTGAGTGACTTCCACGCACAGTTGACATTAAGGTTTCCTTCTCTTCTGTCGCTATATCCTAATTGAGAAGTAACGTACTTTAAAGGCCAAACTGGTTTCAAACCAGAACTGCAGGTTGATAAAGTTTCCTCAAAACAGTTCACCCTAACATTCTGCACAGCGTACTGCACTAAAAACAAAACAATGATCTCTAAACTAATTAACAGATTATGATGAATTTTGGAACACGGCTGCTAGGCGTAATGAGTCGTAATGTGGGCTATATTTATTTTATGCACAGGGGGTAAAAAAGAGAGTTGAAACCCTTCGTGAAAATTCAGATACCTCGGATTTTTGTGAAATTTTAACAATAGCTATTAGACACCAATTAATAAATATTCCCCAAAGTTCAGGGCCTTTTTTAGTATTTTAATGGGGTTTTAGGGAACGTAATATGGACCCCATTCGAAATGTTGACTTTACAACAGACGACTTCCGCTGTTATTAAGTTTTTGTTATCTTCGTCTTTCGCGGTTTCTGCTTTCACAGTTTTACGCAACCTCCCATTAGAAAATTCAAATGTTGTATTAGACGCCAATCAAACAAGATACACTGAATTCAAATTTCTTCCAAATATTCCTTAAGCTTAAGCCTTAAAATGTAGAGATTTTCTAAAACCAAACTCATGTAATAGATTTCGCATATTTTTGCTAGTTGTTTTATTTAATTGCTCAGTAAAATGTGTTTTTTTACAACTACTACCAACAATGACTACGACACTGTAACACAACTGTTCGTACTAATACTGTAAAATTTACACCAATTATCAACAATACAACTATTCGTACTATAATTATTACATCAACAACAACTACTACCACGATAATCGACAATTCGTACTGCTATAATAACATCAACAACAACTATATTCATGATGTAACAAAAGCAACCAGAAACATTAACAGATTAATGATGTAACAAAAGCAACCAGAAACCTTAACAGATTAATGATGTAACAAAAGCAACCAGAAACATTAACAGATTAATGATGTAACAAAAGCAACCAGAAACATTAACAGATTAATGATGTAACAAAAGCAACCAGAAATATTAACAGATGAATGATGTAACAAAAGCAACCAGAAACATTAACAGATTAATGATGTAACAAAAGCAACCAGAAATATTAACAGATGAATGATGTAAAAAAAACAACCAGAAACCTTAATAGATTACTGATATAACAAAAGCAACCAGAAACATTAACAGATTAATAATGTAACAAAAGCAACCAGAAACATTAACAGATGAATGATGAAACAAAAGCAACCAGAAACATTAACAGATTAATGATGTTACAAAAGCAACCAGAAACATTAACAGATTAATGATGTAACAAAAGCAACCAGAAACCTTAACAGATTAATAATGTAACAAAAGCAACCAGAAACATTAACAGATTAATAATGTAACAAAAGCAACCAGAAACATTAACAGATGAATGATGTAACAAAAGCAACCAGAAACATTAACAGATTAATGATGTAACAAAAGCAACCAGAAATATTAACAGATTAATGATGTAACAAAAGCAACCAGAAACATTAACAGATGAATGATGTAACAAAAGCAACCAGAAACATTAACAGATTAATGATGTAACAAAAGCAACCAGAAATATTAACAGATGAATGATGTAACAAAAGCAACCAGAAACATTAACAGATGAATGATGTAACAAAAGCAACCAGAAACATTAACAGATTAATGATGTAACAAAAGCAACCAGAAATATTAACAGATGAATGATGTAAAAAAAACAACCAGAAACCTTAATAGATTACTGATATAACAAAAGCAACCAGAAACATTAACAGATTAATAATGTAACAAAAGCAACCAGAAACATTAACAGATGAATGATGAAACAAAAGCAACCAGAAACATTAACAGATTAATGATGTTACAAAAGCAACCAGAAACCTTAACAGATTAATGATGTAACAAAAGCAACCAGAAACCTTAACAGATTAATAATGTAACAAAAGCAACCAGAAACATTAACAGATTAATAATGTAACAAAAGCAACCAGAAACATTAACAGATGAATGATGAAACAAAAGCAACCAGAAACCTTAACAGATTAATGATGTAACAAAAGCAACCAGAAACCTTAACAGATTAATAATGTAACAAAAGCAACCAGAAATATTAACAGATTTATGATGTAACAAAAGCAACCAGAAACATTAACAGATGAATAATGTAACAAAAGCAACCAGAAACATTAACAGATTAATAATGTAACAAAAGCAACCAGAAACATTAACAGATGAATAATGTAACAAAAGCAACCAGAAACCTTAACAGATTAATGATGTAACAAAAGCAACCAGAAACATTAACAGATTAATAATGTAACAAAAGCAACCAGAAATATTAACAGATTTATGATGTAACAAAAGCAACCAGAAACCTTAACAGATTAATAATGTAACAAAAGCAACCAGAAACATTAACAGATTAATAATGTAACAAAAGCAACCAGAAACCTTAACAGATTAATGATGTAACAAAAGCAACCAGAAACATTAACAGATTAATAATGTAACAAAAGCAACCAGAAACATTAACAGATGAATGATGTAACAAAAGCAACCAGAAACATTAACAGATGAATAATGTAACAAAAGCAACCAGAAACATTAACAGATTAATAATGTAACAAAAGCAACCAGTAACATTAACAGATTAATGATGTAACAAAAGCAACCAGAAATCTTAACAGATTAATGATGTAACAAAAGCAACCAGAAACATTAACAGATTAATGATGTAACAAAAGCAACCAGAAACATTAACAGATTAATAATGTAACAAAAGCAACCAGAAACATTAACAGATTAATGATGTAACAAAAGCAAGTAGAAAACACAGTACACAAGGTGCGTTTAGCACTTGATGATGCATGTAATAAAACACCTATATCGGTGCAGAAGCTAATTATATAAGGTGCAACGGATATTTGAGGAGATATTTGTTTATTTTCTAAGCAACTACATCTGACCAAACATCAAATATACATGATACGTCGGGTATTTAAGATCTATCGAATAATGCACTAAGCAACTTTATGACCGTAAGTACGTTATCACCCGTCACACAAATTAAAAATAATATGAGATTGACCGATCAGCAAAGGCGGGGGATTGGGGATTATTTTGTCGCTAAGATAAAATAATCGCGCTTTTATCCATTTTAAAATAAATTCTTCCAAAATTAAATGATGTCGTCCCGTCGACTACAACAATACAATTTTAAATAAATTCATTGCAAAAAGTGATATATGTTTTATAGATTTGAAGACTATTTAGCTGAAACTCATTTTACGGTAAGAAGACATATTTTTCATTTTAAAAATAATTAAATTGCTACAGTTTTAAATAAATAAATAAACAGATATATCAATTTTATTTATTTAAAGAATATTAGCTGACACTCATTTTTACGCAAGAAGAGTCATTTTTCTTAATAGTATTGACCCTGACAGACATTTATTATTTAAAAATGAATATTATTATTAATAGTAAATTATACAGATTGATGTAAGAAGTATTGTATAGTATTTAATTAATGAAACAATTATATCTACAAATAAACAAAGAATAAAAAACAAATATATAAGATGCGTTTGGTACTTAAGGACATTTTCCCTTATTGAAAATAAAGTTGTTGACCGTAGTCGAGGTCGACCCGAAGGCTCCCTCTTCAATAACTACTACACAATGATATAGGGGAGGGCGTCACTCCTTTCCCAACGTTACTCCACTTTTCTTTGATTCTCACCTTAGCAAGGGAAGATCAAGTACCATTTTTTGAGTTTTTAGTTTGACTCGACCGAGGATTGAACTCCGATCTATTGGCCCATTAGCAAACACTCTAACAATTATGCCAACGAAAACCAAATATAAAAAAGTCCTTTTCGTCAATGAAGTAACAATATCTAAGCGAAAACAAAATATACAGTGTGGAAGGTATTTGACGACATATTTGATTATTAAATAAAGCAATTATATCGGACCAGAAGCAAGCAAATATGCAGCTTGTCTCGTTTATTTGAGGACATTTTAAATTAATGAATATGCCGGCAACATGTTGAACTAGTGTGATGTCAGAATCTTCTGTCAATGTGATTAATATTCAATGGTTTCCTTTCAACTTGAATTACTTTCTATTAAACTGTTTGCTATAAATTAAAAGAAACCGAAGAATTGACGTCACTTCAATAGTTAATGCGAAGTAAATATTTAACATTTCATTCTTTCATATATTTTATCATCTACTGATTGTTTTATTTGGGTTTGATTTGTAGAAAATGTTAAAATGTCATTGACCACTCTGTTAATTAGATGTGATACCCGAGCAGATATATTTATTGAAATGAACAGAAACCAGTCAATCTCTCGCTTGATTTCTTCCTGTGTTTATTTATTTTTCCTTTTTGTCTCCCATGCATTGATTTTAATGATATATCGTGTATTTTATCCTTATATATATATATATATATATATATAGGAGTGATCAGTCAGATTATACATATATATATATATATATATATATATATATATATATATATATATATATATATATATATATATATATATATGTATATCTTATTTTATATATATATATATATATATTGTTTTTGTTTTTTATTTTTTAAGGGAAGTGGTGTCTGATCAACACTGCTGTGAAGCCACGAGATAAGTTACTGTTTTGTTTTCAAATTCTCGAAACAGTTTTTCATAGTAACAACTGATGATCGCCTAAATAATATGAAGACTAGTGTCAAATCTTGGAAGAAAACTAATATAGTGAATGCGAAAGATTAGTTGACTTACAGACTAAGTAGTTTTTCAACGAAGGACGTAGGACTAAAAGTGTGTTTTCCATATAGTTTTAATGGTTAAAAAAATTCCAAGACTATATATATATATATATATATATATATATATATAAGTCAGTTTCATATTATATTCCAATAATCATGTTTGTATTTTTTTTGTGAGGTATATTTTTTACAGTCCGTTTCATTTGTATTGTGCCAATTAACATTTTTATGTTAATATCGTCTCTGCAACATTACAAAATCATCAGGAAAATTCACAAAGAGTAAAAAGTTTTTGGATTAAAGTGTCTTGAAAAAACCTACACTATACAGTGGTTCATTTTTTAGTGAAACCAAACAAAAACAAAGAGCAAAATCACGCTAATACTTATATATATATATATATATATATATATATATATATATATATATACATACACACACCTTTATATATATATATATATATATATATATATATATATATATATGTATATGTATATGTATATGTATATATATATATTTATATTTATATTTATATATATATATATATATATATATATATATATATATAAATATATGCGTGTGTGTGTATGTATGTATTTTTATTTATATTTAGTATGTTTTATATGTATTCAAATATAAATTTTATAACATATAGTAATGATAATAGCTCGCTCAATTGGATCATTTTACAAATATATTGGTGTTTGACGAAACAATTGTATTCTGAATAGAAAAATTAGTTTGATGAAATGACGTGAATCTGTCCGGTATATAACATTGATATGGTATAAAATTACAAAAAATATTGAATATATATATATAATATTTATAAATAAATATTAAATTATTAATACCTACAGACGCAAGCGTTTCTAGCTTATTGTTTTCATCAGAGTCAGCAAGCAGTCACCATATCCACTCGGCCAACGGAAACTGTCACGTAATTTAGGGAAATTAAGATCTATATGTACCTAGAAGCGGGAACAGATAGAAGACTAGTCGGGAGTGTTCTACGAACGTATTCGCAACTTAGCATTAGAGCTTTTTAACAGTTTATTTTTAACATCTCTGAGAGTGCTCAACTTTAATTTCTTAAAGGGGCTTATTATAATATTTATAAATAAATATTAAATTATTAATACCTACAGACGCTAGCGTTTCAAGCTTATTGCTTTCATCAGTGCAGGAAAGTAACAATTTCAGACGGCCGGGAGGCGCGAATCCGGCTCACAGAGTCAGCCTAGAATCTGCAAGCAGTCGCCATTATATATATATATATATATATATATATATATATATATATAAAGATTCAATGTGATTCACCATTCTTCTTGGCTACATTACCAGCCTTAAATTGGAGATCTCTGGTGGCAAAGTCGTTTTGCATGTGTTAGATACACGAAATGTTATTTTCATGGTAGGTGCTTGACTGAACTTCAATGTATGGTTTCCCCTGCTAAAAAAATTCACAACAAAATCTCGTCTAGCTGCAACCACTGTAAATACTTTTCTAGTTTTCCTCTTTATACCAAAAACTAAACGGAACTTCCATGAACAAAATGTATTTCCAAGAACTACCCATTTGTGGCGCACAATACTACGAGACTGCTTCCTAACTGACTACGACATTATACTTTTCAAGTCCAATGTTAACAAATTATTGTTAAGCCGTCCTCTTAAATAATCAAATTTTTTCCAGTTTCAACCACTGTTACCAATCCTCGGGGCGTTGTCTCACCGTCCACCTAACAAATTCATTAACCCTTATCCTCGAGTGGAATTTGAGCTTTGATAAGCGGTGACTCGTTAGTATATAAAAGAAAGAAAGACTTTTAATATTTTATAAGTCAGTGTTGTGTGCGTTTCTGGGTACATAACACCCTTTTTAATATATGGTTTTAATCGGGGTGTGCGTCATTGACTTTAAGGATTCCGTCTCGGACTATGGAATCGGTTATACCGAATTGAAATCTTTTCAGGGCTATTATGGTCGTGCAGGCCCTAAGACTGTTGTGAAAGGTACGGACGAGCTCCCTGCCCCCAGATATGATATACCATAAAAAAGTCAAACCGAACATTGCCTTTAACAATTGTTATACATTCCGTTTGAAAATACGAGGTCCAATATTCTTAGCAAGGAGTTATGCGTTACTCTCTCTCTCTCTCTCTCTCTTTCAAACACACCTAATTTCTCTCTACCGCCCCTCTCTTCCTCTTTCTTCTTACCTTCCCCCTCCCGCTTTCTCTTTTTCTCTCTCCCTATCTTTCCCGATCTCTTTATCTATCTCAGACAAACTAACCAAAATAGCCATTTTACAATACGAATGAGAGAGAGAGAGATGGATAGAGAGAGAGAGAGAGAGAGAGAGAGAGAGAGGAAGAGAAAGAGACAGACAGACAGACAGAAAAAATCATAGAGAGAGACAGAGAGTAAAGAAAACACTGCTTCTATTGTTTCCCGTGACACCTACTAATTTAAACATTTTTTATCGTTTCCGAGAGGCGTTTCTTTTTAAAAATAAATCATTCACAAACCTATTTTTCTCACTATACATTTCTGTATGCCCGTCTGCCCCTCTTTCTCTCTCTCTCTCTCTCTCTCTCTCTCTCTATATATATATATATATATATATATATATATATATATATATATATATAGGCAGCATCTTCTCTTGCAGGCAAGTATTGTTGAATATAAGAGACAACTCATGTCTAGATATCCTTTGGTAGATTCTTTCCATAGTCCGAATCAGGATCTTAGTTTAGATTAACCTCATTCCCCTGAAGATGGACCCGGATGGGTCTGAAAGTACTTGGGAGACAAATCCAAACTATGGCAAATTCATCAGCCAATTCCCCTCCGAAACTTAGATCCTCATTCGGACTATTGAAAGGATCTACCAAAGGATATCTAGACATGAGTTGTCTCTTATATTCAACAATATATATATATATATATATATATATATATATATATATATATATATGTGTGTGTGTGTGTGTGTGCATATTAATTTTCTTTGTTATTGTTTTGGCATGGTTCACTTATCCATGATAAACATTCACCTGAATGCTATGATAGAGTTACATCCCTTACATTGTCTATATATATGGTGACGTCTGTATGTTATTTTATTTATATAATGCGATAAAATATAAAATAAGATTCATAAACAAAAATTATATATATACATATATATATATATATATATATATATATATATATATATATATATATACATATGTATGTATGTATATAATATCTTAAAAATAAATATTAATTATTATTACCTACAGATATCGTTGTTTTATGCTTACGCAATTATCAGTGTAGGGATGTTAATTCGCGTCGGTCGGAGCGCTTGAACACGGTTTACATATCGCCACTGATCCGTAGTCAAGTTTCTTACCCCTCCTCCACCGTTAACTAGCACGGAAATTAGGAGAGATTTAACTGTATAAACGATAAATCAGTGGGCGGTACAGTTAACAGAGGGACAGTGATTCGACAACAACAACAAACGAGGTTGGAATCCTGCACTCAAGTCGTAGTATGACTGCTCACTATCAAATTTACTCAGAATGAACTAATCCTTGTAAAGGAGGCTATGCTAATATTTTAAAGTATATATTAATTATTATTACCTACATATATATATATATATATATATATATATATATATATATATATATATATATAATAAGGAGGAACTAAAGGTATATATATGTATGTATATATATATATATATATATATATATATATATATTTATGTACATACATACATATTTATTTTTTTATTTTTTATTTTTTGATGTGTTGATGTTTTTTATATTTATAATATGAAACTAAAAATAATACATTAATCACTTAAATAATAGTGTCATGGATTCGTCCAAACACTTTAAAATGCAGCAACATTTTTGTAAGTAACGGATAAATTTGATTAGACAGACGAACAGCACAGGTAAAGACAATTTTTTTTTGTGTCTTAAATAACTAATATAAGTTAGCAAAACATTTATATAGAACAAAACGTAGATTTAGTATAAGGAACGTTTACGTTTTGTCTTTTAAGGGAAGTGGGGTCTGATCAACTCTGCTGGGAAGCCATGAAATTAAATACTGTCTTGTTTTTAAATTCCCGAAACAGTTTTTCATGGTAAACAACTGATGATCCCTTAAAATAGTGTTAGAAATAAACTAATATAATAACTGTAAAAAATAAATTGACTTACATGAGTGATTTTCCACTGGAAGACTTGGGACTATAAGTTGTTTTTTTTTTAATATAGTTTTAATGGTTGAGAAACTTCCGAGACTATATATATATATATATATATATATATATATATATATATATATATATATATATATATATATATATATATATACAAAGTTGAACGCTCTTATGACGTCAAGCCGCCGAATAAAGTTAGTTGAAAAGAAAACCCAAATAAAGTGCTTGATTGAAGGTCCAACAATATTGTGTGATGACAATAATGCTCACATCGTTTAACTGCTACAGAAAAACTGTGAACCTCGTCAAAGGCGGATTGATAGCGGCTTGTCACCTCAATATCTGAAGTCTGTAGAACAGTCATACTTAGCTATTAAATCAGAGTTGCAGAAAGAACTTAGACGGATGTAAGATGAATGGTGGCGACAGAAGACTTGTGATATTCAGAATGTCGCTGATGTTAAGGACAATAAAGCAATGTATGACCTGATGAAGTCTATGGTCCTAGCCATTCTAGTTTAACCCCATTAAAATGCAAGGATGGCACAGAGTTGATTAGGGATCCAAGCAAGCTACTCGATAGATGGAAAGAGCATTATACTGATTTGTTCACTAATCCGTCGATAGTCAGTACTGATGTGATAGATAGTTTACCTCAGAGGACTGTCATTGCTAGAAATGGATTCTGTTCCTTCCCCCAAGGAGGTTGAGGAAGCTATATGGCAGTTGAGATGCAGAGCACCTGGCGGAGATAGTATAAATGTAGTAGTCCTTCGCTGTGGTGGAAGAACGCTGGCAGTTCAAATAAAAGGGTTGATTGATAACATCTGGTTTGACGGGCATGTTTATCAAGATTGGCGTGACTCCATTATAGTCTGTTTGTACAAGGGCAAAGGGAGGAAAATAAGTGCAGCAACTATCGGGGCACCTCTCTTTTGAATGTGATAGGAAAGGTACTTTCCAGAACCATGTTGAATAGCCTGATTGCCTACATCTGTCCGTTTATGCTTTCTGAGAGTCAGTGTGGCTTTAAAAGAAATAGGGAGGGGGCACTGATATGATCTTTACAGCGCGTCAAATACAGGCAAAGTGTATTGAATATCATCTAGACCTATATCAGGTCTCTGTTGATCTGAAGAAAGCGTTCGATACAGTTAATCGGGATGCGTTGTGGAAGGTATTGGGTAAGTTTGGATATCCTCCAAACTTTGTTAGACTCCTTCAGGAGCTGCACCACAACATGAAAGCACGTGTCAACTGCGGTGGTTGTCTCTCTGAACCCGTTGCAATTGACAACGGTGTTAAACAGGGTGGAGATAGTATACCTGTAGTAGTCCTTCGCTGTGGTGGAAGACCATCTATTTTGCTGTAACTCTGTCATTGGCTTTTAATAACTGTTACAGAGGTGTGTATCTTCGATTTCGCACATCGGGTTTGCTGCATAACTTACAGCGTTTTAAGACTTTGTCAAGGACATTCTCCACTGTTGTTCGAGATTTCCTCTATGTACATGAAGTGGATCTCGTGACTCACTTGCAGAATGATATGCAGGATATCATGAATCGCTTTGCATGGACGTGTAGAAGCATGGGGTTCACAATAAGCCTGGGCAAAACAAAGGCTATGTTTGCTCCAGCCCCTGGCAACCCGTATCAGGAACCAGATATATTTGTTGAAGGTCACAGACTGTTTGTGGTGAATCATTTAATGTATCTGGGTCGTTGGATGCTGAGATAGATGGACGTATTGAATGAGCTTGTGTGTCTTTTGGTCATCAGGAGAAGCGGACGTGGGCACTGCGTGATGTCAGGCTGGAAACTAAGATCTCTGTGTATGAAGCCTGTGTGGTATCAACTTTGTTATATGCTTCTGAGACATGGACGACTTACAGAGCTCATATTCCCATGCTGGAGCGTTTCCAGCAGAATTGCCTTATGCACTTGCTTAACATCTGTTGGGATAGCTTTACCCCTGATACCGAAGTGTTGGAACGAGCTGCTGTTCCAAGCATCGAGTCTCGTATCAGGAAACGCAGACTTCGTTGGGCTGGTCATCTTATTCGTCTTACTAATGACAGACTTCCCAAGCAGATGATTTATGGGAAACTAACTGGCAATACTCACCCCCAGCATAAACCTCATAGGCGATTCAAAGATTGTCTCAAATACGATTTGAAATGCTTTGGAATTGATGTTGGAGGATGGGAGAGGTGACTGTTGATAGGTCAAGGTGGAGGAGAGCGCTTTTGGAAGGCAGCAAGCTTTTTGAAAAGAATAGGAGCAGAAGAGAGCAGCGAGGAATAGTCGCGGTGTTACACCTCCAGCATATGGAGGACACATGGAACACCTAAGATGCCAAGCGTGCAACCTGGTAACTATGTCACGTGCAGGTTTTTCAAAATCAAGCACGGACAAGAGTTGGCTTCATCTATGGCATCCCCTCAGATCATCACAACACCTGCCCTATCTGTGGTAAGGTCTGTAAAAGTCTGACAGGCTTGAAGAGCCACATCTGCACCTCTCACTGGGAGCCGTCACACTAATATCATATTACGCCAAAAGTGGTCATATTCGAAATCGAATAGACAGCCACCATATATAAATCAAGTTAGTTGAAAACAAATAAAGTGCTTGATTGCAGACCTAAAAAGAGCTAATATATATTTTATTTATTACATTGTCTGCTGTTATGTGTACCGAGGTTTCATCGATCTAATCATGTTGGCTCTGGGGTAGAAACCGGCTTAAAGTGGAAAACTGACTTCTCGTCTTCATTTACTGAACGGTGATGAAGAGTAGGTCTCCCACGATAAACCGGTTTCTACTCCAGATCTAGAGCTTCCTGTCTGTGGCTTTCATAGTTTGCGCGGGCTGCGGCGTTGTCTGATTGTGGAAATAATTATTAGGTAAAACTAATTCGAGCTCCCGGCACTTGACAATGTTTACATTGAGATATCACTTACATTCAGTCAGTGTCGTATGATAGTGCAGGGGTAGAGGCGCCGACTCGACGGTTGAGTTTCAATCCCGACTTGAGACACTAGCTGGTCTAGCCGCACTGAAGAGCTGTGATACAGCGAAACGGTCTGTATGTTGATTATATATATATATATATATATATATATATATATATATATATATATATATATATATATATATATATATTGATTCCGCCATAAGTAACCATATACTTTTATTTC
Source organism: Sepiola atlantica (assembly GCA_963556195.1). NCBI lineage: Eukaryota > Metazoa > Mollusca > Cephalopoda > Sepiida > Sepiolidae > Sepiola > Sepiola atlantica. The sequence continues at coordinate 171,771,085 of OY744520.1, read as the reverse complement.
AACATAATCAATGTAATATTGAAGAAATATACAACTGCAATATAAAACATGATGATTATTACACCATTTATTAAAGCTCGGTGTGCTTCTCATGAAGCGCAATAGACTTTGCTAATCTTTCAGGAAGCGAGCGACATACTTTGGCGCACAGTTCTCACGCCCCATCTTTTTAGTACATGTATAAGATTTTGTATTGTTTTGTTCTAGAGCGACGAAACCATAGACTACTAAAAGATAAGAACACATAAATAAAAAGAAAGCCATTCAAAACAATAAAATAAAATAAGGCACAAAAGAAAATCAACAATGGACGAAACAATCGAAAACGAAAAAAAAACCTTCAGAAATAATTGTTCTTAAGCAATTTAAAAATAAAATGTTTCAGAAATTTAAGAATAGTCAAGTTAATTTGAAAAATACGCAAACACGTTCTCTTCCGAACTCTGTGGTTGGGGACGTGACACTAAACTACACTGGGTACTTTCGAGGTGTTCGCTCCCTCCCCCCGAAATAGGTGCTTTTCCAATATATTATCTACCAAAAGGTGTGTTCTATCGAGTTATTTACATTCAAATATGTGTTTTATCTACTAACCCTAACACTAACTGATTAACCCTAACCCTTACCCTAACCGAATAACCCTACCCCTACCCCTACCCCTAACTGACTAACCCTAACTAGCTAGGTTAGTCAGGGTTAGTGTTAATGGGTGGATATTGGAATGTAAACAACTTCGGTAGATCACATATCGAATTCGAAAACATTCGATAGATCACATATTGGAAGAGAACCCTTAAATCTATGCAAGCGTTTTCCACCATTTTTAATTTAAATGAAACATGTTTATATGCCTTCCCCCCTTCCCAACCCTATCAACTAGTCAAACTCTATCTACCCAAACATGAGTACAATCAAAAACTACATTTGATGGTTATGTCCAAGTATGAGAACTTAACATTTTTTTAAAAAATATAGTTCACCCCAAACAAGGCGTTGCTACTATAGATGTAAGGGGCTACTGAGAATTAGGGTGATAGTTTAGGGGGTCATCCTAAATTGGGAGCTGTGCAAACGAGATGCTTGTTCACATTAATTTTAAATTTCTGCGTGTCAGAGAAACAGGGAGCAGGGAGGGAGTTCCAAAAACCGACAGCTTGAGGAAATAGGCTATTGGAGTAAAAAGCTCTCCACACAGTGAATGGGTGGGATTTAGCTGAGTGTTGGGTTAGTCGAGTGTATTTACGTCGAGGGGGTACCAAAGAAGCAAGTTTATCGGGGCATAATCCATTGAAATACTTGTAAAACAGGAACAAGGGATACAACATCGCGGCGATGGAACAGGGGCTAGAGCTTGGTGGACAGTGAAGGACCTATTAAATTAGCGACTCTTTTTTGGACCTTGTCTAAAAGGGAGACTAGTGAATGGTGCACCAGCCCAGATGTGACAACAATACTCCATTCATGGGCGATTGCTGGCTTTGTAGAGATATAGGATACTGTCAGGTGTGAGAAGTTTTCTAGCACGGTAGAGGGATCCCACTTTCTTTGCAGCAGCTTTGATAATGTCTTCAATGTATTTGTTCCAATTCATGTAATCTGTGAATGTTAGGCCGATGAGTTTGAACGTTTGATTCTCAGGTAGGGTGATATTTGCCATAGCAATCGGTGGTTGAAGAGGGTTCTTGTAGTTGTTGAAAGAAAGGAGCTTTGTCTTAGCAGCATTAAATATTACCATTATTTTTACCCCTCTCATTACAGACTGGAAGTCACTTGCTAAGGATAAAGCCATTGCCTCGGATATGTGCGCGTCAGTTTTGCCCACATGACGAGATTTGAGCGTGGTGTCGCCAGCAAATATACCCATCTCAGACACAATGTCGTCAGGGAGGTTGTTTATGAAAATCAGAAACAATAAAGATCCAAGGATCGATTCTTTGGGTGCACCTGCATTTATGTCACTTTGAGATGTGTGAAGTTATCATTTAGTTGCCATTACTCCCAGTTCCACTCCGATTCGCATTTAATCTATGAGTTTACTTATATTCACCCCAAACAAAACACATTAACCACTGAAACGTAAGGCACTACTGAGTATTAGGGGTCGGATTAATTGGGACATCTTAATTGGGGGATTGGGCAGGGAGATGTTTATTCACATTACATTTAAATTTCTGCTTGTTGATACATTCGGGGAAACGGAGCAGGGAGGGAACTCCAAATGCAAGCAGTTCAATAAAGAAGCTAATAGAGTAGAAAGCTTTCTGGCATCTGGTGACCTCTATTGTGAAGGGGTGTGATTTTGTTGATTGACGGGTTGGTCGGGAGTATTTACTTTGAGGGAACTCAAGTGCAACAAGTTCTTCGGAGCACATTCCATTGAAGTACTTCTAAAACAAGCGCATGGACGCTACATTGCGGCGATGGGACAGGGGCTGGATCTTGGTTGACAGTGTGGGACCTCTTTTGTAGACTATTTATGCACAAAATATACGACTACAAAAAAATTAATCTATACATATTTGGAGATATTAATAAGCTTAAAAAATGAATGACTTAATTCGGCATTGAATGACCCAAGCAGGGTTGATATGCCGTAAAATAAAACAACCTAACAGAGTTCTGGGTGTCGAATCGAGACAGAAGACTGTGTAGAAAGGCTGAAATCTATTATCGGCGGCACGTGAACAACCAATGGCATGGCGTTACATGCCAACCTTGAATCGGCAAGATACATTCCGCTTGAGAAAAACTGAATCCAGTTCAAGGATTTTTGTGTAAAACAAAAAGAAAAAAAAACAAGAAAGGGCAAAAAGCTTAAGAGTGCGTCTGTGCCATGGCGTACACAAAACCTTCGCAAATGTTGGGAGAGGCTGGCAAGAATTGGCGCGCCGGACGGCTAAAAACGAGAAAAATGTATTTTTAAAGGGTAGTTCTTAAGCAGTTATTTATAACAATCAAACTTTTGCTTAGTTACAGAATCTATTATTATACTAAAGCTGAGTTAATCAACGTTTTTTCCTCTCCTTAAGTCTTTCCCTATATATTTTAATCACACAAAATACATGTTTAAATATTAATTAGTTTTGGGATTGAGTTATATTTAAAAAAAATAATTTGAATGGTTCTAATTAGTCATAATTTACAATTACTCACCAAGTCACCCATATCTAACTAAGTTTCTCTCTATTACTCCCATCCTCTCTCACTCGATGTATTTTTTTTTGCCCACCGCTCTTTTTTCATGGAGTATCTATTACTCTCGATTGCTGCTGCCCTTTCTCACTCTCTCTCTCTCTCTGTTTATTAACAGAATATAACTAAGTATAAAAGAGTAACATCTTGCTGTACTCCTTCCATCCCTGCCTCTGTACACGAGGAAAGAGTGCTAGAATTTTGCCGTCTGGTTTCTTGTTAAAGTATCTTTTCTTGGAATCAGTTGTTTCGAACTTTTGTAAAAAATTCTAGTCCCGGGTTAAGGTTAAACAGAGTGGGGCCACAGGCATGTACACACTGATCAAATGACACATATAATTACCTACCTGGACGCAGACTCACACATAGACGAGCACTCACCCATATATATCCACATCTATTGCTAATGGATACTTGGTATTTGTTTGTCTGAAGCCGAAACTATGCAATTACTTTTGTTAATGTATTATTGTACTATCTTTCAATTCTCAATTCAGTGTGTGGAGGGAGGTAGTGTAGAATATGCTCGATCATTATAAGACTATCCTACAAGGGATTTGAGGGAGTAGTGTAGTATAGTTCTCTTGTCAGGGGCCCATCCTCCCAGGCATGACACTCTCCTTTGGGAGTAATATACTAGATGTTCGTTCGTCATGATACCATCATCATAGGAATTATCTCCTCGTTTTGTGTGTGTGTGGGGGGGGCGTAGTATAGTATCTGTTCTGTAGTCATGATACCATCTTCTCAGGAATTAACCCCTTTTTATTTAGGGGGTAATGTTGTATTTGTTCTGTTGTTATGAGATCGTCCTCCTGGGAATTACCTCTTTCTTTGAGGGGGTCGTAGCGTACGTCTACAAAAAATTGTCACAATCGGCTGTTCAGTAACAAATACAATACTTTTTTATGGAAATCGTTCCAGACAAGGCATGAAGCCACTTGATGCAAGGAGCTAAAAAAAATTACTTCAGAGTCAAAAACCACCCAAAAGGAAATGTTATATGCATATATTCGCCCCCTTTTTGTCAGAAACATCGCTCATGGAATGTAAGAACTAAAAGACAAAATAAGGGAATCGAGAGTTACGAGGCTGCCGAAAGTAAAGCCAAGGTCCATATTCTATTCTCCTTATATTCTACTCTACTTTCTACTGTACTTACATTATATACATTATATACTAGTACGCGACCGGAAGGCGCATATTTTTGCTAGTAATCATAAAGACCTGTACATATGGATACATACACACACATAAATCGATTTCACTGAAAACAGGTTGGCACATATATACATATAATTACCTACGAGACACTATTCTCGCGTATCTTTGGTTTCTGTGTACAAGGGTTTGTCAGTATCACCTGCCATGAGGATACTTCCCCTACAAGTACACCCTAACCAAATATTCAAAATAACATAGTATTCCAATCCCAAATAAGATCCCCCTCGACACGGCTATACACTGGCTCATACGAGGAATGGTGCATCTTCTCCAAGTCATGTTACTTAAAGTAACAGCACTTAGTAGGATACTCTACCAGACTAGATAGATTCTTGTCCTGGAATCCCGTAAGACCAAGAGACCACAATAAAGATATACTATAATATAATTAACTTGTCAATTCGGAAGAGGAAAATTAATGTTCTTAACTTCTTTACTTATTTAACGTTTAACACGTAAAGGAGAACTTTAAAGGAATATCTATGTATCTCATACATACATCAAGTGTAAGCCACAGGAAGGGTCCCCTTGATTTCTGAGAACTTCGGCTGAAGTAAAATGAAACAAGCCGCGCGTGCGTGGTCCCCCTCTGTATGTGACTCGATGTGGCGAGTGTAAAATGCAATAAATTTGGGCAATTTGGGGCATTTTAACCCCCCTTTGACCCCCTGGGGGCGCGAACCAGAATTTTTCTGAGGTCAAGGATGCCTCTTTTATATCCAGAACAATTGCCTCTACATTTTGGCCAAGTTTCAGAAAAATTGAATGGAGGGATCAAACGTCATGGGAGAAAATTGTCATTTTTTTGTCATTTTTTGCCATTTTTGGGGCTTTTGACCCCCTGGGGACGCGAACCATATTTTTTCCAAGGTCAGCGGTACTTATTTACTATTAGGGACAATTGCCTACACATTTTGGCCAAGTTTCAGAGAAATTGAATGGATGGATGAAAAGTTATAGGGCCACAAATGTAATTTTTTGCCATTTCGGGGCCTTTTGACCCCCTGGGGGGCTAACCTGATTTTTTTCAAAAATCGGAGAATGTCACTTTTTTACATGACCAAAGTTACAACTTCATGCAAAATTTCAGAGAAATACCATGGATGGTTGCGGAGAAAAATCCGGACGGACGGACGAACGGACGGACATGCCTCAAAACATAAGTCCCCCGATTTTATAAATCGGGGGACCAACAAAAGAGAGAAACATATATACCAATACACATATACCCACGGGTTCATCGTCTAGATAACATATCATAAAGGATTTCATCATTTCTCTTTCTCTGGCTTGACGTTTACGTCATCCTTCTATGATTAAATCCATTGTGCACGGTTACCCTCATCTGTATTAATGGGTGACGTCATGCAGAGGTCATGGGGACAAAACATATAAGCAATCGAGAAGCTCCAATCCTGAGAGGCCAGTGTCCTCTTTCAGAAGAATCTTGGTTGTAACATGAGGCCTCTCAGACCGTTGCTTGACCTCTGGGGACCACAGGAACACTTTTCCAGCAGGTTCGTTGTATCAGAAGACATGTCCAGCCAGCGCCAAAGTTAATTTTTAACAACTGCAAAGATCCGCATTTGGTTTCTTACTTTTTCTTCCCGCGACATGTACACAACGCGTAGCATTTTGCTGTATGACTCATGAAGTTTCTTTGATCGAGCAACATTTCATGTACAAGACTCGAATCCGCAGAGTAGGATGGATCCGACCGATACCGTATAAGATTTAAGTTTTGAAGATAGACCCATGGCCATATATATTCAGGAACAACATTACACTGATTGCCTTGGAGATGTACATTTCATTTTGATCAAAGGACTAGAATCATATCGTGAGGTTATACGACGTTTTAACCCTTAAATGCTTTATTTTTTATGTTGGTTTGACAGCGAAGATATAGGTTACCTATTTAACGGGTGTGCTGATGCAACATTATATTAATACCTACTCACACTTGCCAACCGGCTCGTTGCAGATGTGAAACAAATTGCATTTTAACACATTTTCGTTTAATATTATATTAAATAGGCATTTTGTTGGAATGTGTCATATTTGAACCAAAAAAGCATTTAAGGGTTAATTTATTTAAGCTTTTATAGCTTGAAAATTATCAAAATTAAAAATTAAGAATAAAAATTGTAATTGGGTTCTGGACTTAGAAACAAAAGTACCCAGCGGTCCTTACTGATTCTTAGAAAACGCAAAGTATACATCGAGAGGTTAACAACTTAAAAATTAAAAAAAATTATTTAAATAAATGTCACTGTATTCACCCAACCCTCCTATCCTATCAATACTTAATATATTCTTGGATCCCACGCCCACAAAATTGCATGTTACAACATGTAAAAATTAAGAATTAAAAGGTAAGTTTGTGTTATGAGATGGTGTAGAACATAAGGTTTCGCATTCAATCCTGGGTAACGCCGGGTCTTCCTGTTAGTCAAGAAAATATCGTTTTCTGTCCGGAAACCAATGTCGCGGGCGGCTATATTGAAGATATTTACTCCCAAATGAGGCGGCCATTTTTTTTTCACGACTATTTTTGTCTGTTTTTCGTAACGGTGACAATTCAAAGTTGTCCTTTTTCGAAATTACACCGGGCAAATTATGTTTGTGCGCTCCTTTAATATGCTTTTTTCGGGATTTATTTATTATTTTAGAAGTTGCTACGTTTCCGTCTACGGTTAACTTGGTAAAATCCTTCTTCAATAACTTTAAAAAAAAAACTTCGTTAATCCTAAATCCCGTGACAACGCCCCCTCCTAACAATTTTTCCTAAGCAGTTACAAAAAAACTTCCTTAACCCTATTATTAACTCTAAGTCCGGTTGCCTCCCGCCCACAAACATTCTGAACGAATCGAGAAAGAAAAAAAGTAGCTTATACAAACTAGTATCTTTTGTATAGCGCTGCCACTCGGACTTAGGGTTAACAGTTGTAGGGTAAACGGTAATGAAAAACAAAAGAAAGCCACAAAAACCAAAGAACAAATTAAAAGTTCTATTTGAGCACATAGAATATCAGAAAATCGAACGTTTTAATTAAGGAGTGAAGTTAAAGAAGAGAGAACTACTTCAAATTCCCATTGCTAATGTCATTCGCTTACGACTCATTTCTTGGCCGAGGAAGCATTATTTTTAAATGGCCAGATTTCTTCATTTTAAATCTGTTTAAGTGCGCTCCATCTACGACTTGAACTCAATTTTCACCATTGGATTTACTTCATTTTGAACGCCTTTCTGTAATGCCCCCACGAAACTTTTTCTTCTCCATCGAAAGTTGCTTCCATTGGACACGTTATCGGCGGACAATTACCACCTGGACAAACCCAATATCTTTTTACACGGACTTTTTTCACCCATCATTTTTTTAAATATTTTTTCAAATGTTGAATTTTTGCTTTTCTATTACCAACTTATCTATCTGTATAATTCCTCTGATGATAAGATCTCGATCTTTGAAAAGCCTTGGCTTAAGGAAAGAATAATACACATAATTTCATTACAGAATATACTTTGCATTGAACAATCGAAGTTCGATATAAATTTGGACATTCGTGCATGTTTATCACTCTTCGTCCATCTATCTTTATATATATATATATATATATATATATATATATATATATGAAGGCTGGTTTTTAGTATAGTTTAGTATAGTTAATAACTTGATATGCTTTTCGATTTGAAACGGTTCCTCTTAATTGCTGCACAACGTGGTTGATCAGGAACCGTTCTTATAAACCGAATTGCTGTTATTCTTTCCTAATGTTTCTTTTTCGCATAATTTTAAGCCTGAGTATTTTTTTCATTTTTATTTACGAGGGATATTAACTGAGGAATGTGAAAATACTGGTACACACGTGCCCCCCCTCCCCACCGCCTGCCTCCTACAAAATGGTTGTCTAGGCAGTGGTACTAATAACACACATTCCACAAAGAATATAAAACGCAATCTCCGCCTTTCGTTTAAAATCGGACAGAGAAGACAAAACGCTTTACTTAATTTAATTAAAAACGTTACGAGTATACACATTCGTCCTCCGGGTGCAAATATATCATCTATTATTATACTAAATGTGAGTTAATCGACGTGTGTTTTTCTACGGATATTTTCGTACATACTATATACACAAATTACTTGCAAAGCCTTAGTTTTGGGATTGAGTTATGTTTTAAACAAATTCTGTTTTAATAGTTCTAATTAGCTGTAATTTATAATTAACTGAACAAGTCAAGCACCTCTCTATTAGTTATCTATGTATTTCTCTCGCTCGCTCTCATACTATGTTTATTCAACCACTCTCTAATATTTCTTAATATCTATCTGAGCATTTAGAGAAAGAGTGATTCTTTTTTCTCAGCGTGGTCATCCAATTTACACATGTGTGTATGTACACACCACAAACACGTATGTAAATTAGATAGCACAATAATAAGTCTCTTTAATTCTCTATCTATTACTAATGAAGATTTTCTATCTGTCTGAAACCGAAACTATACTATTACTTCTATATCTGAAGCCGAAACTAAACTATTAATATCTTTTGATACTCAATTCAGTTTACCATATTATTTCAGACTTATGTACTATATCTGAATGCTCAGTCCAGGATGGGGTAGTGTAATATCTGTTCTGTTGTCATGAGACCATTATCCTAGGCATTACCTTGTTCGTTTTAAACAAATATAGTGTAAACTTTGGTTTGTTGCCATAATATCACCCCCCCCAGACATTACCTTTTCCTTTTTTATATTTGTTCTGTTATCATGAGACTATGCTCCCAGGAATCATCCCCTCCTTTGGAGAGGTTGTCTAGTACCTGTTCTTTTTCATAAGATCATCCCTCTAGGTGTTAGATATTGAGTGGAGAGATACCCTAGTATATAATTTAGTTAGTTTAGATTAACAGAAAATGGAAACCACTGAGAGGTTAACCAAGGTCAACTTGATGTTCACGAGTTGAAAATTGCTTAGATCGTGGGAATGTACTAGAAACGGATATGACGTCACATGGCTAAAAAAAGAGAAGGTGATATAAAAGACTGTGTTTGGAACCATGCGTGGCGTTTAGACGTGTAAGGACATGGACTGATAACATATAATAAATTATTGATTTATCTATCTCTCTGGTCAGTGATTTGGAACGAAGATCGCATTGAATAAATGACCAATGCTTTCCATCAGTTTTGTGTCGAGTTTGTCTTTTTGAAAATACAAATAAGAAGCTTTAATTAAAAATGGCATTTCCTCAGTCTGGGAGGATCCCCACAGAAAGGCGTACAGGAGGAATGATCGACAGCCAGGGTATGAATAATTTAACATTAATGTTTATGTAATGATTATGGCAACTTGGTTACCACATATATGCCAAGATTTAGAACGCAACACCATGCATTATTTCCTCCATTATGGTAGTTTGAGCATAGTGTAGTATATGTTCGCGCGTCATGATTCAAAACTCCCAAGAGCATAACAATAATACAGAATAACAATACTTCTATATAATAATAATAATAATAATAATAATGATAATAATAATGATAATGATAAGAATAATCATAACGATAACAATAATCCACGTGAAATCGAAGGTACTAGAACTGCAAGAAATCTTATAAACTGCCCCCCCCCAAAAAAAAAAGTCATGACATCAGCCTCGGTGATACGACAAAGAATAGTCGTGAAGGCCTGAGGAGGATGGAAAACCCGAAAAGGGAGAGCACTAACCAGACCATCCACTGGAAGAGTGAAGGACATTGGGGGGGGGGCCTATTGCCACCCAAATCCCAGAAAAGATCAATGGTCGTTGCCATCGAGAAATGATTGGTAAGCAGTTGTTGCGATAACGCAACATACTTCGCAATGATTATCGAAAGAGGTTGAAAGTAAGGAAATCTGGAGAGATTGTCACTCAGACTCTAGGGAACACCACTGGTTATTATCAAAAAGAAATTACTGATGATAGCCTGATCGATAAAATGATCCTGAGAAACTGCAAACGAAGAACTACTAACCTTGCTATGGGGTGGATAGATTATACGAACATTTTTTACATGGTGCCCCATTCATGGATACACAAATGCTTGGAGATTCTCGGAATAGTCCCCAACATTCAAACAGCTTTAAATAACAACAGGAAGAATTGGGAAACCAATTTAACTTCACGAGGTATTGCATTAGGTAAAGTAAAAATTAGGATAGGGATTTTCCAGGGTGATATTTTTCCCCATTTTTTTGTCATTAGTTTGATCCCGATGACACTTATCTTACGTAGTGTGATGAAGGCATGATATTAACTTGGGAAAGGGCTTCCTCCAGTCAACGACTTACTATTCATGGATGACCTTCAAGTTTTTTGAAAGAATGAAAACCAACGTGATATGCTAATGAATACGGTTAGATGGTTTAGTGACGACATACAGATAGAATTTGGCATCACCCAATATGCTATTCCTGTTATAAAAAGAGGTAAACTTGTTTACTCAGATAGCCTTGAACTTCCAACAACGAATCTGATAAAAAACTGTTGAGAGTGAGAGGAGGCAGATAACATTAAAAACAAAGAAATCAAAATCAGGTCACAGCTGAGTACAACAGAAAAGTAAGGGATATTCTTAAATCGCACCTCCACAGTAGAAATACAATATATGCTATCAATGCTAGAACAGTAGCTATCATTTGATATACCGCTGGTGTACTTGACTGGAATATAAGCGAATTAAAATGTTTGGATACCAAAACACAGAAAATGCTTACATTTATGGAGCTTTTGCAAAGAAAGGAGATGCAGACCGATTGTATCTACCTAGAAAGAAAGGTGGTCGAGGTTTACTTAGTGTTGAATGTCGCGAATATAAAAGAAGGGTGTCTATATAAATACATTTCTGAAAGTAATGAGATTCTTCTTCGTGAACTGAAAAGAGAGGAAATACTAAAAACTGGGGCGAAAAAGAATCAAAGGTTGCAAGAGAGAAGGTTAAAATTATTTGGAAAGAAACTACACAGTGTATTCGTTAAGAATACTGCATTTAGACATAATGACAGCTTGAATTGGTTGGTAAAAAAAGCTCTACTGTGAGCACCTTAATGGCAGCTTACTCGCACTAGGTCCATCAAACATAACATTGACAAAACTGCAGAATCACCAATATGCCGATTGTGTAATAAAAGGGAATAAACCTTAGCACATATTGTATCTGAATGCCGAATGTTATCACAACACCAGTATAAAAAAGAAACACGACAAAGTCGCTCAGGTACTACACTGAAATATATGCAAACCTTATTAATTAGACCACAATGAGAAGTGGTATGAGTATAATCCAGAAGTTGTACAGGAGAACGACAATATCAAACTTCTTTGGGACATGCGCGTACAAACTGATAAGTTCTTGAACATTCCAAACCCGACTGAATCTTTCTAAACAAAAAAAAAAGAGAACTTGCTTAATCATTGATATAGCCTGCCTCTTTGATACCAAAGTGCAGGAGTAAGAACACGAAACAAATATTAAGACCTAAAATCGGAATTAGTTAGACTATGGAAATGTAAAGAAGTTAACATGAGTCCCGTTGTAATTTGAACGCTTGAAACCATAACGAAAAACCACCATAAATGGCTTAAACTGATTGACAAGACAATTTCTTTTACAATTCTACAAAAAGCTTGCCTGTTAGGAACAGTGAAAGTGTTTAACTACATCTTGAATGTTTAAAGTCAAGACAATTGAATGGATGTTCAAAAAGAAAAATCCAACTAACACATCCAAAAGTTGAGACAACTATGATATATTAATAATAATCATATAGAAAAAAGGGACATTATTTTTAGTTATGGAAGAATAATATTCTAACAGATATGTCACAGTGTATTAATTGTCTAATGAAATCCAAGTAGAATAAATAATGGAAGTGGTTGTGAACCCAATGGGTCATTAGTACGTCTAGTATATCTCTTTCTATATATAAAGTTAGTTAAGTGTATATGTTTATATTATTGTATGTATAGGATTCACTCCTAAATTAATTAACCGATCATTATGGAGTTGAAGTGTGGGCTCCTGGTGGTGGCCATCTTTAAAAATGGCCGACATCTTGGATTTTTATGTGGCTAGTCGGCCAGATATGTTTAGTCTACGTTATGGTGTCATCATGCAAATTTTGGTGATTGTATCTTCATTTGCACAATTAAATTGCATTTTTACATTTAGCCGCACCACTATTAACGGTTAGCAAAAACGATCAGCATTTATTTGAGGGAATTTGGAGTGGAAATCTTTATCGATGGCTAACGATTAAAACAATAACGCTGGATGGATAACGCACATGGTAAAAATATACCACGATTTGTAGGTTCTGGTGTAAACCTCCCCCCATTGAATAATATGATCGGAAAAATATATTTAAAACAAAATATTACACATAAATAATATATAGAGAAACAAAAACTATTAAATAATAAATAGATGCTGAGTGCACTTCATTTTTTCCAGCCTGGAAGATTAACTTTTTCATTAGAGCTGAGGATACTCTCTTAAGAACAATTAATGTTTTATGCATTTCGAACATTATGTATATCATGAAAAGATTATGTGATTGAAGTAAGCCGAAACAATTGTATGCAAATAAAAACTATTTTTTTAATGAATTTGTGAAACTTTGTTCCCTGCATTTGCTGAGGTTTACATAATTTTAAACAATTTTATTACAGCTCAAGTTATACACTATCGAGCTATTACAAAAAATGTTGTATTATAATACATTTTATAAATTTAAATATATATAATGTACATCTATCTCTCTCCCTCTCTCTCTCTCTCTATATGTATATATATGCATGGACGGCGGCACCGGGGGTGGGCAGAGGGGGCTCAAGCCCTCCCACTTTTTTACTTGCCCCCCCCCCACTTTACGGTCATCAATAATGAAGTTATATATGCATGTGTTTAATCGAGCCCCCCCAAAACTTTATAGGACAGCCCCCCACTTTTATAACTGTCCCGCCTGGCCTGATGTATGTATATATATATATATATATATATATATATATATATATATATATATATATATATATAATGTACATATATTTAGTCTACGTTATGGAGTCATCATGCAAATGTTGGTGATTGTATAATCATTTGCACGATTATATTGCATTTTTGAATTTAGCCGCCCACTATTAACGGTTAGCAAAAACTTATATATATATATATATATATATATATATATATATATATATATATATATATATATATATATATATATATATATATGAAATGAGTGGAGATCAACAAAATGTGCACATTATTTATATCAATTCCGAAGAAATTCTATCCTTCAGTCGATCCACAGCCTTCTTAACAAGAGAGTTACTAGTTGTAGGTCTGTTGCTACTACTTGTTTCATTGATGTCCAAAATGGTATTATTATTAATAATATCAGCCTCATTAGTGTTACGGTTACTGTCACGAAAGATTTTCTGAATATATTTTGTATTGCAGTGCACATGTAAACTACACTTTCATGCTTACAGGAACCATTCAACGGGCATAAATTTCTGTCATAACAGTTACAAAGAAATTTAGAAATTTATTGTTTTTTAAGGCAAGACTTATTTCCGCAGAGTTAGAACCTATTATTCTTTGTTCCAAGTTTGGAACAGTAGAGAACCCGTCACGGGACGGGTAAAATTAATTCCCCAAACAGAACAGTTCTGCACCACTTTTATGTCCCCTTACGAAGATTGAAATCAATATATAATGATAATGACTTTAGGTCTCTAATCCTTATTCAAATTTTGAAAAAATATCCTTTACATGATTTGGATTCTAAAAAACTTGTAAAACTTAAGGGGTCTTCATGAGTAATTGAAAAACAGGGAATCTTGCTTAATTGGTGTCCAATGAATATGGATCAAATTTAATGCAAATCTAAAATAAATAATTTTCTAACTGGTTGGTTGTACTAATATTATGCCCCCTAAAACCCTTTAAATATCGGAGTATCTGAATTTAAATGAAAGGCTTTTACTTTCATTGTGCCCCTGTTGCATAAAACTAAATTAAACCATATTCAGAAATATTCCTTAAGCCTTCTTTGTTTATTAATTGCGTAAGCGGTCATCAAGGAAATTCATACAGAGATACAATCGAACATTATATGCACGTTATAGATTTATAGATATTTGTAATATACATTAATATTTGGAGGAAATTCGTTCATTCTATCGATCTTCCAAATATTATTAATGGAAAGTGTCGTTCTTATTAATATCCACGAGATGGGACATTAATTGGTCTTTATTTGACAGGTACATAGCACAAGTGCAAACGGATGCAATTGGTATTTATTTGACCGTTACATCACACCAGTGCAATAAGATGCAATTGGCCTTATTTGATCGGTAAATCACGCAAGTGAAAAGAGATGCAATTGGTCTTAATTTGACCGGTACATCACACAAGTGAAAAAAAGATGCAATTGGTCTTCATTTGACCGGTAAATCACACAAGTGAAAAAAAGATGCAATTGGTCTTCATTTGACCGGTACATCACACGAGTGAAAAAAGATGCAATTGGTCTTAATTTGACCGGTACATCACACAAGTGAAAAAAAAGATGCAATTGGTCTTTATTTGACCGGTCAATCACACAAGTGAAAAAAAGATGCAATTGGTTTTCATTTGACCGGTAAATCACACAAGTGAAAAAAAAGATGCAATTGGTCTTTATTTGAACGGTACATCACACAAGTGAAAAAAAAGATGCAATTGGTCTTTATTTGACCGGTAAATCACACAAGTGAAAAAAAAGATGTAATGGGTTTTTATTTGACCGGTAAATCACACAAGTAAAAAAAGATGCAATTGGTCTATATTTGACCGGTAAATCACACAAGTGAAAAAAAAGATGCAATTGGTCTTTATTTGACCGGTAAATCATACAAGTGAAAAAAAAGATGCAATTGGTCTTTATTTGACCGGTAACTCACACAAGTGAAAAAAAAAGATGTAATGGGTCTTTATTTGACCGGTAAATCACACAAGTGAAAAAAAGATGCAATTGGTCTTTATTTGACCGGTAAATCACACAAGTGAAAAAAAAGATGTAATGGGTCTTTATTTGACCGGTAAATCACACAAGTAAAAAAAGATGCAATTGGTCTTTATTTGACCGGTAAATCACACAAGTGAAAAAAAGATGCAATTGGTCTTTATTTGACCGGTACATCACACAAGTGAAAAAAAGATGCAATTGGTCTTTATTTGACCGGTAAATCACACAAGTGAAAAAAAGATGCAATTGGTCTTTATTTGACCGGTAAATCACACAAGTGAAAAAAAAGATGTAATGGGTCTTTATTTGACCGGTAAATCACACAAGTGAAAAAAAGATGTAATGGGTCTTTATTTGACCGGTAAATCACACAAGTAAAAAAAGATGCAATTGGTCTTTATTTGACCGGTAAATCACACAAGTGAAAAAAAAGATGTAATGGGTCTTTATTTGACCGGTAAATCACACAAGTGAAAAAAAAGATGTAATGGGTCTTTATTTGACCGGTAAATCACACAAGTAAAAAAAGATGCAATTGGTCTTTATTTGACCGGTAAATCACACAAGTGAAAAAAAAAGATGCAATTGGTCTTTATTTGACCGGTAAATCACACAAGTGAAAAAAAGATGCAATTGGTCTTAATTTGACCGGTACATCACACAAGTGAAAAAAAGATGCAATTGGTCTTTATTTGACCGGTAAATCACACAAGTGAAAAAAAAGATGTAATGGGTCTTTATTTGACCGGTAAATCACACAAGTGAAAAAAAAGATGTAATGGGTCTTTATTTGACCGGTAAATCACACAAGTGAAAAAAAGATGCAATTGGTCTTTATTTGACCGGTACATCACACAAGTGAAAAAAAGATGCAATTGGTCTTTATTTGACCGGTAAATCACACAAGTGAAAAAAAGATGCAATTGGTCTTTATTTGACCGGTAAATCACACAAGTGAAAAAAAAGATGTAATGGGTCTTTATTTGACCGGTAAATCACACAAGTGAAAAAAAGATGCAATTGGTCTTTATTTGATCGGTAAATCACACAAGTGAAAAAAAAGATGTAATGGGTCTTTATTTGACCGGTAAATCACACAAGTGAAAAAAAGATGCAATTGGTCTTTATTTGATCGGTAAATCACACAAGTGAAAAAAAAGATGTAATGGGTCTTTATTTGACCGGTAAATCACACAAGTGAAAAAAAGATGCAATTGGTCTTTATTTGACCGGTAAATCACACAAGTGAAAAAAAGATGCAATTGGTCTTTATTTGATCGGTAAATCACACAAGTGAAAAGAAGATGCAATTGGTCTTTATTTGATCGGTAAATCACACAAGTGAAAAAAAGATGCAATTGGTCTTTATTTGACCGGTAAATCACACAAGTGAAAACAGATGCAATTGGTCTTTATTTGATCGGTAAATCACACAAGTGAAAAAAAAGATGCAATTGGTCTTTATTTGACCGGTAAATCACACAAGTGAAAAAAAGATGCAATTGGTCTTTATTTGATCGGTAAATCACACAAGTGAAAAAAAGATGCAATTGGTCTTTATTTGACCGGTAAATCACACAAGTGAAAAAAAGATGCAATTGGTCTTTATTTGATCGGTAAATCACACAAGTGAAAAAAAGGTGCAATTGGTCTTTATTTGACCGGTAAATCACACAAGTGAAAAAAAAGATGTAATGGGTCTTTATTTGACCGGTAAATCACACAAGTGAAAACAGATGCAATTGGTCTTTATTTTACCGGTACATTATACCAGTGCTAACAGATTTATGTAAAACGGTCGCTAGCACAATGTACTCTATTGCCTCGGACGATGAAAAGTTCATAAAATTGTTTGCAATTTCCATACAGCTTAGAAGCATTTAACTCAGAATTAAATGCTAATAAGTTGTTTGATTTCTCTAGGATTACTCCATTATGTTGAGTGTAATAAGACATCAAAAGTTCAAAAGTTTACACTTTGTGCTTTTAAAAAAAATTTACTTCAGTAGATTTTCAGAAATCAAGGGGTCCCTTCCTGGGGCTAACACTTGATTTCTTTATGAGATACATAGACATACGAGTGTTTATTTAAGATTCTCCTTATCTATGGTTTATCTTTCTTGGTTTGGTTTGGCCGGATTCCAAGACAGGAATTCATCTGGTCTGGTGAAGTATTCAACTTAGTGCTGTTATCTGAGGTAGCATCAATAGGAGAAGGTGTACCATTTTTCGTATCAGACAGTGTGTAGCCATGCCGAAGTGATCTAATTTGGGCTTCTAATACTATGTTATTTTGAATTAGAGTAAGAGTTTATTTGTTGGGCAAAGTATCCTCATGTCAGGCTATCTTGACAAAAATGGCGTCTAATATGGCCGATAAATCCATCAACCTACACATTTCTCCTAAACTAATTATTGTGTTTGACGTTCTCACTAATTTTTAGTGGAATTAGATTGATTGATTTTTAAAAATTCTGAAACGGTCGCTCGCAATATGTCACTATCCCACACCCGGCGAATGTGGGGTTTGGGTATATACAAAAATATGGACAATTAATACAAAAGGCGGACACATTGTTTTCTCTGGGTTCAGATAAAAAAAAGTTTACATCTAAAAAGCAGTATTTCCAATATGGTGGCCAAGTACTGTTCATCTAATCGTTACAGATTTGAACTATTCAATCCGATTGTGTCTATTGTATTTATTTATTCACTAATGCAGTTGGCAAATGCATCAATAGTTCAATTTCTTCCATGGTAATATGATTTGTATTGTTCAATAAAGCGTATATAATCTATGATTATATTAAAGCTGAGTTAATGAACGTTTGCTTCCCTAGGCTTTTGTCTTGTATATATTTTAAGCACACAAATTACATGCTGAAATATTACTTAATTTTGGGATTGAGTTATGATTGAAAAAAAATCCGTTTTAACCGTTCTAATGAATCGTAAATTGCAATTATCTCACCAAGTGAACAATTTTCTGTCTGTTTGTCATTCTCTTTCATTATCATTGTATCTTGTTTGCTCTTCCCTCTTATTTATACTGTATCTATCACTTGCGCTTCACACACACACACACACACACTCTCTCTCTCTCTCTCTCTCTCTGTTTAAAGTCAAAGGTAATAAAGAAATGACAAAATAAAAAGATAGGAATATTGATAAGAGCGGCAGTTTCTCATTGATCACATTTTGGAATAAGAGGTAAGAGTGAGATTAAGGAAAAGACAACTCAGGTTTAGATGCTTTTGCTTGGTCTATCTATTTTGTGGCATATCAACCCTTTTGGGGTTATTTAATGCTGAAATACAATATCTACAAAAATGTGATCCATTAGGTCATAAATAAAGTGTGATATCACCGTATTTAACTCGGAGTTTGAGAGGAAAAGAGCGATAAAAAAAGAAAAGATATATATATATATATATATATATAAATATATATACATATATATATATATATACACACACAAACATACATATATATATATATATATATATATATATATATATATATATATATATATATATATATATATATATATATATATATATATATATATATATATATATATATATACGCGGCACAATCACGTTGACACACCGGTTCCCGTTAGATCATCGAAGTTAAGCGGCGGCGAGCCTGGCCAGTACTAAATGGGTGACCATTTAGGAATACCAGGTGCTATATGTGCTCTCTGCTTATCTCGGCAGTCGTCTTGTATTACTACTTGCCATTGGAATCAAGCAATGCCGACTTACAAATTCACGCGCGGGCAGCCCCATACGTCGAAATCGACGGGAGAGTCCATCATATATATATATATATATATGAGGAATAAAAGAAACAATATCTCAGACAAAATGTGAAAATAAAAATGGAATAATTGAACTTTAATTAAAGTTCTGCTACCGACTGATGATGATTGTATTTTACAATCGAAATATTTTTGTAAAACTATTCAATATGTGTTTTTGAGTTTATTTTTGCTAGTTGTTGATTAGCTTATCCTTTATTCCATTTTTATTTTTACACACATATATATATATATATATATATATATATATATATATATATATATATATATATATAGTACTTCAGGTGACGCGGTAAAACGGAAGTCACCTAATTTACGGATATAAAAAGTATAATATAAGAAAGGGAATAGGAAATAAATAAAAAATCGATGGCTAAAATCCGAACAAAAAGGAAATGATTAGACGAAACAACAAAAGACGGTTAGTGAAAATACATATTGTAATTTAGGAGTATTCAGGTCAATATTTAAGCTGATGATGAAGACTTAAAATACAAACAGCGAAAAGCATTAGATGCGTATATGTTGTGACTAGCACATATTGAGATCATAATTCCATTTGAAAACAATAAAGGATACGATGCTGATAATGAGTACTGATTGTAATTTAGGCTTTGTTTGCCTTGTTTTTTTTAATTGTTTTTGCTTTATTTTATATAATTAGCACTGATGATAGCCACACCAAGAAATAAATGCACAGGAGAATTTTACATATATCTTGGTGTAAGCCGTAACGATTGTTTGCTGAATAAAAACAAGGTTTTGTGAAATGATGTGAATCTGTCCTTTACAACATTGAATATGGTATAAAATATTAAAAAATTATTGTATATATATGATCGACTATCCCGTCGATTTCAACGTATGTGTGCCCCGCCAGGGGCTGCCCGCGCATGTAATTGTAATTGCAACAACACCTCACCTGAGTCGACACTGCTTGATTCCAATGGCAAGTAGTTAAAGACGACTGGAAACAATGCCGAAGAGCACACATAAAGCACCTGGTCACCCATTTAGTACTGGCCAGGCTCGACGTCGCTTAACTTCGGGAACCGGTGTGGCAACATGATTATGCTATATATATATATATATATATATATATATATATATATATATATATATATATACATATATATATATATATATACATATATATATATATATAAACATATATATATATATATAAACATATATATAAACATATATATATATATAAACATATATATATATATATATATATATAAACATATATATATATATATAAACATATATATATATATATATATATATATATATATATATAAACATATATATATATATATATATATAAACATATATATATATATATATATATATATATATATATATATATATATATATATATATCCTTTTTGGCTCATAACAACTAGAAATTAATCTTTTACTACTTACCCCAAACGAAAGCACTAACATTTGAGTTTTCTCTTCCTTATTCTACTTTTTCTCTTACCACTCAAGGTGAAACCTATAGTAAACAATAACTCGTTTACATAAGCTGATGTATTTTTCGCATTAAATAATTTCAAAATGGCGGAAATCGTGGTTTGGGCGGCCATCTTGGATTGAATCTCTTTTATAAGCCAGAATCTGCCTTGTAACGAGTGGATGCACTGAATCTTGCGATACGTGTATGTATATCATCTGTGTTTTATCCTAGTATTTTTCACCCGTTCCTTTTCGTTTTGTTTTTTCTCTTCGTTCCTTCTTGTGCAGGCATCTTCTTAAGTCTAGAAAACAACAAAGATCAGTGAGTGTCTTTTTTGTTTTTGTTTTTCGATGTATCACATCTCTATAGCCGGACACGTCCACCGTGGGTCTCACTTAAACTTGTCATTACCTTTTCTTTTAACCTTGATATTTTAAGTCGAGGAGATCGATTCAGCTGTTGCTTAGAAATATTCTTTTCGTCAGTTACAAAGAACTAAACAGAGAAATACAAGAAGATAACAAAAGATGACGATACGGTTACAAACAGATGGAGAAACGAGATACTAATTTTATGTTATAAAAAATGAGAAAATGAAAACAGATACGCAAGAGATAAAATATCATGTAAAAAAAGAAAAAAACAAGAAAACATAGAAATGTTTTTAATGAAGGCACACTCATGTGAATAAAAGACAAATATTAGATCAATATGGCGTCTCGGCCGGACAAGAGTTATTAAAAACATTAGGAAACCTGCGCGCCATTCTGTTATCTAGTAACGACAAAATTAATGGCGTTCTGCCTCGTTTCTTCCATTTTGTTTGCAAATATATTCGGTGTCACATCGAGATTAATACTTGCGTTTGAATAATTTTGTGAAATTATAGAAAATATACAATAAAAAAGCCCATAAAAAACTACGGAAATAGCCGTAAAGTTTTACAGGGAAAAAAGTCACGAAAAGAAATCATAGTAACATTTCTGTGTTTTCCTTCAACGGAACGATTAACTGTCGTATTTTACGCTATTGATTTTTTCTAATACTATATTAGCCCGGAAAGTTCCTCGGTGTTGTATTCTAAGTGACTCGGCACAAAATATAGTTCGATGCCACGAAGATCGCATGCGTTCCGACTAGTTGCTCCGTCAATCGCTCTACGTCCACGCTGTGTTTGAAGATCCGCAGAACTTTGGTGTTTATGCAGCTATATCAGAAACGAAGTACGGGGTCAGTTCTGTGGATGATCCGAAGATGTCTTCTTCTGTGGACGTCTCCTAGGTTTTACGGGACCATTGTGGTATAGCTGGTCCATGTATGTCTCCCAGGGTCGAATCTTATCTTCCTAGCACAGATTCTGGAGGCCACGAACCGCATGTGGAGGTAAGTCAGTCGCATTAAGCATTAGGTCTCTCGTGTTTTAGAAAACATGTGCGTTGGGACTAGAAATAATTAAATCTACACCTTAAATACAGTGGATAATAGTATAAGAAATGAACATGATATTTCTTATCTTTTTATAAATATATAATTTATTTCTTAAGATTCCATTCTTTCATCAGCCAACGCTGACGCAAGTTATACGTTGAGGTCATGCTTCAAGCCATAGATGTAAATTCTGTTATTAGCACCCAGAAAGTAGCAGATGATCTCGCCATCTCATACTCTTGTATGGTTCGTCACATTCACATACGCAACAAGAACACTTGGAACCTGCAAATCGTGCATATTTCAAAACTTTTGACTAACTCAAATATATACGAGGTGTGTCTGAAAAGTAACCGGATAGTGTAACAAATAATTTATTTCAATTTCGAATAAAAAAACATTTCTTCTTCAAAGTAACCCCATCGACTATAGTGCATGTTCCTATCATTCGCTGCCATCCCTTTATGTATTGCTGGAATGATTAATCTAAGATGCCCCTTTGCTCCGTCATTATGACACCCTGTATACCTTCTACATCTTAAAAACGGGTTACCTTGATTATCCTTTTCATTTTGGGCAAAAGAAAAAGTCACATGCGACAAAAACAGATAAATAAGGAGGTTTATCCAGTACACCGATGTTCTTCTCGGCCAAGTACTGCCGGATACTCAGGGGATGTATTAAATACAAATGCCTCATAATCTGAAGGCTGTGCGTTCTATCCATGTACATGGGGGTAGATTGCCATTTACACTTTAATCACAAGCCTTCTGATCGCCACAAGTTGGTTTCTTGCGTCTGGTTGGTAATTCTCATGGCTCGCATCCGTCGCCCTAAGTTCTGTTCTTAGATCAGAAAAGACTAAAAATCGACGGACGGTGATTTGCTTGAGTCGGCCGCCTGGCACAAATAAGGTCGCAGAAAGAAAAAAGTCAACACAGTTTCAAAGTACCAATCGATTAATTTACGGATCGTCGATACAATTTTTATGCAATAAAACCTTTTTTGAACACTATGTAGATTTTGCACAGATATTACCATTAAATTTGATACCGTTTCGTCAGAGTGAGATTTTATAGTAGTGGTTTGGGTGCAGGGCCTAAGATCAAGAGATCTTCTCAAAGCTGTAGACTCCACTGGCAGTTGTTAGACTGTCTGCTGAGATGCCCAAACCTTGCGTATGATCGGACAGGGGTTAGAGGCTAGTTAATTATTTAGTCTTTTTACTCTTTTCTTCCAACCAAATAATTATCAATTAATGTTTCACGCAGCTTAGCCAATTGTGACTTCTTAGCGATTTTCCTCAAACAATCTCATTGATCAACTTTTTCGTCCTATTAGCTTATTTCGATTTCGGAAATTTTCCCCCGTGCCTTATTGTGAGGACAGACGTATCTCTTCGTATCAGATCTCAGTGGTCAGCTTTTTTGTGCTATCAACTTATTTCCATTTTTAGACGTAGCCCCCGCCGTCAGCAATTCATACGTGTCCATCACTTTTTTCTTTCCAGATTTCTGCAAGCGCATAGAACCAATCTGAACCCGTTTTCCTTTTATGATTGACCGCAAGTTCTCGTGTGAAACTTGATAATTCTATTCCTCACTTCTATAAATAAGGGGTTGCCTTTGCGGCGACAAATGCGCACAACAGACGGCCCTGATATTAAACATCTTCACTTGTTAACGAATCTGAATTGACTCTTTAAATAAACTAGCAAATATATGCTCTCGCCGGTCGCATATTTTTGCTTGCCGGGGAAGATGGCACCATGACGAACGAACGCATACTACACTAACCCCCTAAAAGGGGGAGGTAATGCCTGGGAGGACAGTACTATGACGAACGAACATATACTAAACTAGTTCCCTTAATTAGCACTGAAAGATAATAATATTATAGTTTAGGCTTTAGACAGACAGATACCAAATAGCCATTAGTAATAGAAGTAATAGTATAGTTTCTGCTTCCGACAGATAGATACCAAATCTCCATAAGTAGTAGATGTAATAGTATAGTTTATCTCTCGTCATCAATCTGTTTCTGCCTTTTTTGTCTCTGCATCTCCCCATTTCGTTCTATTTCATGCGTGCCATAAAATAATTTATTCATGAATATTAGACTTTTATAGTAACGGATGGACCAAATAACACATAATTGTTCTCCATCTCTCATTAACATTAACCAAGTTGAAATAATCTTGTACCAACAATTATAATAGTGTATGAATGTAGAATATATAAATATGGTGTCTTTGTCTCTCTATCTTTCGGTTTGTATGTCTCTCCGTCCGGAGATGCAAATTAAAACAAAGCCCTATACCAGGATCACACACAACTTTTATGGAGTAAAATTAAATAAGAAATCCAATGGTGATGTTCATTTTGTATCATTTTTTCTCTCTTTACATTACTGTTGTGGGGTCTGCATCTGCGCTGTACATTCATAAACAGCAAAGCTTATTTGTGTTATTTGGATGATTCGGACTACTGTTCTCATCTTGGATGTTGTTATTCTAACAACGTTTTGGCCGATTTAACCCCAACCTTCTCTAGATGTATTTTGTCGAACTCGGGGATCTTTCTGTCGAACTCGGAAATCTGTACGGAATTTAGACCGGAACTATTTATTTAATCAACGCGGGTAGCATGCTCTCGTTCCGTCAGCCATGACCGGGTAGAAGTCTAAAGTAATTCGTAATTATATTCTTAGTATCGCCCGCACTGAGGATTGAACCCTCAACATCCAGAAGAGTGTCATTTAGAACTGAATTTTACGTAGTACTTTATCTGTTACGCACGGGTCCTGAGAACAGTAGTCCAAATAATACAAATAATACAAATTATCAATCCTCATCTCAAAAAGTCAGAAATATGAAAGCAAAACTGATGTTTGACTTTATTTTAGCAAATGAAAAAAGAATGAAAAAAAATGGTAATATTCTGGGTTGGAAGCAAGAATATATATGGGCCCAACTTCATTCCCGAAAACGCCAGTATAACATATAGTGTTAAATATGTGGTGTTAGAGAGAAAAACAAAATGAATGTCGGAAAGATTCTAGCAAAAGTAGGAACGAATAGAAAAACAATATGAAAAGAGAGAGCAAAAAATAAATAAGAGAGGACAATAAAAATATAGATTACATAACATTGTCGCTGCTGGTTTGGTATTATTAGACTAGGCTCTGTTTAGCAGAGAGCTTAAAAATAATATAGATTATAACATTCTTACGTTACAAGTTATTATCTCTATGAATAAATGCGTGAATGAGTAAACAATGTTTCAGAGATTTTTTATTAGTGTTGTCCTCTAACTTTTAATGTAATGTCTGCTACTGTGCAATCTATGGTGGATATCGACTCGTATCCGAGTCTGACCATCAATCAAACACTAATAAGCTGTCGCGGATGCCTAAAATAAGCATGCCACTTCACACCTGCCAAGGATTTACAGCCCAAATCACAAATGTGAGAAACATGATTTCCTAGAACTCCTGCATTCTCGACAGTTTTTGTTGTTTCTTATCATCTTTAATTTCAATGGAGTTTCCATGACACTTCAACTCACCTGCAGATGGTCACCTGTTTTCACACGTGTCACAGGTGTCGACTGGCATCGTAATGTCAGCCACAGTCAGTTGACACGCAAACATAGATCCATTTTATTAATTCGTACGCAATATATATATATATATATATATATATATATATATATATATATATATATATATATATATATATGAGAAAGGAAGGATAAAGGTAATCCGACGTAATGGGAAATGAAAAAGGAAAAACCAAAAGATGTTTTTTTTTTATGTATTCATCAACGTTTCGTCTTTATTTATAAGACTTCCTCAGGATGATAATTTTAAGAAAAATGTCATGCAAGTGCATAGAAATATTTGGTTTACATGATGGGTCAATAAGAAGAAGTAGTAGCCACTACTGGAAGCGCAGGACCGAGGTCCGGGCTGAGAGAATCCGGTGGCAGGGAATGAAATTAATGTGGATGGCTGTGAGTGAAAAAGTGAAGGGGTGGGGAAAAGGGGAGGGGGAGGCTCTGTGTTTTTTGGTGTGTAAGTATTGTCATAGTTTTAGAAAAGAAACATCTTTTGATTTTTCCTTTTTCATTTCCCCCACACATACACACATATATATATATATATATATATATATATATATATATATATATATATATATATATATATATATATATATATATATATATACAGAGCGTTGAAAAGAAATCAATAAAGTGCCCGATCTAAATGCGAGAGTTAAAATACAAATTATTTATTTAAAAACTATACATTATATATTCCAGAGGCGTACAATGGTTTCATTGACGTGGGTAGACCGTTACTGTGTGCCCTATCAACCCATATTAAATCTTCGACACTCACGAAATGAAGACAGTTTGTAAAAATTGAATCCAACAATTACCGTTTTCATCGTCCGGTGAATTCTCTCAAGTGTCCCTTTTGAGGAAAGTACCAAGTTTACGCGCTGCCTATACGGATGCATGGGCCTTAATTGTAATTATTTAAATATAACTTAATTTCTGATTACGGATGTTGCATGTTTGTCTGTTTCTATTGCATATTCATATTTAGAATTGATGGTGTGTAGTGTAATTTATTTACAGACTGGAGAGTGGGTTAAGTACTTATACCCAATATAAGCAGGAGAAAAGAAAACTAAAAAAATAAACGGGTACATTACCAAATTAATCGGTTATGTCCATTTACAACATACCGATAAGTATACTGTGAATCTTCGTACATACGCACCCATACATATACATATCTACGCATCCACACACATATACGTACCAGGTTTCTTTCTCAATATAGACAGATTTAAACTCACGTAGATTGTGGAAATTTCTAGACGTTTTTCTAAGTAAGTCAACGGTTACTTCCCTTTGTTGAAAGGTCAGGGGGGGGCCTACGTGCAGGTCGAAGGTCATATGGATATTGCGTAGGTGTTATGCGGTGAAGGCCATGTGTCACGTGATTTCTATTTTTAGCAATGATGCAATTTGTCGTGTCTGGATATATCGGCGCGAAATTTAATCAGAACAGAGTCGCACACCGGAATGACAAGACGTGTTAAAACTGTTTCTCCGTCCAAGTGGGGACGTTAAATTCAAGAACAGAGTTGGTCGTTGAAGTCGACACATGTTAAAACTGTTTCTCCGTCCACGTATGGGACGTTAAATTTGCAAGAATTTCTACTCGAGGAAATTTAAGAGATATGATATCTCTTGGCTGTATTACATGTTGTTTATGTAATATTTTCCCCTCGGTCAAGAATTGTCCTTGGGAAGTTGTTTCAAGCCAGAGACTTGAAATAAGGAGATTGGAGTATGTGAACGAGACAACGAGATAGCTCCGGGAACGAAATTGCCTATGTTGAAGAGATTGGCTCCCGAGAAGTGAAATACTTTGCTGTCGAGAAGATTCTAATCAGAGATTAAGAATCATTGAGATTGATCGTCTTTGCACACAGATCGATTTGAGATGATATTCAACTGTGCCAGTTGAATCAGTCACATACGCGCGTGTTCACCATTCAAGACGAACGATGGAAAATAGTGAGTATTGTGTTTATTTGAAATGTGTACTGTTCTTGTGCCATACATATTGCGTCGGATTTGCTAAAAGAAAATATTGAAGAAAAAGAAGAAAAGAACTTTCTGACGGACGTTTGATAAAATAAAAAAGAGTTAATTTTATCGTGGAAATTATGTTGGACTTCGACACGGTTTGTTAATTTTATTTCTTTTGATTGTAAATTTGGTGAAAAGTAAAAAAAGAGACTTTTGATTGATTTGTAAGAATACGGACTTTATAGTAAGTTCATGTTTCAAAAGGATTTATTCCTTAACTTAGATTGTGTCAATTTTTGTTGTATCTACCTTAATGTTCAGAGATACTGATGTTGTATTTTTTTGATTCTTATTTTTTTTGCATGTTATCCAGGAATAATTTATTTATTCCAGCTTTGGAAAAAAAAGCAGTCCAGGCTATCTTTTTTTTGTAAATAAAACTATATTTTAACTTTTACGAACATCTTGTATTCCCTTTCTCCTCTTGTATTACTACTTTCCTTATCTCTTGTTATAATTTTTTTATGATAATTGTCCTAGATAACATGACCATCGTTTAGAGCGGTTTTTCGTTAACGACACGAAAATTCCGACATTCTGCTTTTTTTTGTTGCCATTAAAAGAATTCTGCTTTTTTTTTATTAAAAGCGATTCTGCTTTTTTTGTTATTAACGGCCATTCTTTTTTTGGTCCCATTTTCGTTTTACAATGGACGTATTGAAACGATATACTGGAATAATATCTATTTCTTTCTATTAAAATTATTATCCTAGATTCGTTTGGGTGAACGTATTCAGATGATGTGCTGGAAATAATCTAATTAATTTTCTTTCTATTAAAAGCATTTTACTTCTTGTTTCATATTTCGCGTGTTGGAAAAAATACTCGAAAATGTGCTACTAGTTTGTATTTGGATTGGGTTTCTTCTATTGCTATTTTTTGGTACTAAGTCAATGAAGGAACTTACTTCAAGTTATAATCTCCTTTCTGCCTTTGGCGCCAAGTTGCGTGTGTCAGACGTGTTACACGGGATTCGGCAGCCCATCGTTACAATTAAAACGTAGTCAAATACGAGATGTTCAGGTTTTAATACTGTTTTAAGCTGACTGCTTTTTTTCTTTTTCTTTTATGTATTTTATGTGAAAATTGCATTTTTTAAGAGTCAGATCGCCATTGTTGTTCGCCACGTGGAGTCATTTTTGTGAATTTCCCGCGTATTCTAAGTCGCCATTTTTGTGAACTGTTGAATGTTGGATATTGAATGATTTTTGTGTAATTATTTTTCCCTTGAGAATTTTGCTTTGAATGATAAGTGGAATTGTTAGAATTACATTTGAACGACTTTGGTTAACTATGGTACAGCCTTTTTCCATTTTTTTTGTAGGAATCTTACTTAGATAATTTTACGTTGTAATTTTCCCGCCATTGAGAAGACGTTTAGCGCCTATTTTAGGTTAGCCCACACCTGATCGCCATATTGTATTTTGTTCATAATGGCGTCTACCCCCACTGTTAATCTCCTTGTAGAAAGGCGAGATATTGTAAAAATTAAAATTGATACTATTATTGATGTTCTTGGGGGTGGCGAGGGGGAGAACCGGGAATTTGTTTCTTCCCAGAAGGTTAGGGTTAAGGAACTCTTTGCGTCCATTGATTCGCTCAATGAGCAGATCACAAGTGCCTATATTGAGAGTGAGTCTCGCGAAGAGATGTCTGAGAACTGTCGGAGCGAAACGTTATATCGTATCCATGTGGATCGACGTTTCGGCGAATTGGAGAGCATGTGGAAGGATGAGGGCTCCCCACATAATAGAGAAGGGGAGAAGCCTAAAGCGTCCCTTTGTAGTGTGACACCAAAACTTGTCTGTCCTGTTTTCGACCCCATGAGTTTGGAACGCGACAGATTGGCGTATCTCAACTTCTCGAAGGAGTTCGTAAATTGCGTGTCAAATATACCCAGTGAGTCCACGAGGTTGATTATTCTGAAAAATCACCTCGGGGGATATGCCTACCGAATAGTGGAACATCTTTCCATCTTGGACGCCAACTTTGAGGCAGCGATGGAGATCCTAGATAGAGAATTTTTAGATAAAAAGTTTATTGTAAACTCTATTTTTAAAGATCTCCATAGTGCTAAACCTCTTGGGGATTCAGATACTAACTCGGTGAAGAGCTTTCTAACTAAGGTGAAAGCTCAAATATACGAGCTGAAAAACTCCTTTGGTATGGATTTTCTAGAGGAGGAGGCCCCCGGCAATCTGTTGCTAAGTAGCATTATTTTTGAAAAACTTCCTATTTCTGTGAGACGGGAGCTGATTCATACCGTCAATGGTAATTACCCATCTCTGGGAGATATCTTTGATAATTATTCTGAGGTGTTGCGCACGTTGGACATCGTCAAGCCCAGGATGGTTAAAACTGTAAAGCCCGTCGCCAAACCGCGTTCGTCTGGTTCCTTTAGATTCAGGCCCGCTAGTGCTGTTAAGAAGCCCTCCACTTTGGAGAACTTTTTTGTAAAAACTAAACCCAGTCGACATAAGTGCTTCCTCTGCAGTAGTGACGGCCATATTGCTTACTATTGTGGGAAGTATCCCTCTCTAAGGGATCGGTTACAACGATGCCAATTGGCTAAGTTGTGTACCCGTTGTACTAGCCCGTTCCATAACGCCGAGGCGTGCCCTGGTAAAAGTGGTCGTCTCCGCCCCTGTTGGAAATGTAAAAGTTGCGAACATGCAGGTGCGTTATGCCCTGACTTTGACAAGTCTCGGCTGGATACTAACCCCTGTCTCCAGGTGGGAGAAGTGAATCTTCTCCTGCCTATAATTAAAATTGACGTGGTCAATAATGGAGTTGTAAAATCTTTCAATTGTCTGTTGGATTCAGGAAGCCAGCGCTCCTATTTGTCTGATGTAGTTCTGGACCTATTGAATTGCCGTTCTATGCCTGTAAGGAGAAGGGACTTCTTTATTAAGACTTTTCTCGGAACGGCCAGAAGGAGCCTAAATGAACTCGAGTTGCGGGTCAAAGTGCCGAACTCTGAGTGTGTTATACCCTTTTTGGTGGACGAAGGCTTGGACCTTCAGTTTCACGTCAGGGGTCTGTTTACTGCTATTGAAAGTATTATTGCGGGTGGGAGGAAATTGGCTGCTGACTTTTCAAATGTTGAAAATGATTGTATTACTGTACATGGTTTGGTAGGTGTTGACCTACTGATGTATTTGGGACCCATGAAGTTGTCTCCCTTCATGAATGGGTCTGTTTTTGAGTTTCCTCAAGGAATTGTGCCTTTTGGAGATATGTCCAATTTTGTGAGTCCTGTTATGAAGAAAACGGATGTCTCCGTTGTTGGCGCGAATTACAGCCAAGTTGTGTCCGAACACTCACGGTGTCTTATGACACATGTTTATGTTGTGCTTGAGCCGAAGTCTCAATATTTCGACCCTTTCGATAGTTTTGTTGATTCTTCTGTGGAAAGAGCCGTGGACAAGCTCTTTAGTTTGGAAACACTAGGAGTTACTGAGAACTCTGTAAGTGATTATGACAAGAATAAAATTGATGCCTTTCGCAGTTCGATCTCGTACCGAGACAGTTGCTACTATGTTAGTTTGCCATGGGACGAGGGAAAGTTGCCTTCTGTTCCTTCCAACCATCAAGTGTCTTTGAACGTGCTTGATAAGGTTGTCACTCGTTTGACGAGGCAGGGTCTATATGAGGACTACTGTCAGGTTTTCTTAGAGCAAGAGAGGGAGGATATTATTGAGAGAGTGGAAGTGAATCCAGAGGATTTCACTCATTATACTTGGATTCCTCACCGTCCGGTTATTAAGGCTAATGGTCAGAGTACCACAAAGATAAGGCCGGTGTTCAACTGTTCGTTGCGAACAGGTGGACATACCTCTCTAAATGATTGTGTCTATCCGGGAATTAACCTTTTCACGGATATGCTAGAGTTATTGTTGAAGTTTCGTATGGACCGTTATGTCCTGTTGGCTGACGTCCGTAAGGCCTTTCTCATGATTCGGTTGGAAACCGAAAGAGATAAGAATCGGTTTTGTTTTTTTGTGAAATTGAATGATAAACTGGTATGTTATCGTTACAAAACATTGATTTTTGGGTTTGTGGCCAGCCCATTTATTCTCAACTTCGTCATTAGACATCATGTTGAAAAATACCCTCATAGTTTATGTAGGGATATGCTTATGGAAAATTTTTATGTGGATAATCTTATAAAAACTCACAATTCACAGAAAACTTTGTTGGACCTATACCTGAATGCAATGAGTATCATGCAGGATGGTAATTTTTCATTAAGGTCCTGTAATTCCAATAGTGATGTTTTGACCACTCGAATGAAAGCTGACAAAAGTTTTGTCACCCATGATTCTCCTCTGGAGAGGGTGTTGGGTTATGAGTATGATCCTGTGCAGGATAATTTGCATGTGGCGGTCGGTTCCTTGGATGTGCCGGCTGATACAAAAAGGGGCATCCTATCGCAGAACTCTTCCATATTCGACCCTTTGGGGCTTGTTTTGCCTGTGACTATCAAGGGAAGGGTAATACTCAGTGAGATATGGAAAACTCAGGTGTCATGGGATCAGAAGATACCGGAGAGTTTGCAGCTCACTTGGAACAAGTTGTTTCCTGAGTTGATGAATCTGCATAGTGTGAGGATCCCCAGATGTGCTGTTGATTCCTCTGCGCCTGCCACGTTAATAATCTTTTGTGATGCTTCACAACAAGCCTTTGGCTTTGCGGCTTACATTTTCCAGTATGGGGCTGCTAAATTAATAAGAACCAGGCCAAGTGGCCAAAATTTATTTGATTAAGTTGGAGCAATCCTTGCTTCTTCCCAGGGAAGAGTCCTTTTTGTTGAACCCCTCCAACCGTGAGATTCCTCCGTTGGTGGCGAAGTTGGATCTTTACCTGGATGATAAAAGTTTGATAAGGTCTGGGGGAAGGATTGGTAAAGCCAGCCTTTACCCTCCGGAAATTTTACATCCGATTTTGTTACCTCGAGGCAGTCATATAACTGATTTGATTGTTATGGACTGTCATCTCAAATGTAAGCATTTGGGTATTGCAGCTACCCTCAGCAAACTCTGTTTGTCAGGTTTCTGGATACATAAATCCAGGCAGGCAGTGAAGTCGGTTATCTCTGCCTGTGCTCTGTGTAAAAGATACAATGCCGTATCTTTCAAATACCCCAAGGTAACCAATTTACCTAAGCACAGAGTTAATTTTGTGAAGCCCTTCAACCATACCGGGATAGACTTTACTGGTCACTTGTGGGTTGAAGATGAAAGGGGACCGCAAAAAATGTATATATTACTTTTTACGTGCTTCAATGTGAGGGCGGTTCATTTGGAGTTAGTAGGTGACATGTCTACCCACTCAGTGATATTATCATTGGTGAGATTTTTTAATATTTATGGGGTGCCTTCCCATATATACTCAGACAATGCTAAATCATTCGTTGCTGGATGCGGTTTGATTAAGCAAGTGCTGGTGTCTGACGAGTTCGAAGAGAAGTTTAGTACCTTTGACATCAAGCACCAGACGATACCTTTATATTCTGCTTGGTTCGGCAGTGTTTGGGAGCGTCTTGTTAAGACGGTGAAAGTTTGTCTTTATAAGTTAGTGAGTCGGCAGAAGTTGGGTTATTTTGAACTTCTTTCTGTGTTGTCTGATATACAGAATGCCATTAACTCACGTCCTCTAACTTATAGATGTTCTGGAGATGATGGTTTGGATATTATATCTCCAAACGTGTTTATTCGCCCGTATTGTAATAGTGCTGTTTTTATAAATTCTGAAGAATGTTTTCTTGAGAATTCTCCTCCTTCTAGGAGTGACCTTTTGGAGAAGTTGAAACAAAGGGATCTTCTCTTAAAGAGATTTAAGGTTTTATGGTACGAAGAATACCTGCTCGGCTTGAGAGAACTGAGTGGTGATCTGTACCAATCTGATTTTGGTGATGTCATCGCGATAGGCTATGTGGTTCTTGTTAAGAACCCAGCCAAAGCTCGCCCATATTGGTCTTTGGGTAGAGTGATAGGTTTGACTCCAGGTGATGATTCTCATATTAGATCTGCCCTGATTAAGAAGGCAGATGGTTCCTCTCAGGAACATTCTTTGAGACACCTTTTTCCGATGGAGTTGTCGGTTACACATTCCCATCAGGCCTCGGAGGTTCCTGATGTGGTCCAGCCGGATGTTGCTGGTGGAGATCATTCCTCGACTTCCAATTCTAGACCCATTCGAACTCGCAAGAAGGTGAGTGAACAGGATGATGAGTATTTGTGGTATTGATGTGTGCATGAGACATGTATAGACATTGTACATTTTTTTTTCTTTGTCGGGAGAGTGTGGAAATTTCTAGACGTTTTTCTAAGTAAGTCAACGGTTACTTCCCTTTGTTGAAAGGTCAGGGGGGGGGGCCTACGTGCAGGTCGAAGGTCATATGGATATTGTGTAGGTGTTATGCGGTGAAGGCCATGTGTCACGTGATTTCTATTTTTAGCAATGATGCAATTTGTCGTGTCTGGATATATCGGCGCGAAATTTAATCAGAACAGAGTCGCACACCGGAATGACAAGACGTGTTAAAACTGTTTCTCCGTCCAAGTGGGGACGTTAAATTCAAGAACAGAGTTGGTCGTTGAAGTCGACACATGTTAAAACTGTTTCTCCGTCCACGTATGGGACGTTAAATTTGCAAGAATTTCTACTCGAGGAAATTTAAGAGATATGATATCTCTTGGCTGTATTACATGTTGTTTATGTAATATTTTCCCCTCGGTCAAGAATTGTCCTTGGGAAGTTGTTTCAAGCCAGAGACTTGAAATAAGGAGATTGGAGTATGTGAACGAGACAACGAGATAGCTCCGGGAACGAAATTGCCTATGTTGAAGAGATTGGCTCCCGAGAAGTGAAATACTTTGCTGTCGAGAAGATTCTAATCAGAGATTAAGAATCATTGAGATTGATCGTCTTTGCACACAGATCGATTTGAGATGATATTCAACTGTGCCAGTTGAATCAGTCACATACGCGCGTGTTCACCATTCAAGACGAACGATGGAAAATAGTGAGTATTGTGTTTATTTGAAATGTGTACTGTTCTTGTGCCATACATATTGCGTCGGATTTGCTAAAAGAAAATATTGAAGAAAAAGAAGAAAAGAACTTTCTGACGGACGTTTGATAAAATAAAAAAGAGTTAATTTTATCGTGGAAATTATGTTGGACTTCGACACGGTTTGTTAATTTTATTTCTTTTGATTGTAAATTTGGTGAAAAGTAAAAAAAGAGACTTTTGATTGATTTGTAAGAATACGGACTTTATAGTAAGTTCATGTTTCAAAAGGATTTATTCCTTAACTTAGATTGTGTCAATTTTTGTTGTATCTACCTTAATGTTCAGAGATACTGATGTTGTATTTTTTTGATTCTTATTTTTTTTGCATGTTATCCAGGAATAATTTATTTATTCCAGCTTTGGAAAAAAAAGCAGTCCAGGCTATCTTTTTTTTGTAAATAAAACTATATTTTAACTTTTACGAACATCTTGTATTCCCTTTCTCCTCTTGTATTACTACTTTCCTTATCTCTTGTTATAATTTTTTTATGATAATTGTCCTAGATAACATGACCATCGTTTAGAGCGGTTTTTCGTTAACGACACGAAAATTCCGACAAGATGCAACGATATCATACCTTGCCCCGAGATCTTTAACCGGTATACGACTGCACTATATTTTTGAAATTAACAGTTATGCGAATTTACATGCAAACAACCAAAGGATACAATTTAAATTTTATATAATAATAATAATAATAATAATAATAATAATAATAATAATAATAATAATAATAATAATAATAATAATAATAATAATAATGATTATGATGATGATGATGATGATGATAATAATGATAATAATAATAATAATAATAATAATAATAATAATAATAATAATAATAATAATAATCCTCCACTCTATAATAATGGCCAATATGTATTTATGTCTATATATTTATATATACTAATTATATATATATATATATATATATATATATATATATATATATATAATAATAATAATATTTCCTTTTTTAGCTTCATCGTTATCATACGTTATTTTATATCAAAATAAATATTATTGCGAACGCTAGCGAAGCATATTCCCCCCCCGTCATTTTTGACACAGGGTGTACACTCGTAAGTACATAGTTACCATCCATTTTTTTTCTTTTGCCTTATATCATACAAATAAAATGCATCACATTTTTTGCGACTTTTATCTCCCAAGTTAGTCCTTTGATTTAGTGGCTTCCATAACTATTAATCTCGTAAAAAGCTTAAGTTTCAATCAGAATACATCGCCATCATATTCGATAATTTATGAGACGAAAGCGATCAGATGCTGGGAATCTGTCCATTTTCTCTGTCCAAGTCTGTCCAAGTCGATCCGGTGCTCGACTGATAACGCCACATCAAACCCAACTTCTTTCGTTTCTTTATTCGCATCCATTGAAACCACATTATTTATTGAATTAACTTGTCAGTGACTGTTATGAAACTTATATATGAGCATACACATAAGCGTGACAGACTAAAAAAAATTTATTTCATACTAGATCATGAAAAAAACAACGAAAATACTATTTCAAAGTTGAGCGTAACTGACGAACGAACATTAAATTTCAAATCATGTGTAGCAGACAAAGAAAATGATATTTCTAATTATGTAACATACTGACGAAAATGCTATTTCAAAGCTAAGTGTGACAGACAAACGGAAATGCTATTTCTAATTATGTTACAGACTAACGAAAATACTATTTCAAATTACATGTTACAGACTAACTAAAATTCTATTTCAAATTATTTTACAGACAAACTAAATACTATTTTAGATTATGTTACAGACTAATAAAAATGCTGTTTATAGTTATGTTACAGACTATATAGATGCTATTTCAAATTAAGTATTAATGATTAGCGAAAATACTATTTCAAATTATGTTATAGACTAACAAAAATACTATTTAAAAATTATGTTACAGACTAACGAAAATACTATTTCAAATTATGTTACAGACTAACGAAAATACTATTTCAAATTATGTTACAGACTAACGAAAATACTATTTCAAATTATGTTACAGACTAACGAAAATACTATTTTAAAATTATGTTACAGACTAACGAAAATACTATTTCAAATTATGTTACAGACTAACGAAAATACTATTTTAAAATTATGTTACAGACTAACGAAAATACTATTTCAAATTATGTTACAGACTAACGAAAATACTATTTCAAATTATGTTACAGACTAACGAAAATACTATTTTAAAATTATGTTACAAACTAACGAAAATACTATTTCAAATTATTTAGTAGACTAACTAAAATGCTATTTCAAATTGTGTTACAGACTAACGAAAATGCTATTTTAAATGATGTCACAGACTAACGAAAATGCTATTTTAAATGATGTCACAGACTAACTAAAATTCTATTACAAATCATGTTATACACTAACGGAAATGCTATTTCAAATTGTCTTACACACTAAACAAAATGCTATTTCAAATTATGTTACAGACTAAAGAAAATGATATTTCTAATTATTTTACAGACTAAAAAAAAACTATTTTAAATTATGTCACAAACTAACGAAAATTTTATTTGAAATAACGTCACTGACTAACGGAAATACTAGTTCAGATTAATTAAAATCCTATTTCAAATTATGTTACAGATTAACTAAAATTCTATTTAAAATTATTATAAACCAACAAAAAAATATTTCAAATTATGTCATAAACAAACGAAAATACTATTTTAAATTATGTTACAGAGAAGCCAAAATGCTATTTCAAATTATTTTACAAACAAACGAAAATGTTATTTTAAATTATGCTACAAACTAACGAAAACGTTATTTCAAATTATGTTACACACTAACGAAAATGCTATTTCTAATTATGTTACAGACTAACGAAATTATATTTTAAAGTTATGCGTTGCGGACCGTCTGACAGGCAGAGCCTCTTAGAGAGATTCTTGGGCACATAAAAAATCTGCTTTTCAAAATTGTGACATGACAGACTACAAACTTACAAAGCCCCTCAAAGATATGCAAGGACAATTCTTAAAATTAGTACGTCAATCTAACATTACACGTGGGAGATACGCGTTTGTGACGCAATTACTCAAAGTGATATTTCATGTGTTCTATTCGTAGCAAGGGTTTTTTGTTCGACCAATAATTTCTCGCGTAGTGATTGATAAAGTTAACAAGCACACCAATGATATATCATTAGTTACTGAGTTCATTTTCGTCTGGCGCAAACCCAATATCATTTTACGTGTATTAACATTCAATTAGGCTGGCTGAAAAAGCTAATGTCTCATTAGAGACATTTATCACACTCAGCTTATTTTCTCATAAAATAGATAGAAACTCAGCTCGCGCCCAATAAGATGGAACATATACGACAGTTTAATGACGTGAGACAAATAAAGGGATAATTTAATGGAGTGAAGCAAGTTCAAATGGACAGTTAATGGACGAACCACCTAAAAGGGACAGTTTAATGGAGCGAAGCAAATGAAAAAGGACAGTTTAATGGGGTGGAGCAAGTACATGACGACAGTTTAATAGAGTGAAACAAGTAAATAAGGACGGTTTAATGGGGTGAGGCAAGTAAAAAGGGTGTTAACTGATTAACTGAAATAGTGTATTTAAATAGTTACAAGGCCGTGATGTTGATCACCTCACTACATTATAAATCACTACCCGACTATGTGTACGATCTCGTGATATGTATACGTAAGTCCTACGTGTTCTATTTGGCGCATAACCGCTTTGTATTTTAGTCCCGGCAATGACGTTGCGCTAATCGAACGTGTTTAATATTTTTCCCATATTTTCAGTGTTTGTCGTTTTATAATTAATCTTCTTGCCTCATTATCTACCATGATAAATCAATCAACCCCCTCTCGAGTAATTAGGAATCAGTTTAATTGAGCGAAACAAATAAAAAGGGGCGGTTTAACAAAACACTGTTCTGTATGATCAAAACATCAACAATAATTGATAACAATAAATTGAAAAATAAAACGGCTCGATCAGTCTATCGTAAAAACGCAACAAGAAAACGACAAATGTTGTGCAATTTTGTCGGGTAGTTTCGGAGCTTGTGACCGACAAATAATTTCCAATTATATACGAATGGAATAAGTAATTGGTGGAGAATTTGCTTGAAATATGAAATAGGCTTTATTCGGTATATATAACGTTTCAGTAAGAGAGACATGATATTTTTGAAGCACTTAGACGCATGTGTGCAAGGAATCGTTTTGTTTTCCCGGGAAATCTATTATTTCTGTCGAACTCTAGGTGTATCTATTGGCACGAATTAGATTACCTGTTTATAAAGGGAAATGGCAAAGTATGAACTACTTTTCGGTGTAACAGTTTTGTACGTTTCTGCAACGCTATTATTTCTTGTACAGCAAGCGAATGCATCCACTTGACTAATGATGATATGGTAAAGCGATTAGGCATTTTATCATACTAGGCATTTGTTGGGGAGAAGTGAGGAGGTTGAACAATCATCATCAGCAGCAGCATCATCGTCGTCGTGGCCGGCATCATCATCATCATCATCATCATCATCATCATCATCATCATCATCATCATCATCATCATCAGCAGCAGCAGCAGCAGCAGCAGCAGCAGCATAATCATCATCATCATCATCAGCAGCATATTCATCATTATCATCATCATCAGCAGAAGCATCATCATCATCATCAGCAGCAGCAGCAACAGAAGCAGAATCATCATCACTATCAGCAGCAGCATGATCATCATCATTAGCGGCAGCATAATCATCATTATCATCATCAGCAGCAGAAGCAGAAGCAGAAGCAGCAACAACAGAAGCAGAATCATCATCAGCAGCAGCAGCATAA
This sequence comes from Sepiola atlantica, assembly GCA_963556195.1. Lineage (NCBI taxonomy): Eukaryota > Metazoa > Mollusca > Cephalopoda > Sepiida > Sepiolidae > Sepiola > Sepiola atlantica. The sequence continues at coordinate 171,731,280 of OY744520.1, read as the reverse complement.
TCATCATCATCATCATCATCAGCAGCAGCAGCAGCAGCAGCAGCATAATCATCATCATCATCATCATCATCATCATCAGCAGCAGCAGCAGCAGCAGCATCAACAACATCGTCATCGCGATCGTTGTCATCATAATCGTCATCGTTGTCATCATAATCGTCGTCGTCATCATCATTATCATTGTCATCTTAATCACTATCATCGCCGTACGTGTCTTCATCATCACCGTCGTCGTAGTCGTCGTCATATTTGGCCCCACTATCATCGTCTTTGATGATCATCATCATTGTTATCATCATAATCTTCATCATTATCGTCATCATCATTGTCATCGTCGTCATCATTATCATCGTCGTAATCGTTATCATAATCATCTTTGTCATAATCATCGTCATAATTGTAATTATCATCGTACTTGTCATGGTTGTCATCATCTTCGTCATCGTCATTATCATCATTATCTTCATCATCATCATTATCATCATAATGTTTAATTTAATTATCTTGTATTTTCCAGATAACTGAAGCAGGCAATGTTTCTTGCTGGTTCATCGAAGGAACTCATTTGCCATTCTTTCACAAAGTTTCTCTTTACTTGTAAAATACGCTATTAATTTGTAAATTTTTCTTTTATCTCGCAAATACATGAATATCTTCACTATTGGTAAGTTGCTTATGTTAAATACTGAATTACCCTGTGCTAGACTAGTCTGATCCGAATGTCGAACGTTTTAGGGGAAGGCACTTGAGTTGAGAAACAAACAGCTGATTCTAGGGATAAATAATACGTCAGGTGACGACATATTCCGAACTAGTCTAGATGATTAAAATATCAGGAGAAATTCTCAATCACTCTAGGCTTGAGCGTTCCGTTTGAAAAGAAAGTAAGAAATGAATGCACACGAGCAAACAACGTCAGGATGCGAAAAGCAAATAGACGCATTCATCTGTCCGGTCTCTGACATCAACTTCCAACCATTCTTGTGCGTATCTAATATTTTCTCTTTTTTATTATTAATTTATTAATGAATGATTAAAATGTCAACAAGAACGCCATACATGTGATAGCAGAACCCAGCTCCGTGTCCCCCCCCCCCCGGGAAAACCCAAAAGTGGCTGTCTGAGAACTTTTACGATTTCACAAATCCCAACATCTGGCCCTCAACTCTCTTGATTGCACCCCCCCCCCCGCCATCAACTATTATGTGTGAGGCACAGTTGGGAAAGACATCAACCGCACCGCCTGCAACACCAAGGACGGGCTGAATGTCAAGGTCAATCTGGTATTTATGCCTCTCTCGAAGGACACTGTGAAGACCGCATACTCCAGGAGTAGGTCTCGCCTGGAGGCTATGATCGAGGCTCAAAACAGCTTTATCGAGTGAGCTGTATTTCTTTCCTTTCCCAAAATTGTCAAATTCGTATCGAACACGTTATAAATTATTGCATAATCAGATGTGCTAGTCTTGGAACCTAGTTATGGTAGAAGATTCCAGCCCCGCGTAGACAACTGTTATATTGCGAACTTAAGCATGGCAAACGTCCGAGACACAAGCTAAAGAGATGCTTTAAGGGTGCAGTCAAAGACGATCTGATAACCCTTAGCATAAACGCGGAGGACTAGGAGTGGATGATGCCGAAGCCATCGGCTTGATGACGACAGCAAAAGATTGAGACAAAACGAATAGAGAATCTTAAAACGTGCGGAACCGGTCAGTGTTTAACGTTCCATACACTTTTCACTCTGACCATGTGTGCGGTTGATGTGGCAGATTCTGTCTGTCAGTGTTGAACGTTCCATACACTTTTCACTCTGACCATGTGTGCGGTTCATGTGGCAGATTCTGTCTGTCAGTGTTGAACGTTCCATACACTTTTCACTCTGACCATCTGTGTGGTTCATGTGGCAGATTCTGTCTGTCAGTGTTGAACGTTCCATACACTTTTCACTCTGACCATGTGTGCGGTTCGTGTGGCAGATTCTGTCTGTCAGTGTTGAACGTTCCATACACTTTTCACTCTGACCATGTGTGTGGTTCATGTGGAAGATTATGTCTGTCTAGGACAAGTCGACGAAGACACATGAGATCCTATGGCACTAACAAGCTACGCTGTTTTAATGTGTAATCTCAACATTATACTAAATGTAGAAATGACTTTCTATTCGACAGTTTAAAGGCTTCCAGTTTATCGTAAAATAACAAACAAATGAATGTATTTTAAAAGAAAATCACACACATACACAAGCATACGCGAAGTCGTCTTTCATGTTATGAATATAAAGACGTGAATATGTTAATACTGTGCAGGACAGAAAGTTTTTAGGACCTATATGCTAATGACGGTTTAATTTTTTTAAGCATTCATAATTTTTTATTAGTTTAAAAAAAAAAAATTGAATAACATGATAAATGTCTATATTAATAAATTGATGATAAAAGTTAACGTGTGTATTTATGTGCGTATTTTCGTTCGCGATTAAGTGACAGCTTTCACAATCACCTTAGAATGTATAGGGGACAAAAATAAGAAGACATGTGAAACGTTTACTTTTTTGTGTGTGCGACTTCGTAAGATGTATATACAAGATGTTCTGTTTGTGTAAATGTCTAATTTGGGAAGTTTTTATTTTTGAGAATGCAATTACAATTTTATATTTATCCCCGTTCGTAACGTGTGTTTTAAAGTTTGTAGTTTGAATGAAATGGTTAATCTCAATAAGAGCCAAATTATATTAAATACTTACCCGGTGAATAATAACAGCATTTAACATTTTTCATTTTAACTAATGGAGCGATTTCATTGGATAATAATAGTTGTTGATTAGCCAATGTAAATTAACAGTGAATCTCTGTATATTTCTATTATTGACAGTATTATCGGGTTCGAATTCCCTTTTTATCTAAAGATCACATAGCTGAGTATGGGAATTTCGGTAATTCACTAGCTAGGAAGAATCAAATATCGATTTGTCAAATGAGATGCTATATCGGTCTAAGTTCGAAAATCCGATTGACTTCTCTCCTCTCTCTCTCTTTCCCTCTATCTCTCTCTTTCTCTCTGTCTCTCTTTCTCGCTCTCTCTCTCTCTTTATCTCTCCCTCTCTCTCTCTCTCTCTCTCTATATATATATATATATATACTAGACCACCCGTGACTCGTTGGGTCAGTTTGTTATATTAGCTATGGAATTCATGTATGAGCGTGACACTTGTGGCATAAAGAAAATAGGTTTTTTTTTACATAACAGAAGCATTTCTATGAAAGTATATTAAAATGAAAAAAGAATATAGATAGATTTCTATGAGTCGTTCTGTTTATTATAATTGTTTTTTTTTTAATTATAGTTACTGAATTATAAGTGGTTGGCCATACTTATAGGTAAATATGCACTGAACAGGTACCATAATACTTATTATAGTTAAATTCAAATTTTGATATATCATCTTTTAAATGAAATTGTTAGTTGAAAGTACAGAATAATTAAAAAAACACTCTCCACATGTTAATAATGGCGATTTGAGAAAGGAAGGGGGTACAGCAGGCTTTCTCGCGTACGTAACGAAAACAGAGGGAGTAGGAGTGGTGAAATCTATGGGAGGGAAAGTGGGAGGTGGTTTCGTTCACCGACCGCTAGTATGGCTGATATTAATAATGAGTGTTGTTTTTTTGTTTGTTTGTTTTTGTTTTTTAAAAGGGAGGAGTTTTTTTGAAACTGCGACAGACTTTACGAAGTCCTCCCGTTGAATGTTTTTAGCCGTGAAGAAAACAAAAAAACTATTTGATGAAATTAAATGAAATTGTTTATATTAAAAGCGATATAAAAATTTCCAGAATGAAAAATTTCATGCGTTCGTTAATCATAATAGAGAATAACGGAATTGGAATAACAGATTGAAGACGATACTATTTACGCATGCGCAACCGGATGTTGAAAACCGGAAAGCTGAAAGCTGATTGCAAACATACAAGATCAATAGACTTTTAGTATTATATAGATATATATATATATATATATATATAGAGAGAGAGAGAGAGAGAGAGAAAGACAGGGATAGAGAGAAAGAAAAAAAGAGAGCCATAACCCATTTACAGTTACAGTGTATTGCCTGCATGGTTCGAAGTGACCGTCATGGCGTGGTCAGCGATCTCTCTGTTTCACTTTTCATATGCGTCCACGGTCCATCACGCCCAAGTTTGGACAGAGTACCCCCTTAATCGTACAGATTGAATGAGGATGTGAAAAAAAGTCGCTCAGATCACCCGTCGCTCTGTCACGTCTGTTTGTCACGTTTAAGTTTGAAAATCATATTGTCATCACCACACACGAAGATTTAAAATTATGCATTTCCAGAATGGAACCATTCTTGTTTTTCTATGTTTTTATTTTCTTCTATTCCCCCCCCCCCCGCCACCGTCGTATATTGCACAGTCCAAAATGACACTGTTTCCAAATATTGCATTACATTGTTTTTTTCCGCATACCTATTCTACTTCCGGTTGCCACCCGACCGGTTGTATCAGTTTCCATTTCCTGCTGTTCGACCGACAACCGCCAAGAAAAACACGCCTTCTTGTTTCCTTTTTGACGGCTTTAATAATACAACACGCGGACTAGTTCGGTACGTATAGCATCAGCAGCATCAGCAGCAGTATTAGACCGTTGCTTATGAAATCTCGTATGGGAGGTATGTCAATCAAAACTCTGAAAATAATAGTGTAGTGACTGTTAATTAAAATAAAAGAAATAATATATTAATATTAATAAATCAATCTGTTACCAATGTAGTGTCTGTCTGAAACTATACTATTACTTCTATTAATGTATTATTGTACTATCTGTTCTGTTGTTATGATTCAACCCTCAAAGGCATAGCCTCTTTCTTTTTTGGTGGTGGTGGTGGTGGGTTGGTAGGTTCTATTGTCATGACGCATATTTTTGCTAGTATACTTAATGAAATAAATATATAATAATAATAATAATAATAATAATAATAATAATTAGAATAATCCCAACAACAATAATAATAACAATAATAACCATAACAACAATAGTTAAAATATGCATGACTAAATCATATATAGGTGACCTGTAAGGTTAAAACACAAGGTATGAGGTTAAATAGGTTAGACAAAAAGGGATATGCGTCGACATGATGAATGACGTCAGGTTTGTCGAGTTGAGAGGAAACAAAGGTTTTAGAACCAGTTCCGTGTGGAAGCCGAAGCTAGGCGGACGTTCAACAATATAGTGTAATCATTTAAAAATGTTTTAAAAAGTGTTTGTTCGTTATGTTTACCCATTTATTTTTAATAAGATAGTTAACACATAAGTTAAGAAGATTTTACCCCCTCTCTCAAGTGTGAGTTATTTCTCTCCAAGAATAAATGTTAAAATCTCTCAGCGAACGTCTTAGTATATTTTTCTGTACACGATAAAAAAACTTATATTTGTCTAGCTACCCTGATGAGACGATCGACGGCCATATGAGGGAACAGGCGACAAACCGAACAGAGAGAGAAATAAAACGACGACAAAACCCCAGAGATTACGAGCGACCACTAGATGAGAGAATTAATGCAGTGACCAGAGGAAGAAGAAAAACGACGAAGAGGCTAAGCACGCAAAACAGTCAGCAATGAATAATAATAATAAGAAAACGAAAGGCGGTGAGATAAAGGTATTTCACGCACTATATCTATATAAACATTTGAGGTTCTCGCTTGACGAGAAAAAAAGAAGTAGAAGACAAAGGAGCTAATGTACACGAAAGTTACGTAAAAGAGTTATTGGCTGCGCGAATAGCAACGCATATAGTATTTTAGAAACTTAAAACCTTACACAATATCAATAATAATAATAATGATAACAATAATTATAATAATAATAATAATAACAATAATGATAATAATAATAATAATAATGATAACAATAATAATAATAATAATAATAATAATAATGATAATAATAATAATAATAATAATAATAATAATAATAATAATAATACTAATAATAATAATAATAATGATAATAATAATAATAATACCCCTCCAACAAACATACCAAAACAAAAATAAAGTGTCAACAGCAACAGTTGATACCATAGTGTTTCTGGAGGTTCAGAGAGAATTGCATGTACGAGGAGGAATACCACCATCCAGACCCCGAGTGGAAAGTGCAGAGAGTATAGGAATCATGAGGAAAATTATTGTCAACCACATTCCAGAGAAAACCACCTACCTTCATAAACGAGAACACAGTAGTTAAAACTCACGCGAGAACACCAAATGAATTACGATGATGGTAACAGGAGACGCAGAATACTGAACATCTGAGGAGACTTGTTTTAACTCTGACTTCAGGGGAAACCATTTGTTTCTACCGGTGAAATATCAATGGTTATGACTCGCGTGAGCACTCTTAAGTAATATTTATTAAAAGTGTACTTCTAAAATTTCATGATCCTTGGCAGAAATCGTCCGCAAAATTACCGCGACAAAAAAAATATATCCTTTTTACTTTTAACAACTCTCTTGAAGAGATTAAATTGTGTAATTAGTCGCTCCTAAACGATAAGTGCAAATGTTATTAGTCGCTCCTAAACGATAAGTGCAAATGTTATTAGTCGCTCCTAAACGATAAGTGCAAATGTGATTAGTCGCTCCTAAACGATAAGTGCAAATGTGATTAGTCGCTCCTAAACGATAAGTGCAAATGTGATTAGTCGCTCCTAAACGATAAGTGCAAATGTGATTACTCGCTCCTAAAAGATAAGTGCTAATGTGATTAGTCGCTCCTAAACGATAAGTGCAAATGTGATTAGTCGCTCCTAAACGATAAGTGCAAATGTGATTACTCGCTCCTAAAAGATAAGTGCAAATGTGATTAGTCGCTCCTAAACGATAAGTGCAAATGTGATTAGTCGCTCCTAAACGATAAGTGCAAATGTGATTAGTCGCTCCTAAACGATAAGTGCAAATGTGATTAGTCGCTCCTAAAAGATAAGTGCAAATGTGATTAGTCGCTCCTAAACGATAAGTGCAAATGTGATTAGTCGCTCCTAAAAGATAAGTGCAAATGTGATTAGTCGCTCCTAAACGATAAGTGCAAATGTGATTAGTCGCTCCTAAAAGATAAGTGCAAATGTGATTAGTCGCTCCTAAACAATAAATGCAAATGTGATTAGTCGCTCCTAAAAGATAAGTGCAAATGTGATTAGTCGCTCCTAAAAGATAAGTGCAAATGTGATTAGTCGCTCCTAAAAGATAAGTGCAAATGTGATTAGTCGCTCCTAAACGATAAGTGCAAATGTGATTAGTCGCTCCTAAAAGATAAGTGCAAATGTGATTAGTCGCTCCTAAACGATAAGTGCAAATGTGATTAGTCGCTCCTAAAAGATAAGTGCAAATGTGATTAGTCGCTCCTAAACGATAAGTGCAAATGTGATTAGTCGCTCCTAAAAGATAAGTGCAAATGTGATTAGTCGCTCCTAAACAATAAGTGCAAATGTGATTAGTCGCTCCTAAAAGATAAGTGCAAATGTGATTAGTCGCTCCTAAAAGATAAGTGCAAATGTGATTAGTCGCTCCTAAACAATAAGTGCAAATGTGATTAGTCGCTCCTAAAAGATAAGTGCAAATGTGATTAGTCGCTCCTAAAAGATAAGTGCAAATGTGATTAGTCGCTCCTAAAAGATAAGTGCAAATGTGATTAGTCGCTCCTAAACGATAAGTGCAAATGTGATTAGTCGCTCCTAAAAGATAAGTGCAAATGTGATTAGTCGCTCCTAAACGATAAGTGCAAATGTGATTAGTCGCTCCTAAAAGATAAGTGCAAATGTGATTAGTCGCTCCTAAACGATAAGTGCAAATGTGATTAGTCGCTCCTAAAAGATAAGTGCAAATGTGATTAGTCGCTCCTAAACGATAAGTGCAAATGTGATTAGTCGCTCCTAAAAGATAAGTGCAAATGTGATTAGTCGCTCCTAAAAGATAAGTGCAAATGTGATTAGTCGCTCCTAAACGATAAGTGCAAATGTGATTACTCGCTCCTAAAAGATAAGTGCAAATGTGATTAGTCGCTCCTAAACGATAAGTGCAAATGTGATTAGTCGCTCCTAAAAGATAAGTGCAAATGTGATTAGTCGCTCCTAAACGATGAGTGCAAATGTGTGTTTGAAGTTTTGTTACAATTAAACGTTACATACATCGCATACATTTTTTATATCTTGACTAAAATTAGTTTATGTTGATCCTACCGAGTAGGAAGGACAAACCCTCTCACAGTCGAAGGCCCCCTCCTTCCACTCATTAAAAACCGCAGCGTGAATAATATATTAATAATAATGAAAACAGGAATAGGAATAGAAATAATAATAATAAATTAAAATATTAATGAATGGGGCAGAATTTTACTTCGGATGCTTCGTGACACCTCGTTCTCAAAATCACCGCGACAAACAAATATATTTTTCTCTTCCAACAAATCTCTTTAAGAGATCAATTAATCAGTGGTTTCTAAATGATAAGCGTAAATGTGTGCATTGAAGTTTTGTGGCATGTCATCAGACGTCACATACAGCGCATAGATTTTTGTATCTTGACTTAAACTATTATACGTTTATCATATTGTTACAATATATTGTTACAATAGATTGTTACAATATATTGTTACAATATATTGTTACAATAGATTGTTACAATAGGTTATTACAATAGATTGTTACAATATATTGTTACAATATATTGTTACAATATATTGTTAAAATATATTGTTACAATATAGTGTTACAATATAGTGTTACAATATATTGTTACAATAGATTTTTACAATATATTGTTAAAATATATTGTTACAATATAGTGTTACAATATAGTGTGACAATATATTGTTACAATAGATTTTTACAATAGATTGTTACAATAGATTGTTACAATATATTGTTACAATAGATTGTTAAAATCGATTGTTACAATAGATTGTTACAATAGGTTGTTACAATAGATTGTTACAATAGATTGTTACAATATGTTGTTACAATAGATTGTTACAATATATTGTTACAATAGATTGTTACAATATATTGTTGAAATATATTGTTACAATATAGTGTTACAATATAGTGTTACAATATATTGTTACAATAGATTGTTACAATAGATTGTTACAATATATTGTTACAATATATTGTTTCAATAGATTGTTACAATAGATTGTTACAATAGATTGTTACAATATAACAATTGCCTCAAAAGATTAACTATATGTTAACTGGCATATTCTAAATCGTATTTATTTTATTCACGAGTAAAAAGTTCATGGTGGCTTTGGGATTTAATCACAGAGTGAATGTACTTTGCAATAGAAATAAATTATCTCTAGATTAATAAATTTTGTCCTAAACCTATTTCATACTTATCTCATATGCATAAAAAAATCCATTGTTACAAGATAACAACTATCTCCAAACATTAACTATACGTGCACAATCATATTTTAGATGGTTCCATATATTTCTCACGCAACAATTGTTTCACTAACATCTTTGTATTTATTTGCAGAAATCAAGGTAATCTATTGTTAATTAAACGTATTTTAATATCTCTCCTCGGATTAAAAATAACAAGAAACTTTAAGAATGAATTGGATATATTCAGAAATAATAATAAAAGACTAAATCTACAAGGACATGATTAGAGTACATTTGATGAATATTCATATCATATAATCTGTGAGATTGTAAGCAATGTAACACATCACTCAATTAATGTCAGGCCTGGCACATAGGTGGCAACACTATTAACAAATACATATCGTTGTTATCAAGTACCAACCTTCAAATAACACGTGTCAAAATCTGAGCTCAATCGGATTATTAGTTTACAAATTACAATTATTTATCTGAAGCTACTGTTGCAAAGTTTCAAAACAATGGAAAAATCTTAATTTTGTGTGTTGATAAAGCATTGTTTTCTGATGGGAAATATACTGTTCAAGCAACTCAATGTTATTCAGACTCTGCTCCGTCGGAAACAACCGATATAGAGTGGTATGCTGATACAGACACAAATTATGTCGAACGCTCATGTCGCCCAGATCCAGTAATTGCCCCGGAGAACATCAAGGAAATTCACAAAAGCATTTTGTTTTAGACAATCGTAAATTAAAGTTGTGATAGAAAGCAGAGGAATTGAAGGCAGTGAATTCAACATTTTGCATGACCATTTGTCAATGAGAAAGCTGTGTTAAAAAAAAAACAACAGTGCGTCGATAATTCAGAGTTTGTTTTTAGGCGAACACAATTTTTTTGTGTTAATATGTTACCTGGATCCATCACTTAACTCCGGCGTAAATAAGCAGTCAGCTGAATGCATAGCAGTAGATGAAAGCCGTCGAAAGCGACCAAAGACGCAAATAACAGCAGGTAAGAATAAAAGTGTTCTTTCACCAAGACAATACACCGTGTCACAAGTCGATCGCAATAATCGCAGAACTACATGAATTGCACTTTCAATCGCTTCCGCACTCACCATATTCTCTAGATCTGGAAATAATTTTATTTTGAAGGCTCCCATGTGTGTGCCTTCAAAATAAAATTATTTCCAAATCTTCACTTTTTCTGAAGACGTTCGCCAACATGAACGAAACCGGTCAAATATCTTGTTTTTGTTTTTCTCCTGCACTTAAACCTGTTTTCCGTTTGTCATTTTTCACACATTTTGTCTACCACGGCATTTCATTTTCATGACTTATCGTATACCTTACCCCATATATATATATATATATATATATATATATATATATATATATATATATATATATATATATATATATATATATATATATATATAGAGAGAGAGAGAGAGAGATGTTAAAAATATGTTTGTTCATATACTTTCAGTTTTTCTGTGTTTTTTGCTGACTTACAATGTCTTTTTGAAAGCGAACTATGATTTTCCGAGGAGGCTATTATCGAAAGATTCAGAACTTTTATTTATAATTATTATTGCTATGATTATTTCTTCTTATTATTATCATTATTATAATTATCATAATTATTTCATAATTATTATTATCAATACTATTATTGTCACTTTTTTTATTATTATTATTATTATTATTATTATTATTATTATTATTATTATTATTATTATTATTATTATTATTATTATTATTATTTCTTTTTATTATTATTTCCTTTAATTATTATCAAATTTAATTTGACTTCAGTTTTTTCTATACAAACTTAAAAAAAATCTTAGTATGTTTTTTTTTAATTGCGTAACCCGCATAAAATAAAAGAAATCAAGAATAAAATAAATTAAAACATTAAGCTCAGTCTAGCCCTTACGACACCCCACTTCCTCTAAAACCGCCGCCTTTCTTTTTTAGTATATGCTACCGTACCACTCCTTCATACTCGTATAAATTGCTACATCCGGGCTACTCCTCTCCCTTTTTAAACGTACTATCTGACGACCTGAAGAAAATCTAAATCGGACAATACGAAGCCAATACTAAAAATAGGTAATTTTATTAACTTTTTAACTGAAAACGTACAAACGTTCGACTTAAATATTATTTTTATTTTCATCATGTGACCTTTCAGTTTTGAATCTAAAGTTTTCCTTTTTCTTTCTTTCTTTTTCAATACGAACAACTAAATCAAAAGAAAGACTTTTTACCTGAGGACTTTATAATAACTGCAGAAGGAAACATCGTCATGTCAGTGTGACGCTTGCACATGTCGGTATAAATAAAAATATCAATATATATATATATATATATATATATATATATATATATATACATATATATATATGTACATATCAATATATATATATATATATATATATATATATATATATATATATATATATATATATATTATATGTGTATGTAGGCAGCATACTTTCATTTAATCAAATATGGTTTGTATAATCAAACAGAAGAACTATGTTGTTTAACAATGTTTGTTTATATATATATATATATATATATATATATATATATATATAATGTGAGTGTGTAATACTCTTATTACTTGGCCTTTTGGCTAAGATCAAAGTGTAGTATCTGTTCCGATGGATGCTGCACCCCATACTGGTATTGTCTTGTCCTTCGGGGCTTGATTTACACCGGTCAATGGGTTTGTCCTGTGCAGTTCTAAGAGGTCAACCCTCGCAGTTTATCGCAGTTTATTGCTTACTGCCTGAGGCGCCCCTACCGGGGAATGTCGACGGGGCTGCCCAGGCAATTTTTAAACCTCACTTTCCTGACCCGACCTTGGGTCACATCTTACTTGTGGGAGTAAGATAAAAACTGGCCTATTGCCTAACTCCTGGAGAAGAGTAAATCAATACTCTTATAGTAGTAGAATAATGGCTCACTTGCCATAGATTTGTGTGTGTTTAGTTTTTATAACCATTTAGAATCTTTTTATTGGCGTGCATATTTGGGCAGGAATTTGGTATCTCTTCGTATGCATTTGATATTATCCAATGTATGTACTATTTGATCATAATGTCTAGCTATTTGGGACTAGGGTCATTTTTATCTGATACTTTGTTTTAGTCTAAAAGCTTATTTTATTTTGTCTATGTTACCGCTATTCAGACATTGTGTGCAACGTGATCACAGGTAAGGCGTGGCGATTGTATTTGGATGCGAATATTTGGTACTGTAACTTGGGAATATATCACTAAATGTTGACAAACTAAACATCTTCGTTTATTGCAAGGATATCTGCCTATTGTGCGCTGTTGTATAATTGCTTTTATGTAGAGAGCATAGTTTATATATTAAATAGATATAAGAAAAGAAACAAATAAGGAATAAGGTAAATATAATAACCCCCAGTCTGTAGTGGAATGGGGTAAAAAATGGATGGTATCATTTAATGCTGCTAAGACAAATCTCTTTTCCTTTAACAACTGCAAGAAACCTTTTCAACCATCGATTGCCATGGCAAATGACACACTACCTGAGAGGTCAACGTTCACACCCATTAGCCTAACATTCACAGGTAACATGCATTGGAACAAATACATTGCCAAGACTGCTGACATGAAGGTGAGCGCCCTCTACCGTGCTAGAAAACTTCTCACACCTGACAGTATCCTATATCTCTACAAAGCCACCATCCACCCATGTATGGAGTATTGTGGTCACATCTGGGATGGTGCATCATCCACTAGTCTCTCCGTCTTAGTCAAGGTCCAAAAAAGAGTCTCGAATCTAATAGGTCCCTCACTATCTACCAAGCTCCAGACCCTGCCCCATCGCCGCAATGTGGCATCCTTATGCTTGTTTTACAAGTACTTCAATGGAATGTGCCCCGATGAACTTGCTGCTGTAGCGCCCTGTCGACTTAAATGCACCTGACCAACACAACAATCAGCTAAGTCCCATATATTCACTGAGGAGGTCCCGAGATGCCGGAGAGCCTTCTACTCCAGTAGCTTATTTCCTCGAGCTACCGGCTTTTTGAACTCTCTCCCTGTTTCCTGTTTCCCGACATGCAGAAATTTCAAACTAATGTGAATAAGCATCTCACTGCAGCTCTCCTAATGTAGGATGACCCCTAAACTTTCACCCTATTTCTCAGTAGCCCCTTACGTCTACAGTGGCAACTTGCCTTGTTTAGGGTGAACTAAGTTAAAAAATAAAATAAATAAATAAATAAAAACAAAAAAAAGCAAAAAAAGTAATATAGATAAATATGAGAACACGCATAAATAGATTTAAATAACTACATGAAAAGAAATGGAGAGATTCAAAAGGCAAGATCAATAAGCTTTGTTTCTAGATTCGATCCTGATTTTATCGAACTCTTCATCACAAGCAAATGAAATTCACATAAATTACTCAAATTCTGAATCGCTTTTACTTCATTGTTTTATATCTTATTTACAACAACTTCCGTTTCTCCCCTTTCACTCCTTTTTATCTTTTCATTAACAACAGCAACTTCCGTTTTATCGTCTATCTCCTCATTCCCTCAACCCACTGGTTTTATCTTTTCATTTACAACAACTAACTTCCGTTTTCTCTTACCCCCTTTCTCCACTCTTTGCCTTATCCACCATCATTTTTTTTGTACTTCAATTCTATTAAATAGAATCACTGATTTCCAGCAAAACGTGAAAGGAGATAAATCGTGTTCCTATTTACTTGCCTCTCAACGAGGGTAGAGTTAGACACCAGTTCAGTGTTTGATATGTGGAAAAGTCGGCTCCCCAAAAAGGGACACTCTGGACTGGAACAAAAAAGATTGTCTCAGTCTATAAGGATTTTTCCTTTCACTGACTGTGAAACTTGGAGATATCATACCGTACTGCTTGATTGAGAAATATCACCTATTATGAGAGAGAGGGAGAAAGAGAGGTGGAGAGACAGAAGGGAAATAATTCAGTTGGTGGAAGGAGCAGTGGCGTGCAAATGTTGCATTGTCTCTGTTGTGTTTGTATATGGTCTTGCCCGACGCCATCTTTATTTTGTAACCATTTCGGTTCTATCGGCCGCGAACATCTTAATAACAACAACAACAACAACAACAACAACAACAACCAGAATATTGTCGAATTAATTATTTTTTTCTTATTCAGAATTCAATGAGTATTTCCTGACGATTTATCTTGTCTGCCTATTCATCCGCTAACATACATGTCAAATTCTCCGAGAAACGCTGACAAGTTCCGAAAATTCGTTGATCTACGATCCCATACGGCACAAAAATGACCCGTGGCAGCAACTGTCCCTCGCAAAACTACTACCCCCTCCCCAAAAAAGGTTTTTAATCGGTTGCCCAGCACGTGGCAAATCTATATGTTGCATAAGATCCTTGTATTTTTTTTAGGTACTAATGAGTCACTGCTTATCAAGGCCCAAAGTCCACTCGAGGATAAGGGTTAAAGAGTTTGTCAGGAGGACAGTAAGATAACAATGTGGGGATTGCAAACGATGGTTAAGACGAGGCAGAATGTTATTATTTAAGAGGACGGCCCAACAATAATTTGTTAACATTGGATTTAAAAATCACCATGTTATAGTTAGCTGGGAAGAAGCACCGTGATATTGTGTTCCATAGACGAGTAGTTCTTGGAAATAAACTTTGCTCATGGATGTTCTATTTAGTTTTAGGTACACGGAGGAAGAAAGAGAAAATTATTTACAGTGGTTGTAGCTAGACGAGTCTTTGCTCTGAATGTTCTACAGGGGGGAACCATAGATTGGAGCTCAGTCGAGCACCTACCATGAAAATAACGATAGACTATAGAGAAACACTCACAACTTCTATGAGAAAGTTGCTGTAGGGAAAAGAAAGACGACACCCCCCACTAGATTTCGAAGTCAATTTTGTACTCTGTCAAGGCAGTAAAGGATGCTCTGAGCGACAATTCCTCAGATGTATCCACGGTACTCCATCTTCTTTTTTTTCTTTCTCGAATCATCATTATTCGCCTTATTTTAAAAAATGTCTTCTAAATTTGTATGTGTTCAATATATTTAATTGCGACTGAAGTAGCGACGAAAAAACATTCTCATCCTATTTTAACTTTTAAAATATTTAAATGTATTTTGTATGAAGGGCTTACGACATACGTAACGTGTTTTTTTTTCTTATTTGTTTTTCTTTCCATGTGAATTCATATAATTGCTTCATTTTCTTTCTTTTAAAGTTTCTAATTTGCATCCAACCTTTAAAAATCACACAATCACGCTACCACAGCAAACTATGAAAAATAAGTGACCAATGTTCCGTTGTAGAAAAAGGTATAACGATGTCGTTTGTAAAGAGAGGTAACTGGGTTTTGTTGTCACTTATTCCATCGATAATCTCCTCTCCTCTCGCAGAAAAATAGGTTTTTTAATTTTTTTATTTCAACGTACTACCATGTTTCTTGTATTACTACATTCAAACGTGTATGTGATTTTTTTCTTTTTTTAATAAAAGTTTGTGCGAAATTGTTAAATGTTTCCATTATTTCCCTCTCTCTATCTTTTAATTTGGAGTGTACGTTCATCTTTCTAAAGAAATGTGTGTAGCCCCGCCCCCTCTCAATATTTACTTATTCGTCATTGTGTCATCTTATTACGATTTATGTGTATGTAAATGACCAGAGCTGTACTTACGAGATTCTTCTATGTATTCAAGACGCATTTTCCCTTGTGTATTTTATGGTAACTTCATGGTGTTTCTTTATTGAAAACAACCTGGTCAAGCACCAAAATTAATTGTTATTTTATATCGACTTTGGTCTTCCTTCTACGTGGTGTCGCCGACGTGATATTTATTTTGATCGGGAACATCTTAACAGCAACAGCACACATTTGGCAGTTTCGTTCTTTTTTTATTGCTGGCTAGACAAACATATGAACTGTGGTATCAAATTGCCAACACTGTGTACCCCGAATTCCCCTCCTCCGCGTTGTTTGTGGACCGTGCCCCCACGGGCTCTGAACCTGTCCGCTCTTGTTAAAAAATAGTCGGCAAAAAAAGACGGAGTTGCTACTTCTCGCTCGTGACGTCACATCCACACGAGACTTCATGACCCTCTACCTCGTCACTAAATATACAGCGCAAAAGTTCAAAGTGTATGTTATCTTCATGGCCAACCTGGAAAAGAAATATTGATGGAATGTTCCTAGGGGGTTTATTCTACAACTGATCATCTGGACAGTGAAAGATGGATGATCAAGATAAATAAATTGAGGTTATGCATGTTCGGCGTGTTCGAGTAACCTTCGAGCGACGAGAATGAATTTCAAAATAGCTACGAGGTCACACGTGGAGTCCAAATAAAACAATTAAAAGTTGTATCCAACACTTGTTTTAGTGTCTGTTCGTCTCTTTTTTTATCAATCTCTGCCCTCTATGTGTCTGTTCCCTTTTGGTCACAAACGAACAAAAAAGAAAAAAAAATACCATTTGAAAAAACCCTCAGCAAATGTAAAAATATTGAATAGCATTGTAACAGACTAAGTTGATCCAAATGTTGGATGCTGTAGAGTTCGTCATAATTTGATCCTAGTGAGTTGAGGAATGCACAGTTGATGATAAGGACGTGTAGCCCTATCAGGCAACACCTCTAAGCGATTTTTGGAAGAATGACTTATTTGGAACACGCACGAGGATGTTACGCGTTGCATTGAATATCAGCTGGAGGAAACACCCAACCAAGAAACGCTGTTATGGGCACCTTCCTTCTATCTCTGTCTCACTAAGAAAGACAGAAGACAGTCCAGGTGTAGTATGTCAGAACTTATGAGTGACGCCATCCTATTGAATCCATTATGTGGCAAAAGATCGGTTGGAAGATCGCACGTACATGGACTAACTTGTAGAAGACTCCGGAAGCCATCCGGAGGACCTGCTGACAGAGATGGTTAGAAGAAAACGCGTCAGGAGAATCTGAGAAAATTATCGACCTGATTGATTGATTGAACATATCAGGAGACATCCCGAATCACATTCGGCGTGAGTGTGCCTTCTAGATAAATTATAGGAATGAAGGACTGCCTTCTAGATAAATCATAGGAATGGAAGACTGCCTTCTAGATAAATCATAGGAATGAAGGACTGCCTTCTAGATAACTCATAGGAATGAAGGACTGTCTTCTAGATAAATCATGGGGATGAAGGACTGTCTTTAAGATAAATCATAGGAATGAAGGACTGCCTTCTAGATAAATCATAGGAATGAAGGACTGCCTTCTAGATAGGAATGAAGGACTGCAAGCCAGACAGCATCAGAACATGAGACACGAGAGAATAAATTCAGTGTGACGTACAATCCAGTCTATCCGACCTATAGGATTGAATTCCACAAGTGTACTCTTTACTCGGCCTTAAACTGAACACGTCTGATTACGAAATTGTTGAAGATATAACAAATAATTTTACTTCTATTAAAGAAAGACTGATATTTTTTATAAAGGTGCTGTTCGTTTCTTCCTTCGTTACCGATAACATTATTATATAACACAGACATTTTATTATGACTGAGTTTCAGTTAGAATTCACAAGTTGTTAAAATTGATTCTAATATTTACCCCCCCCCCACCTTCACCCGTTGCATATTATTCAACCTGTGGTTATAGGAATTTCAGATTTACATTATTTATATGTACTCGATTGGATTTTATATTCACGACGAGCCAGCCGATGCACTCCCCAGCCTTGTAAATATTTACAACATCTTAGTCCTTAGTCTGACACAAATGACATGAGGCGTATGAGCCATGTATGAGGGAAATATTGTTGATTGATTAGTTTAATCATGTGACATAAAAAAGTTTTGAAGTTGGATTCCGTTGCTGCACGAATTGATGATGTATGCCACACATTATATGTTTTTCAATGGGGCGTATTTTATTCGCTATTTTTACTCATCACCCAACGGTCTACCGCCTTCTCCCGGTACTTGTCGTTAAGCGTCTGTTTGTGCATACATGAAGACTCTCTACGATAACGGTTTTGCTTCAAATATATTAAATTTAACGTTACCATTGATAGATCCATTTTCCTTAACGATGAGTCGCTTATGACAGGACTATCTCCACATGGGTTAGAGCGCCGCTATCTAGCAGGACCTTATATTAGTATGTGTAATCTTCACTAATGTTTACATTGCAACTGATCTCTCACTTTCTGAAACTTATCTATCAGCGAGCCACAAATGTATGGGGCCATAGCTTAAACTTAGGTAAAACTCTGTTCGCTATGCATAATTAATCTTATGCCTTTGGAAAAGCACACATATATTTGAGGTCTGGTTGTTTCTCCCCCTCTTCGGCCTTTTCATCCTCCTTGGTCCTTCACGGCCATTTTCTGTGGAAATAACCGATGCTGGTGCCACCTCATTTATTATTATTTGTATTCACTAGTAGTAGATTCCATGTGACCCTTCGTAGCTTATGCGGGTTGGTTTTCGCATTCAATAATTTTTCTTAAAATTATAGCTGTTTTGATCATTGCCGTCCTTTGTATAGTTCCAATGATCCCTTTGATTCCAATTTCTCCCAGTCTTTTTCCATGTTTTTGGGGATTATTCCTAGTGCTCCTACGATTATTGGTATTATACTAACTTTCTTCATAATCCATATTCCTTTCAGTTCTCTGGCTAGTTCTGTGTATTTGCTTCGTTTTTCCGTGTCTTTGATCTTCACTCTGTGGGCTGCTGGAACGGCGAAGTCTACAATTTTGTCAAGATTTTTCCTTCTTGTTGATTATTATAACACCCCGTCTCCTTGCTTGTATGAGTTTATCTGTTTGTATATTCATATCCTAGATGATTTTGTGTTTTTTGTTTTCCAGTACTGTTTCTGGCTTATGTTTGTACCATTTGTCTGCGTATTCGAAATTCAATTGTTTGCACAGTTCCCCGTGTACTGCTTTCTCCACACAGTCATGTCTGTTCTTGTGATTATTATCATTATTATTATTATTATTATTATTATTATTATTATTATTATTATTATTATTATTATTATTACTCACTAGGAGTTATCACACAGGTCATCGTCAGTGTTTGCTCATCGACAATAACAAGTGGTGTTCCCTGGAATCTGAGTAACAACAAGCCTCCCCAGATTTCCAGTACTCTCTACCTCTTTACGATAACCACCGCAAATAACCTTGCGGTATCGCAACAGCTGCTTACCATTGCTTTCTCACTGGTAAGGACCATTGGTCTTCTTTGGGATTTGAGTGGTCCCAGCACTCTCCGCACTTTCCAGTGGAGGTCTGGTTTGTGCTGCCCCTCATCGGTCTTCCCATCCTTCTTGACCCTCTACAAACATTTTGGGTGGTGTCAGCTTCGGCTAGTGCCATTTTATTTTTGGGGTGGGTGGGTTGGTGGTTGGGGAGAAGGGTTTATGATGTTTCTTGCAATTTCTGTTCATTGATTCATTTTTGTGTTGTGTCAGCTGAGGTCAGTGTAATTTATTGAGGGGGTGGCTAATGATGTGATGTTTCTAGCAGTTTCTGTTCCTTGGTTTGTGATGTAATGTTTTTCCTGTGATTTTGTTTTCTTCCTGATATAAATTCTATGTGACTGGTTTCATTTTGTAACTGATGCGGGTTCTTTTCGTATTCGAGGATTTTCCTTAAGATTGCAGCTGTTTTGATCATTACCGTCCTTTGTATGGTCTAAATAATCCTTTTTATTTATTATTATTATTATTATTATTATTATTATTATTATTATTATTATTATTATTATTATTATTATTATTATTATTTTATAGTAGTCTCAACTTTTGGATGTTTTTAGTTAGAATTTTGTTTGAATATGAGGTAAATTCCCTTGACTTTAAACATTCAAGCCCTACTTTAGCATTTTCGCCGTTCCTAACAGGTAAGATTTTGCAGAATTGGTAAGACAATTGTCTCGTCAATCATTAATAATAATAATAATAATAATAATAATAATAATAATAATAATAATAATAATAATAATAATAATTATTATTATTATTATTAGTAGTAGTAGTAGTAGTAGTAGTAGTAGTAGTAGTAGTAGTAGTAGTATAAGTAGAACACCGGAAAGTCGTATACGAGGAGAAATTTAATAGTCGGATATGGCTGACCACATATGGAAGGAAAAGGGAAACCATCTACCCTTATGGGACGAAGTACACATTATAGATAGAGAAGAACGGTGGGGAGTAAGACGACTCAAATAAGCAGCACATGTTAGGCAACAATGACTTACTAAGCAGACCTAGTATAGAATTTAATACAATATGGGAACCTATAATTATAAATAATAGATAAGTAGTGATCTATAGTGATAAGTAATTAGATCAAAAACAAGAATAGGTTTAAGGGTTCCAAAATTCATACTAGAATTGTCCGCAAGGACCCGTGGCGCAGTGGATATAGTACTAAGAATAATTCAGTTCTAAGTGACAGTCATTTGAAAGTTGTATTCTCAGTGCGGGCGATACGAATAATTGCGAATTACTCAAGACTTTTTCCCAGTCATGGCAGATGGAACGAGAGCATGCTACCCCGTGAATTAAATAACGGGTTCCGTTTGAAATTCCTTCCAGATTCCCGAGTTCGACAAGGTACACATGAAGAAGGTCGGAGGTTACATCAGCTGAAACGTTGTGATAAAAACACCCAAGATGAGAACAGTAGTCCGAATATACCAAATTCTACGAATTATCAATTCTCATCTCAAAAATTCCGAATCATCATCATCATCATCATCATCATCATCAGCAGCAGCAGCAGCAGCAGCAGCAGCAGCATCATCATCATCATCATCATCAGCATCATCATTATTATTATTATTATTATTATTATTATCAGTAGTAGTAGTAGTAGTAGTATTGTCTACGCTGGCCAACGTATCCAATCTGCCCTACTATTTTCTATGCGTTCCAACCTTTTCCATTTAATTGTTTTCCAGTCCTTACCGATTATCGTTAAACCCTCGATATGAGGTGTTGGCAGGAGAAGCACAAATATAATATTAAACAGAGCGCATTTTACTCACAAATACCCGTTATGCAGAACTATCGACCCAGATTGCCAACAGGCGGAACCGATGGGTGAAACCGATTATAACTACTGGCGAGCGAATATTGATTTCTATCGCCAATTGAGCTGAGATATCGATTTATTACGAACCACCGACCAATTGTGAGCTGCATATTTAACATAGCCATAAACACTGAATATATTTTTATTCTTTTTTTCTATCCGTTACCGTATAAAGTTCTTTGCTTGTTTTTTTTCTTTTTAATTTCTATTCATGCTTATCAAAATATGCGCAGAAGCGACTGCAATGTAAATATATGCGCAAGTTATGTGTTTGTTTTTTTTACGGCAAGAATGTCGATATTCACTTACATGTGAGAAAATAAGATCCTTCACTAAACCATCTCATGTCTGGCGCAAGGCAGTAATTTATTTGTGTAGTCATCGCGTTACGAACAAACGTAAAAAGTTACTAGCTTGTATAAGCTACTCCCTTTCTTTCTCTGTTCGTTTCTAATACCCTTTTCTTTTTATTTCTTCCATTTTTGTACTGAGTAGAAATGGGAGACAGTCAAATCAATAGCTTCGCACTATGTGCGTCGTTCCCGAAAAAATGATTATTTCACATAAAGGTGAGAACATTTTTCAACCAATGAACGAAACTATTAACTTAGCGAGCCGGTGTAAAATACCAATTTTTAATTAAAAAAAACCCAGCAAACTCCTCAACCAAAAAATAGAAAGGAGAGTACAGTTAGCCACAGAAAATACTCACAGCGAACACGACATTACGCCTCATCCCTTCCCCTGCACTTCGAGGCCATGGGAAGCAAACGACTACATCACTTAGACATACACATATTCACCTACTAACAATCGGAAGCATATTCACACACTGACAAAGGCCGCATACGCAGAATATCTCATAAACTCACACCCGCATGACCATGAAATCCCCACAGCTACCTATCTGGAAAACGCAGCTGTCAAACCTGACATTGTCATATGGAACAAAAGAGAGAGAGTGGCAACTTTGGTTGAGGTCAGTGTCCCTAATTATGGGGGCCTAAACAGAGCTGAAAGGGAGAAAATAACAAAATATCAGGGTTTAATGTATGATATGAAAAGAAACTGGAACCTCAAAGAAATCTCTATCATTCCAGTTATCATAGGAGCCACTGGACTCATGAAGAAGAACTTGAAAAAGTATTTAGAAAGTATACCTGGTGAAACAAGTGCAAGAGAAATCTAAACAACTGCACTGAAGGGAACAGTCAGAATCCTGAAAAGAGCTCTCGGTTGGAGTCTGTAAATAGTAGGTGATTGTATGGTATTTGGAAGAATGCCCCGTCCCCAGCAAATGAATGAAAATAAAAATTTTAAAAAGACAGAAAACAACCATACTGACATAGACACTTCTAACACTTGTGTCTTCTTCCACACTGCGAACATTCTACATACACGAGAACTTTTAACTTAACAAACAATTTACTCACTGAAGATGTATTTCATGCCGTTGTAAATTTGTGAACATATAAATATGTTTTGTTCATTAACCATGTTTTTTTTTCTTTTTCATTCACAACATCCTTTTGGTGAATTTAGCACTTGCTAAATTGTGGCCCATTCTCAATCATTCATAACATGCATTTTGTCCATTTTTCTCCGTTGTTGCTCATCACATTTTAATTGTCAGCATGGTATTTGTACATTTCCAAAGACTCGACCATCATCATCTATATCCTATCCAAGCTAGGATCCACGCTACATTACTGTATATTTCTCAAAGGCAGACTTTTGAATATTAGTTGATAGTTCTTAACACAAATTTGCATTCATTCAGATAAGCATTCAGTAATGTTATCCTGGCGCCATGAAGTGCTTCGAGGTTTTCAACATCATACCCTTTCTGCTAGATTACCCAGTTTTTATTGATCAGAAACAGTCGTTAGGCGCTACATGTTTTGTTTATTATTTTATTGTCCCTTTGTTGGCAGTTCATTTGTAAATGCATTTTCCCCATTTATTTATTATGCCTCCATCGGCAATAAGCAACTTTATGAAAACATTTCTTTAAATGCAAAGTCTTGTCTCAACATTTCAGAAACCAAAAAAATAAGTAAAACATAAATTCTAGGTTGAGGAAAAAAAATCGTGTGTTGTGTTAAAATAATGACGCATTATATAAGAATGGAAGCATTTCAAGTGTCGAATAGAAAGTCAGTTCTAGCTTTAAAATTCTTAACAAAAGCACATTATTAAAAGATTGAAAGTACTGGATACTATTCATATCAAATAATCTGATAAATAGAGATTAAAACATTACCGTAACAAAATTAGTTATAGTTTCAGAACAGTTTGGTTCAATTAATAACGATACCATAATAATTACATTTAACTTTTTAAATCCCATTGAAAATATATAATAATTTGTAAAACAAAAATGAAAGTTAAAAAAACTTAGTAGTAGTAGTGTGGATAAAATGAACTATTCACGACTATTCACATTGGGACATATATTTTTTTTTTACTAAAGAGTCGCTACTTATCGGGGCGAAAAAGCCACTCGAGGAGAAGGATAATTGAGTGTCAGGGTTAGGGTTAGACAACACCGTGGTGTTTGGTAATGCTGGTGGAAGTTTGGCAGACTTTGATTATTTAGGCTTAACAAGAATGTGTTTACATTGGACTTGAAAACGTTGTAGTCTGCTGGGAAGCAGCTCCGTGGAATCGAGTTCCACAGACGGGTAATTCTAGGAAAGAAACTTTGCTCATAGAAGTTTTGTTTAATTTAAGGCACAGAGAGGGAGAAAGGAAAATTACTGACAGTGATTGTAGCCGGATGAGTTTTTTGTTGTAAATGTTTTACAGGCGTGAGGGCCATAAATTGGAGCTCAGCCGAGCACCTGCCATGAAAATAACGATAGAGTAGAGAAAGACTAGCAACGTCTCTTCTGTGAGATAGAGTGTTTCCAGGGGATCAAATGAAACGCTTGTCATTAAAAATAGTGAACCTCCTTGTAAAATTCGTGGAACAGATAGAAAAGAAAGGGGGAATTCCACGGGACAAGTGTCGTGGCTCAGAGACTGTCATGCATTTGAAGAACTGCCACATGTGGGCATTATTTCTCTTCAACTTAGCGTTAGTGCGACACAATGCAAAAATGTAAATGATTGCCTTTAAAATCGGCTTCCGATTACATCGGCATTGCTGGCGAAAAAATTAATATAAGACATTTGAGACGAGCTTCAAAGATCCGTTTTGAATATTTTTTACGTTCGCACTCGTGTAACTCTATGATAGAATTTAGTTGTCAGTCAATCTATCTGTCACACTTCAGTTTAGAATAGCATTTTCATCGCAAACGCGCAGACTGAATCTGATTTTAGATGCGTCTAAGTAACTGTTACACCGGCCGTTCTTACACAGGAGAAACTACACCGGTTGCCACTATAAATAGTGCGAGTCACCAGAGACACGGAAGACAAAGCACAGTCTTGTAACTGTCTAGCCAAGAGCTAGTCACTTTCTTACTTTGTTAATACACTTGTTAAACCAACCTTCAACTTGACTTCCTTTATTTATTATTTACTGTGGGACAACTTCACAACAGTAACTATATAAGAGACTGTGTCAGGCGGGTTTTTTTTATCATGCTTAATGTATTTAAAACGGATACTTAGAGCTAGGTTAATAGCCGTTGGATTGCGGTTATTTTTTGGATTGCATTTAAATAAATTACAGATAACTATGTTCCACAAATTTAAAAGTGTCACTTAAAAAATATTAAAATGACATGCTAATTTTATTGCCCCATCAATGTTTCGGTCTACGTACTCTCCGGCCTTCTTCGGGTATATGGTGTATTAGTTTCTTGATTATGTGCCGTTTCTACAAACTTAAATCTAATGAACATCTGTATGATACCAGGTTTTACCGTTGTTTGTTTGTACGTCATAACCCCCACTTCCTTTTAAAACAGGAGATAGTCCAATCGCCAAAGATGAAATACAAACAACTAATCGATAATCATCTAGTGTCGCTGGGAGGTGACGATGGTTAAGTGGATAACGACACAGACTGAAGATCTGAGTTTCCAAGTTCGAATCCAGTCGGTTCCACAGTACCACTGTCACTTAGGGATATTGGCAACCTTCTCGTGGTCTTTCCCGTAAGTACCCGATGTAGAAAGATTTCTAACTAGAAAAACATCGGAGAAACTAATGCCAACACAAGAATCATCTGATTCACACGAAAGAAGATCTAGTGTCGCTGGTTGACAAAAAATTGATGTTACTCATTTTAAGATCAATTGTTCCAAAATCGAGTAAGATGCCATAAATAAAATTCTGTCGACTTAAAAAATTACATTTGTTCTATTTATTTAACGGATATTTAGCTGACATGTATATTTACGGTAAGAGATTTTTAATTTAAAAAATAACATTTAGATTGGTACAATAAATAAAAACGTCAAAACGATCATTTTATTTAAAAAAATATATTTAGCTGAGAATTATGTATATTTACGCTAAGAAGAAAGAAGATGCTTGGTAATAAACCGTGGTATTTCCACGGATCCATGCTAGTAAACAATACACATACTAGAAAAAACATCACCGTATATAAATTAATCATACACCTGAAGAAGGCCGGGTAAGACATGGAACGTAGTATAAATAGCAAGCTTGTTGAGGACAAAGATCCAAAATTTAAAAAATCTAAGAATATAAATAAATAGCTGTACGTACCCGGCGTAACCCGGAGTGCAATTTTTTTTATTGCTATTTGTTAGCACATGTAAACAACTCATATAGAAAAAAAACAACTCATACAGAAAAAGAAATACAATTTTAGTTGTAAGCGAAACCACTCTTTCTAACTTCTCTAAATAAAAATATGAGTTATTTCTCTTGCTGATTTTGATTGTTTGGTCATAATGGAAAAAAATGTTTCCATATTATCAGTGGTCCGTGCTGGACTTCATAATGTAAAAAATAAACTGTAGCGAAATACGTTATCGTCGTGTCAATAACATGGTATAACAATCATAAATTAAAATTTGCAATTCAGAATTAATGTTTTATATATCAGCTTAAATGCTGTTTAGGTCCAACTTCGATGATCTCAGAAGATAACTTTATGTGTTTAATAACTCATAATCACAACAATTCAGACAAAAATGTAAATATGTGTTCATAGGTTTTATTAGTTAGTTTGTCTCATTTATTTATTTATTTATTTATTCGCAATGAAATACTCAATACAGCTGCGTTTTAATTTATGAAACTGCTAGCCGGCGTTCTCCGGGAAACGGGTAGCGAAGGGAGAGCTAAAAAAGACATGTTCGGGATTTCAGACCAAACATCCAATAAACAGATTTTACTGGCTTCTTTGCCACGCGTACTTCTCGTTCGTGACATCATTTCCTTAACACGTCAACTTAAATCTGGACTCTACATTTTCTCGTGGAAATTTTGCATTCTTTGTAATTTGATTTCAACATGAACATTTCCTTTTCTACTTCATCTACGTTCAACATTGCTACGTTCAACATCCCACGTTCAACATGGCTACGGTCAACATCCCACGTTCAACATCGCTACGTTCAACATCGCTACGTTTAACATCCCACGTTAAACATCGCTGCGTTTAACACCCCACGTACAACATCGCTACGGTCAACATGGCTACGTTCAACATTCCACGTTCAACATCGCTACGTTCAACATCTCACGTTCAACATCGCTACGTTCAACATCCCACGTTCAACATCCCACGTTCAACATCCGACGTTCAACATCGCTACATTCAACATCCCACGTTCAACATCGCTACGTTCAAAACCCCACGTTCAACATCGCTACGTTCAACATCCCACGTTCAACATCGCTACGTTCAACATCCCACGTTCAACATCGCTACGTTCAACATCCGACGTTCAACATCGCTACGTTCAATATCCCACGTTCAACATCGCTACGCTGGCACGGACGATGAAATCATTTCATGGAATTCTAATAGGATCTATTATGTTTACCAATGCAATCAGTAACCGGCTATCAGTAAAAAAAGGTTATGTTCAATGAAGCAATCCAAATCGCTTTTTTTTTTGTTATTAAATTAAACCCCTAAAAGTTGAACAAATTGATTTTCTATTTGGATTGTATCCAATGAATCCATAAAATGATAAACACTAGTTTTGATATTCTGTTGTCTTTTCAGATAAATTCTCAAAATTGGAATCGAACAAAATTAAGACAGCAGATATTGGATAAAGAAAGTGATCGATAACCTTTCGAATAAATAGCACCACCAGTGTACACATTCAGTCTCATCAATGAACACTATTCTTGACATTTTCCTGATTATCCATTCAAATAAATACAGGAAAAAATATGACCCCTTAAGTCACCCAATGAGCTCGGGTTAAATTGATTTAATATGGAAAAAGTGAGTTTGTAAAACCAATTAAACATAAAACTATAAAAAGATAAAATCCTAAATTAGCCTCATTTTGCTCGCTATCTCTCTCTCTCTCTCTCTCTCTCTCGCGCGCGCGCGCGCTGTCTATCTCCCTTTTCGCTTTTACTCTTTCCATTACGTGTTAAGTAGTGTTATTGCTGTGACGATATTTCCTTTTGTTTATTATGAACTATTCAAATCTGTTTATTCTTTTCTTTCTTTTTTAGATTTGACAGTTAAGAGAGAGAGAGAGAGAGAGAGAGAGAGAGAGAGAGAGAGAGAGAGAGAGAGAGAAATGAATCACTTTGGGCAGTTAATTCCAATTTAAGGCTAATAAGAAAAATTAAAATGGATTATTTTCAAACATAATTCAATTCTAAAAAAACAAGGAATATTTTAGCATGTATTTTGTGTAATTAAACAAGATAGGAAAAAAGCCTTAGGAAAACAAACGTGGATTAAGTCACATCTCTATCTATATAAAGTTAGGTATGTTTATATATTTGTATATGTGTATGTACAGGATTCTTTCTTAAATTAATTAACCAATCATTAAGAATTTTGGAACACAGCTGCTAGGTGTAAGTGGTTCAAATATGGGCTATATTTAGTTTAGTTCCAATGATCCCATTGATTCCAATTTATCCCAGTCTTTTTTTATTCAATAATTTGATAACTTACAAAAACTTGAAACTAAGGTATTAAAAAGTAGTTTCTATATAACACGTCACCTCCAAGAAAATATTGCTTTACAGTAGAGGAAATATTTAATAATACTTTTTTTATTTTCAGGATTATATATAATTTTTAAAAAACTGATTTTCATAAGTAAATTTTTGTATGAGTTATTAATAGACTGAGCTATGATTTAGGAGAGATGGTTAAAATATATCTTATTTTAGGTATCCGTAACGACAAAGGCCATATTTTCATAAATAAATGCTTGAACGGATACTTTACGTTTCGATTCTTTGACTTTCGATTCTTTGAGTTTCAATTCTTCTTTCGTCTCATACAGGAAGTGTCCATAATGCCTGCGGTTATTTTAATTGGCAAGATGGCTGACTTGCGATCAAAGAGCCATTATGTTTTAAAACTTTGCAACGCCCTGGACAGAAATAAATAAACGATTGATCATTTGGCACGAACTGGTCAGTCTGAAAGTGTCTTTGTCTTTGAACAATCCGCAATGATGCAGATGTTAAGGACAAAGTCACGAAAGTAAATCTTCACTATAATTAAATATTGTAACGGAATTAAGTGGACATTTTTAGAATTCAAGTGTTTTGAAAATAAATCTTCGGATTATTATCGATTAATTACATTTTTTTCAAATTAAGAACAACATTCTTTTCCGTTATATTTTATATGTTAACTTAAAGTCAAATTCAGAAAGAGGGGAAAGGACGATATTCGTTTTTAATCATTACTTTGCCAAAATAATACGACTGTGTATTTTACAAAAAGCTGCGTATTTAACTATAAAGTATATATATATATATATATATATTTCTGTAGCAAGTCATTTATTATACACGCGTCGTTAAAGACCACGGAGTTTTCTCTCTTCGCTCTCTTTCGTATTAATTTCTCGACGCGGCAAGCGATTCGTCGGTTTTCTAGTGTTAATTGGTGGAGTATGGCACCTAATGTTGTATCGTGGGCCATTCCCCTAGCGCTTTCGGTCTCTCGACCGTCTTTAGGAGGTTGTGTCTTATATATATATATATATATATATACATATAGGGTCGGGCAGCTAAATTGGTACTTTTTTATTTTTACAAGATTCATAGTTTAAAGGATTAAATATGGAAATATATCATTTTAACATTTATTTATTTAATTATTACAGTCTATTGAACAAAATTATTCAATATGAGCACCCTTTGCATCAATTATTTTGGAGATTCTTTGACAAAACCGTGAACAGCTCCTCTGTATTTTATTGGGACGGAGATTGCGAAATGTTCGTTGAATGGCTGTTTTCAATGAGTTTATATTTGGTTGTGGATTGACATTAGTCTGTCCCTCGACGATGCCGAATAGATAATAGTCGCAAACATTTAGATCTGGAGAGCTGCTGGACCAAGTATCCTTCGGAACAAACAAGGGAAGATTCTCCTTCATGAAATCTTGGACTTTCTTTGATCCATGCACTAGTGCCGAGTCTTGGATGAGCATGACTTTCGTAGGGTCGTAGTTTCTACGGATCCAAGGCAATAAAACATTATTAAGAATGTTCAAATACTCCGCTGTGTTGATTTTAAGACCCGCTTCGATGAAATGAGGAGGCATCACCTTTCCATCACTTGCCACGGCTGCAAACACCATCACAGAAGCAGGATTTTTGCTTTGCAGCACAGGAGGAACTTCCGAAGAGTAACAGGCAATAACTCGAGTGTTCTGGCGATTTGGAACCTCATCCACGATGAACTTTTTCTCATCAACAAAAATACGCACATGTCCTCCTTTGTGTTTCAAATGGTTGATAAGCTTGGGACATATTTCAACACTGATAGTTTGTGAACGGGCAGTGAGGAGATTACGGCGTCTCCTAACGTAGGACTTCATCCCAAGGTATTTGTTGATTGCTCTGCTGATAGTTCTGCGACTCACATTGCGCTTTTTTGCCAGTTTCGACATTGACTGACTTGGGTCTGCCTTTATCGACCTCTTTAGTCCCACCAAGAAAGATTTTGTGCGCTGTCGATTACTACGAGTACTGTCCCGACTTCTCTCAACCTTACACTCGGCATCGAAATTAGCCACAACCCGATTGACAGTCGTTTTTGCATAGCCAGTGCTCTTAACAATGCCTGAAGGAGAACTCCCGGCGCGTCTCATTTCGCATATAGTTATTCTTCATGCTAATTCCGCCATATTAAAACAAATTTGAGTAAATATAATTATGCTATCTTGCAATAAAGTGTTTAATGATCCTTAGTAAAAGAAACCGTAATAATATGATCAAAAATAAAAAAGGTATATTAGCATTTTAAATTAGTTCCAATTTATCTGCCCGACCCTGTATATATGGGTGTGTGCGTTGAAAATAGACTGTCAAAAAGCTCTAATGCAAATTTCCGAATATGTTCGTCGATCCCTCTCGATTAGCATTCTGTCTGTGGCCGCTTCTAGGTAATATAGATCCTCATGCCTCTTAATCACGTAACGGTTTATGGTGGCCGCGAAGACATGGCGACTGCATGCAGATTCTAGGCTGACTCTGTAATTCGGGTTCGCGCCTACCGACAGTCTGAAGTTGTTACTTTCCATCACTTTCCATCACCAATAGGCTTGAAATATATTGTTACAAATAAAGAATAGTTAACTCGAAATTATCAGTAAAATAAAATGTATTTCATAAATATTAAATCAAAGCGAACTAAATCTACCTTATCCCGTGTATTTTCTATTTGTCCTTTGAACCCAAGCAAGTCATAAAAGAAAAACATGTTGTATCCTGTTGTGCCGACACCGTCCACCACTATACTTGCACTTAAGAGAGGGGAATCCTGCGTCCTATTAGCAACACCCCGCTCCCATCTTGAACCTAGCCGAGAGGAAGTCAGACGATGCATCCGCTCGACTGTCGTCTCTTAAACGATTTACGAATGTCATGACCTCACATCAAAGGGAAAGTATCGTCGCCTTTTAACTCTTATTTTCGGTAAGCGACACCTTCTCCCACATCCTAAACCCTAGACCGAAGGAAGTCAAACGTCGGCCAAACATTTCGTTTCATTTCGTAACATTCACCAATGCTTTTACCCCAAATCAGTGCAAAGTATCGTGGCTTGGTAACTCAAAGACACCTTTACACGCCGATGCTCCTCAGCAGATAATAAATATAAAAAAGACTTTACGAATTTAGAAGAGAGTACCTGTCAGCCAAAAAGTGAGCTGTCGCCGGTCGGAGCAACCAGTCACCATCATGGTACGCGGTATGTGCTATGAAAAAGAAGAAGAAAAAAACCAAGAAAAAGAAGAAAAAGACGAATCAGAGAAAGGATCTGACTCCACAACCAGGCAGATTTCCCCGAGATTTTCTTCTATTCCGAAAGATAATTTGCGAAAACAAAGGCTATTCGAGAATTTGCCACCACATCCGCCGTTGATTGTAAAAATATAACACTACCACAGAGATGATGAATACATATGGTATGTAAAGATTGCATAGCACCCCTTTGAGACTTTGAGATTTTGAGTATTATTCCTGAACACTTACATCTTGATATCTGCTGATGACTCCTCTATCCAAAGATCAGTGTGGATCTTGGATGAGTGTGACTTGTGACGTTCCTGGATAATTGAACTATTCAACTCCTGTGGGGAGTTCTGTAACAACTTTCCACATTCTGTGAGTGAGTAACCCTTTTTATTCCATGATTTGTTTAGGACACTATTTAGTTCATAGATTTTGCTCGATATGAGTTAAAGTTAAATATGATTCCCTTAAAACATTATTTTGTTTTTCTTGTTGTTTGTTCTTTACATGTTTATCCCTTCTCTTACTATTCTATGAATAAATATTGTTAGAATCTTTACTTAATGTATGAGTTGTTTTATTATTCCTTATTTTCTATGTGATGTCTTGAACTGGAGAATCCCCTTTCTCCTGTATTATGTTGATAATATTGGGCCATAGGGACTTACAAGAGACACTTCCATACACTTTAACTTTTTTATATTTATCATTGTCACGCGCTTTTTTAAATTTTTACTTTGATCCTTTAACTAATCATTTGATTAATAAATATTGCATCTAACCATGCTTTCAAGTCTTTTAGTCTCATTTATTATTATTATTATTATTAAATTAATAAAAAGATGTTTTAAAAAAAATTGAACTCTCCCAATATAATACACATAACCGCGTGCATGCACGTCACTTCATATTTAAAAAAGTGAGTAAGCCGTTCATAACAACTCCACGTCCATTTTCCATTCTGACGTAAAACTACCAACACCAACGGAATTGTTACAATCTCATACTCTGGCGAAGCGAAATGATTAGTCAAAGCATCAAAATAAAAAAAAATGGAAAGAAATCTTTTCTGAGTTTATTTTTATGAATAAATATTGCATCTAAACATGCTTTCAAGGCTTTTAGCCTCATTTATTATTATTAAATTATTAAAAAGATGTTAAAAAATATGAACTCTCCCAATTTAATGTATATATATATATATATATATATATATATATATCCTAGAAAAGTTGTGACTTTTTGAGTTCCCCTATATTGCGCTCCGATTATTGCGTTTGAAGGTTAGTTTGCAAAGCTAGATAAATTTAAAAATCAATGAAAAGACCAAATTCAAAATTAGCCTTTTTCTGGTCGGTATATTGCTTATTTTTTTCTTTCACTCTTTCTTTCTTTTCTCTTTTTCCCTCTATGCGATAAATTGTATTACTACTGTTATATTTGTGTTGTCTCTTTTCGTCAATATAGAGAGAAAATGAAGGCAGAGAAAAGAAAGGGTTAAAGGCAGCGGCAACAAAAGGAAAGTGAGAGGGAAGCTGACAGTAAGAGAGAGAGAGAGAGAGGGAGAGGGGGGAGATACGGTTGCCTTTTCTAATCTCTGTGTTGTCGTTCCTCATCAATATAGAAATAGAGAAGAGGAGAAGGATTTTATTACTTTTAACTGTCAATAAACAGAGCAGAAGAGAGGGAATGTAAGAGAGACTGAAGCACAAGTGATATACACCAGAACTAATAAGCGCGAGGGGTGAAACAAAAGATACTGAGAGAGGGTGAAAGTGATAGACAAATATGTAGTAATTGACTGATCATTTGGTGAGTTAATTGTAAATTACGACTAATTAGAACAATATAATAGAAGCTTTTAAAACATAACTTAATCCCAAAACGCATGAATATTTTTTATATTTTGTATGATTAAAATATATAGGAAAAAGCCTAAGGAGAACAAATGTTTACTAACTCACCTTTAGTATAATAATAGACATATAAACTTTTAAATCCCTTTCTGGATAGTAGAGTAACCTTTTGTGTTGTCATGCTAGAAAACTAATGAATCCGGAACCATATATCATTCATCTGAAAGTTTATCAAAATATAGAAATATCGTAAACATCAAAATATCGAAATATCGAAAACATAAAAATATCGAAATATCAAAATATTAACAACATCAAAATATCGAAATATCGATAACAACAAATAAAGAGAAATATCGAAATATCGAAAACTTCAAAATATCAAAATTTTGAAAATATACAATATCGAAGTCATCCTAATATTGAAATATTGAAAAAATAAAAATATCGAAACATCAAAATATTGACAACATCAAAATATCGAAATATAGATAACAATACAGAGAAATATCAAAACATCAAAATATAAAAATTTTGAAAATATAGAAATATCGAAATCATCCAAATATCAAAACATCGAAAACATCAAAATATCCAAATATCCAAATATTGACATCAAAATATCGAAATATTGATAACAAAAAATACAGAGAAATATCGAAACATCGAAAACTTAAAAATAGAAAAATTTTGAAAATATAGAAATATCGAAATTATCCAAATATCAAAACATCGAAAACATCAAAATATAAAAATTTTAAAATATCCAAATATCCAAGTATCGAAAACACTGAAATATACAAATATCGAAATTTCGAAAACATAAAAATTTCAAAATACAGTCATGTTCAAGAGCGAGTGTCAGACATTGGATTATATGTTCGTTTAATTTGTTTTGCTTGTCAGTTTGACGGCATATCAACCATTTTAAGGCTAGTTAATGCTCGAACACATTAGATCTGTAAACAATTTATTGTATACAATTGATGGAATACAAGTTGCTGTTTTCCTCATGGAATTTAGATGATATGCTTTGTAAAGGATTTACAATTGCAAGCATGTCGAACGACATCAATTTCCAATTTATTTTTCTAAATGAAGTCCCACGAGATGTCCAAATTCTCTCAAAATCAAAATTACTATTTTGACACATATTTAGAGTTGCGTCGTTTTATTATACAATCCTTTTCCATTGAGTCCAATTATAGATAGTCTGCAGTTATATCCTTTCAGTTGAAAGATTCTAAATTAAGACATCTCGTTCACCTAGAGTTGCGAATAAGAAATAAGCAGCGTCAATTATTTGTTGATAAATATCAACTCTAATTAAATAGAAAGAAGTTATCTTCCCCTATCCACTACTTTAGAAAATCAAAATATATGAAAAAGCAATCCAATATAGATTATATTTTTGTGAGATTTCTATCTTATCAATTGCTATTACTGATAAGTGTAATGGAAAATTGCGAAGAATTTATATATATATATACACACATTCGAATATCTATGTATCTCAATACATAGACATTCGAACATTCCATTAAAGTTCTCCTTTACTTGTCAAACGTTGAGTTAGTAAAAAAGTTAAGAACATTAATTTTCCTCTCTCAAATTGACCAGTTAACTACGTTGTAGTACATCTTTCTTGTAATTTCTTGGTCTTACCGGATTCCACAAGATGTCATCTCGTTTGATGGAGTACCAAGTGCAGTTATTTTAGGTAACATAACTTGGAGAACGTGTACCATTCCTCGTGTGAGCAAGTGCATAGCTGTGTCGAGGGGATCTTATTTGGGCTTCGAATACTATGTTATTTTGAATATTTTGTCAGGGTTTAATTGGAGGGTAAATTATCATCATGTCAGGTTGTCCTGACTAACCCTTATACAGAGAGACTGAAGACACTCGAGGATGGTTTATGTGTGTGTGTGTATGGACACACACACAAATATATGTATAATATATACACACCATAAGATGTTAAATATATTATAAACCGTCATAAATAAATAAATAAATAAATAAATAAATAGATAGATAAATCAAAAGTAAACCAAAAGGAAAGAAAAAATAAAATAAAGACAAAAGCAAGTACGGGAGGAGAGACGAAATAAAAGAAAAAGAAAGAATGATATAAGATTTAAAAAAACAATGAAAGTAAGAAAAGATCGAAAGAAAGAAAAAACTAATTGTGAATTAAACTATTATATTTGACTGCGTGTTAAAACTGACTCCAACGCAAAACTCTTGTCTTTTTTAATGTTTTTTTTTTATAATTGACCTCAGTTGATGATCAAAATTATGTAGAAATGTTGTCGAACACACAGACGCACAACCGATCAACACGAACACACACACAAATGGAAGACAATACGAAGGAATCATTGTTTGAAATCCGGGCAAATAACGGACAACCAATCAGATGCATTGTACGAAGTGCGCATGCGTGTCCTGCTTTTTAGAAAAATTTAGACGAGAACAGGTTGAGATAAACAGACGTGTGTAGCGATCACAACAACGTACAGAATTGCTATGCACGTGTGGCATTGAAAAATGTGAGGCATCGAATTGCTGAATAGTTAAGCCCTATTTTAATTAACATGTAAGTCATGTGCCCAAATGGAAGCCTTTCTACTAGATACATACTACGAAGCTAGGATATATAGATATGAACAGCTAACTAGAAAATGCAGTAAACGTTAATAGACATATGACTATTTGTTGACACCCTGAACTCTATAATAAAGACAAATGTGTTTGTATTTGTTTTTGATATATATATATATATATATATATATATATATATATATATATATATATATATATATATGTATTTACTTGCTGTCACGCAAAATTTAGCGAGTAAGAAAAAGTTCCTTTTTTTTAGCCGGAGGAAACCAATGCCATGTTACGAAGGGAAGCGAGAAAGCAAATAGCAAGTCAGACTATCCACCACTCTATAATAAAATGTAAACAGTGGGTGTGCTTTTCTACTTTAAGTCATCCGAAATGATAATAATGATTTATATGTAGAAATTAAATTATTCATGTCATTCTATGAATTTATATTAATAGTTTAGTAATATATATAGTTATCATATATATATATATATATATATATATATATATATATATATATACATATATATATATATACATACATATATATATATACATACATATATATATATATATATATATATATATATATATATATATATATATATATATATATATATATATATATATAGGTCGGGTTCATGTTATATTCTAATAACCATGCTTTTATTTTATTATTCTTATTTTTATTTTTTAACATTTCAAAAAATCATAACATTCATGTGAGATATATATTTTACAGTCCGTTTCATTTGTCGTGACACAAACAACATTTGTATGTCAATATCGTCTATGCAATACTACAAAATCAGAAGAAGAATTCACAGAGAGGAAAAGGTTTTTGGATTAAAGTTTCTTGAAAAAAAACCTACATTATACAGTGGTTCATTTTTGGGTGAAACCAAATAAAACACAAACAAAGGAGCAAACTCACATGTGGGGGAACCCACTAGTACGCCATTTTGAATTTTTCAGTTCAGAGCTAGTACATCCTAAAAGTTGTGTTTGAAGGCTATGACAGTGCAGTCTGGTAGAAAAACACTTTTTCAGTTCAGAGCTAGTGCATCCTAAAACTTGTGTGGAGATTTACAATTATATATATATATATATATATATATATATATATATATATATATATATATATAAGTTGTGTTTGAAGGCTATGACAGTGCAGTCTGGTAGAAAAACACTTTTTCAGTTCAGAGCTAGTACATGCTAAAAGTTGTGTAGACGTTTATAAATTTTAATTCAGTAATATTTCTTAAAATAGTTAATAAGTTCTATAATTTATTTATAAAAATTCGAATTCACTTGAGGGTAATTTGTAA
Source organism: Sepiola atlantica (assembly GCA_963556195.1). Classification (NCBI taxonomy): domain Eukaryota; kingdom Metazoa; phylum Mollusca; class Cephalopoda; order Sepiida; family Sepiolidae; genus Sepiola; species Sepiola atlantica. Next base: position 171,693,530 of record OY744520.1, on the reverse strand, counting down.
TTTCCTAAAGTTACATTATATATATATATATATATATATATATATATATATATATATATATATATATATATACTAGTAAGCTCATGCCATAAAATTGACGGCACCCTTTCTTCAACTGATTTCAACTTAACGATAAGATACATAAGTAGAATCATTCTGCATAATACTTCAAGTCAGCTGTTGTTGATGTTTGACATGATGATGCCTGGTACACAGGTAAACATGACAACATAAATAAACGTATATATATATATATATATATATATATATATATATATTATTTATGTATTAATCAACATAAATAAATATATACTCACAAATCTGGAAATATTTTTGTATTTATTTAATTTATATGTACACATCATGCGCGACGCCTGTAGAGAGTGTGGTAGACATTAGCTAGCCTGGATCTAAATACAATTTTTATTCGGATAAAATAAGTTTGCTGATTAAAGAAGATAAATTATAGAAACCATTACGTTGTTTGATAGTGCTAGAATTCCTAATGAGTGCTGATTCAAGAAGTCTTCGCCGAGATTTATTTAAAATGAATTTAATAATTTAAGCCTGTTCCAAATTAAAAGAATGATCGTGTTGTAATGCGTGAGATAAACGATAAAATTCATTTTGATTCCAACACTTCTTTAACTATTCAACTTTTTTTGCAGAACGATTTGTTTAAAATGAATTTAATAATTTAAGCCTGTTCCAAATTAAAAGAATGATCGTGTTGTAATGCGTGGGATAAATGATAAAATTCATTTTGATTCCAACACTTCTTTAACTATTCAACTTTTTTTGCAGAACGATTTGTCTTTGACCTCAAAATACGCCTCAGTTTCTGATATTGCTTCTTCATTAGAGCCAAATCTCTTTCACTGGAGCATAATTTTAGGGAGTGCAAACAACCAGATCTGGAGAATATAGTGGCTGCGGAAGCAATTCGAAGTATAATTTATGTTGATCGACTAGTGACAGGGTGCACTGTCTTAGTGAATAATCACTTTTTTCTTCGTCTTCATTTGTGGCTGATTTTATGGCGATTTCGTTCTTCAAACGCACCAATAATGCTATTGATGGTTCGTCTTATCTCAAGGTAATAGATGAACAAAGTACCTTGCACATCCCTAAAATGCGGAAGCCAAATCCTTGCTTGCTGATATTTGTGTCTAGGGTGACTTTAGACAGCTTTCACCTGCTACGGTCCATTCAGCTAACTGCCGATTTGATTCAGGAGTTGAGTAGTTGATCCATATTTTATTCACTGTCACTATTGACGCAAAAACTCTATTTTGTTGCGCTGAAACTGTTGCAAAAAAGCTCTAAATTG
>OY744520.1:171659700-171684700 GCA_963556195.1 Sepiola atlantica | reverse complement strand
GGCTATGGGGTGGCCACTCAAAATTAGTCTTGAGACTGATCACTCGACCTCCGAAGTTCTTATTCAGCCAATCTCGGGACAGGTTTGAGGTGTGAGAACTTGCTCCGTCTTACTGGAACCAGAACTTGCTCATGAGCGACGGGTAGAGGGTCTGGAGCTCACTCTTGAAGGTTTTGAGGACCTCCACATACCGCCCCTTGGTGACTGTAACTGCTGCGCCAGATTCTTCGATGAAGATTGGCCCGATAATGCGTCTGACCGAGATTGCAGCCCACACCGTGCAATTAGAACAGTGCAGGGGTTTGGTGGCTACTTCATTGGGTCTGGAGGACCCCCAGAAGACATTTGTCTTTGAGTTTGCCTTTCCGTCAAGATGGAAGTGGGCTTCATCTGAGGTCCAAAAGAGGTTAAGGAAACCTGGTGTCTCCTCGATCTTATCGAGCATCTTGACTGCCATAGCGCTCCTCTGCTTCTTGTCTGAGGCTGTAAGGGTCTGCAGCATCTGTATTCTGTATGGGTAAGCCCTGATATCGGTCACCAGCACTCTCCTGCAAGTCTCACGGGAGATACCGCGGGACTGACTTCGCTTACGCACAGAGCATTTCGGACTCTCCTGGAGAGACTCTCTCACACTTTCGACCAGCTCGGCTGTCCGCTTCTTGGGACGTGCCGAGTGGCTTGGACGGTTCTCACTGGCAGCGTTGAAGTTCTCCACAGTCCCATACTTCTCGAAGTGGTCCACCCAGTTCTGAATTCTGCTTTTGGGTGGAGCCTTTTCACATCCGAACTGATGGGTTTTCTTAAACGAGCCTGTCTTGTAGTAAAATTTAACACAGTGTATTCTTTGTCCCAGCTCCCACTGAGCTGTCCTGTAAAATAAGGGCAATCAGTGAATAAATAAAGGAGATATTACATAAAGTGTACACGAGGCCCGTTTTTTTAGTCACCCTGTATGTATATATATATATATATATATATATATATATATATATATATATATATATATATATATATATATATATATATATTTTTTAATTTATTTACGCTAGCGTTTCGAGCTTTCGCTCTCATCAGTGCATGGATGATAATCTCGAACGGTCACACTGTTCGAACCCCTGCCACAGAGCGCTGTAACCATTAGGCCACGAGGCATTACCACATTCAAGAAGGGAATCTAAGTTCTATTTATGCGGCATATCAAGAAAAACTGACTTAGAGATTCTACAAACCTTGTCGGAATATGCATTATAACTACGTGTCAGTCTATTTTTAAGTTTAATCTTATATAAATATATATATATATATATATATATATATATATATATATATATATAATATATATATATATATATATATATATATATATATATATATATATATATATATATATATATATATATATGTATATCAAGTACTTCCACGGAATGTACTCCGACGAACTTACTGCACGTGTACCTTCATCAACGTAAATACTTATCTGTGTGTGTGTCAGAGAATGTTAAAAAGAAATGAATATAGTGCTTGATCATAAGGTTTGCAAGAGCTAAAATACGAATTATTTATTTAAAAACTATGTATTACTAATTCTGAATATAAACCATGGTTTCATTGACACGTAAGACATTTACTGTTTAAAGAAGGCCCTTATTGTCCGTATCAACTCCTCACCATTTTACAAAAACGATGGCAATCCGAAAAAAATGGGACAGATGGTGACGATATATATAAAGCTCTACCTTGTATTGAGCACTTTTGAAAAAATATTGGTTTTAAGTTCATTTTATCAATATATTTGAACTCATTTAATGAAATATATATATATATATATATATATATATATATATATATATATCCAATCTCTATATGCTCTCTCTCCTCTTTCTTTCTCTGGTTTAATTTTTTTCATCATTCCATTTTTCTCACCACTGCTGTTATTAGCTCTTTAGCGACGTTATTCGCTGTAAAACATCAACGTACAGGTCAAGTGACACAATGACAAGCAAGCAAGCAAGCAAGCAAGCAAGCGAACATTATGACAACATCATCAGATGTGTACTTGTGTACATCGATTACTATTATTATGTATTTAGTATTATCTAATATAGGATTTGATTGATTTAACGGTTGAGCTATTATTCCCAAATGGATTCAGATGAGATGATGTAACACCAGCAGTGCGTGCAACACAGCATCAGACGCCAGTCGATGAAGGCAGCTGCAATCGGGCGGCCGTGGATGTTGCATCCGATGTTGCTGATTGCATCCCACACGTAAACAATAGTTAAAAAACAACTGTATAACGTTGCCATAACTTTTTGAGGACACGAATTGTTATTCACATAATTCTAAATCGGACTATTATGATAAATATTTAAAATTCTTATCCACATACACATTTGGTTCGTCCTTCTACGGGAATCATCAGTGTGGAGAATAACTTTTATGTCGATAGCACGATTGGAACCTCAGACCTAAGTCACCTTTTAACTTTCAAGTCTAAACCCTCAATCGATGCAGCCAGCCAAACAGCCATGGGGAAAGAAAAAAATTAAAGTCTATTAATATTCTTTACAAGCGGACATATTTGTTAGACTGTCACAACAGTGTTCAACAATCCAATTTGATGGAAAGTCGCATTTAAGCATTAATTTGGCAGGCTATTTTTACTTCTCTTAAAGAGCGCAGCCTAATTAAGGGAGTTATAAACAATATTGTAGTAAATATGTTGAATTCTTTTCGAGATAAATATGTGTTTCTTAGTTTTTGAGGAATCATCAGTGTTGATGATGACTGTTGTTTTTTTTAAAATAATTTTTTATTACGATAATTCGATATTACAAACGCCCTGCATTCTTCGTCGGGAATGAATAGTGTGGTGAAAAGAAAACGGAAATGAATCTGCTTATATATAGTTTAATTTACTGTTAATGCAAATGGAGTGAAGACGTTTTGGAAACTTTTCGTGAAAATTCAAATATCTGCGATTTTTGAGAAATTTTAATAAAAAATATTAGAAATAAATCAATAAATATTTCCAAATTTTTAGTTACTTTAGAGTATTTTACAGGTTTTTAGGGAGCATAACATGGGCACAACTTCCCATTTGAAAATTCAAATATATCAGATTTGCATTGAATTCGATCCATAGTCATTAGACATCAATTAAGTTAGATCCTCTGAATTTTGATTTTTTCTCTAGTCCTCTTCAGAAAAGTTCTTGAATCGAAATCATGAAATGGATTTTGATCGAAATTGGAATAAGGATTCTAGTCACGAGTTTTAGTATCATTATATCATTATTTTAATCTTCGTAAGATGACATAAAAGTGGTTCAAAGCAGTTCTGTTCGGGAATTTATTTTACTCGTCCTGAGACGTGTGTGTTTCTAATGAATATATATATATATATATATATATATATATATATATATATATATATATAGTGGGAGACATTAAAATACCATAGCAAATTGACTTCCAGCATTACCTAAACCGTGTTTCATAAAAATATAAGTTCCATTGATCCCCGTATACAAATTATATCACTTATTCTGATTAAAATGCTTCTCACAAATACGTAATCCCACAAAGACGGCAGCAAATAATTTTCCCTCTCATCATTATGTCATCCTACTCTACCCACGTCACCGTGTAACTTTTTATTCGGTAAAAATATTATACATTCACCATTCATTAATTCAGTTTATAACTAAAAATATTCCCTACATACAACACAATATCTCTAAAATAAACAATGAACGCCCCCTCAATTTCGCTTACATACTACATGGCTTCCGGAACGTATTCGCAAAATGAGAGAATAAAAGAATATCGGAATGTTCTAATTTCAGCAGTTAAGTCGGTTTAATCCTAATACTTTTACTCATTCTTTAGAATATTAGAATAGAAGACAGAACACATCAAATAATATTCAAAATGGCGATTTAGTATGACTGTTACGCGAAGGAACTTCAAAAATAACAGGTATTAATATTGTTTTTTTTTTCAATATAAAACACAAATAATTATACCAATACGTTTAATCCCTACATACCTGTACTTAACTATAACTAAACTCAGTTCACACCTCATACGTGGAGTCGTTTATGAAATATTTTCCTATTTATCCAAAAAACTAGCATTTCTTATTAAAACATTTAGTATTAGTTATTCATAAACATGTTAGACTTTTTCATTATATTAAAAAATAAACTATGGACTATAAACTTCACTTCTTGCCAGAAATTAGGTTAGAAATGACAGTCTAAAGACTTCCACATCGCTTTCGATTCTCTTCACGACACAAAAAAGACGTGTCAACCATTCTTCTTAAAATAGATATTAATACAAAAAATATCCGATAACGGTCTATTAAAACAAAAGTTGGCACGTGAATTTCTTCGAATCGTGAAAAAATGTGACACCAATTCTGATTCCGTTACACTGTCACCTCGAACGTTATTTCTGGCTAGAATTAAAGTTTAAAATTCAAAATCGATTACTATGATTTCACAAAATAAATATATACGTCCGTTAAATTAACATTCATTTGAGTAATGTTTTTAAATTCGAAGACATTTATAAAAATAAAAATACTACAATTCTTCTTAAACCTTTCTCATTTGCAGACAAATACTAAAATATTTCTTGAATTTATTTTATTTTCTACTTGAAATAAAAAAATATTTTAAATATTATTTATTTCTGTAAATAAACAGTAGGAGTAACGACAACCATAGTAAAACATTTTTTTTAAAAATCAAACGCAAATAGGTCACAAGTAGACATTTGTTTATTTTTGTAAATTTTTTATTTTATTTTTTTTATTGGACTTTGTTTTTTGGCCACACGAACTTAGGGTTACTGGTATGTCCAACATTTTTTTTATCCTTACATATGCATTTGTGAGCTAATTGCGTTAAAATTATTAATATTTAATAGAATTTATGAGCTTATTTCTGGCGGATGTGATTTTCTTGACAACAATTTAAATCCTATTTTAATCACCTACATAACTTACAGGGGTTTAAGTGATGATCAAATATTTACAAAATAAAGTTACATTATTCTTTAATACCCCTCGGCAACGCTGAGACCTGGATCTTGCTAGTATATTATATATCGGGATCATTAATAAAACATATCCGAACTCAGGATTCAAAATCTGAGTCACTTGCATGTGAGGCGAGTACTTTGCCACCTGATCCACCACGCCACATACAAGAAAGCCACACACGCAAGTGACTCGATGTTTTGAATACTGAGTCGGATATGTTCTACTGATGAGCCCAAAGGAGGGCGAAACTCGAATCTAGGACTTCCGGTCTTGATTGTTTGTGTTGGCTGCGGTGTTATCTGATTGTAGAAATAAATGAAGATATATATATATATATATATATATATATATATATATATATATATATATATATATATATAGAGAGAGAGAGAGAGAGAGAGAGAGAGGAATTTTTACTTTGTGGTCTAGAAGGAACGACGATATACTGGTGGAGATCTCAGGCAAGACCTTAAAAACTGCGACTTAAAAAAGTGGTGGATGTATATAATCTTAGACTTCCCTTCGCTTTTCGCTTACCTCAAATCCTACACGAGAGATTTTGTCTTTTCTTTTTCTTTTTTGTTATGAGAATGTGTAGTAATTTTATTTCCAGAACTCTGTGGAGAGGGGTGGCGAAATGATGGAATTCTGTGTGGCGGTTGGTCAAGGCAACAGATAGGACATCTGTAACTGATTTGTCGGCTGCGTTTATGCAAATGTTGCCGAGAGAGCTCATTAATTTCCATAGGTGAAACTATTTATAAGATAAAATCCATTGAATCACGGGTGACGGTGGGGGTCCTTGTTTTCCTATGAAGATAGATACGGATGAGTACGGAAGGTCGCCGATAGTTCGTGTTAATGTTAAATTTACAAGGGAGAAAGACGTTGCTTAAGACATTCAACCTCCAAACTCAGGAAACAGTTGGTACCCCATAACCAGCTAGATCATTCCCCTTCAACTCATCAGCCCATGCATCCTTATTGGTGGAACTCTTTAAAATAAAGTTGAAGGAGCCACATTTAAGTTGAAAAGAATTTGAGACAAACAAGAGGAGCTACAAAGACTTTCTTACTAGGTTTGAGAACTGTGCGGCATTAATAAAATCTAGCACAGAGAAAATAAATTGCTGGAAATCACCTCTGGAAGACAAAGCAGCGCTAACAGAAATTTGGTGGTCAAAACCAGAAGGTGCTTCCCATGGTACTCTAACAGGTCAGCAATCCTGCTGGGGTATGTAAGGGAACTGAAGACAATTCTCCATTTGGACATGGGAATGGGTGTCACCACGGCACTGGACGAGACAATGTTGATACAAATCAACCGGATTAACCGGATTAACAGAGCTATTCGCATTGTTCAAGAGTACAGTGATATCAACTTGAGCTTATTGCTCAATAAACTCGATGCCTTCCAGAAGAATAACCAGTTGAACAAGTTCGTCAGAATTAAACGAAGTAAAATATATAATGGATCAGTTAAAAAAGGTTTCACTCTTAGAAGCCAACTCCAGAGTCTTGATTCAATGGAGATCGTGGTACACTGAGAGTTGGACCTCAGGGTGCCCCCTGTATGATTAAAGGAACAGTCCGAAAGACGAGTTGTTTGCATAATGTCAATGTTCCCGCTGATATTTCCAGGATGTCAGTATCCGAGAAGAGACATTATTTCTATCTCTGGCTGAAACACGATTACCCTAAGTGTAATACCATTCAGACTGTCGAGAATGCATTGACGAGTTGTAAGCTCAAGCTGCGACGTAGATATTATGTGGAGGAATTAGTTAGTATTGAGGACAGGCCTATGTACTCTGCTAAGCTAACCATTGAACACAAGTTTTCAGCCCGAGTTGTTGCGGCTAGTAAGAAAGAACTCAAACACAAAGTCTATAGAAAAGCGATTGAGATTCTCTCTAAGCAAAACATTGGATCCATTATGAAGTTGAAGGATCTGAGACCCGAGAAAATGATGAAAAAAGTTACAACTACACTACAAAATACAAAAATATCTCCTAAGGTTAACCAAACCCGATATATTCAACTGGTTCCGTCCGTACACGAATCGGTAAACCTAAACATGCTATTATCATTGTTACATCTTCCACCATTAAGATCAGTGATACCGAACCGAAATATAAGATATCTACTGATTACAGTGATAGAAATAATAGTAAAAAAAATCTGGTTATCATAGTCAGCAGTAACAATAAAAACGATCCTATCAATGGAACGAAAGAGGCAAAATGTTACACAGATAACAACACAAGAGGAAAGAAGCGTCTGTTGAAAGAAGAGTTGAATAAAGCAGAAGCTTAGAAAAAACTCTTCCTTTGCTTTCGATTCGTAATCATTTCTATCGGAATGAAAATGCTGCCAAAGACGCCACAAAGCAAACCCAGTATTATCAACCTGCGAAAAAGATCATTTGGATTGGTCCCAGTTGCGAAAAGAACAGGATAAAAGAGAAACACTTGCATGCGACGAATGCAATGATTGGTATCACTTCGAGTGTGTGGGGTTGACAGAAGTCCCTACGTCAAGACAGAAATGGTTCTGCCCGACATACGCACTATGAAAGAGACGGCGGCTTACACCTAGACTGCTTCCAGTATAAAACTATAAAATGAAAATAAAAATGATATCCTGAAAACTAATTTGTCAGTTTTTCAGCATGAGAAAAGATTAAGTTAAAGAGTTATTTTTGTTTTATGGTTGTTTGTCTTTTTTATGCACGTCATTAGTTCTTACTTTAAAATATTGTTTGTCTAACTTTTAAGTTTGATAAACATGTGCTGTTTTACTTGTCTAATATATATATATATATATAGGGGAATTCCTTTTGAGATAGTTTGATAAAAATGTGTTGTTTTACTTGTCTAATATATATATATAGGGGAATTGTTTTTGAGATAGTTTGATAAAAATGTGTTGTTTTACTTGTCTAAGATATATATATATAGGGAAATTCTTTTTGAGATAGTTTAATAAAAAATATATTAAGATTAATTTCTATTTTCGTCACCTATATTGTTTCGAGCGAAATAGGCTTTTGTCATTATGCCTGAACAGCTTAAACCCATTACAAAAATAAAATTTAAAATACAAGTTTCCACGTACACGTGACATGCTGGAATGAGGAATAGTCCGGGGGAAAAGTTACACGATGTTGAAATAAAACCAGGTTTTTTTTTGTGTTTTTAAAACAATGGCATTTTCTCGCTTCCATTTAAAGGTACGTGACAGATTTCTTCTAAGAAATATTATATTCGGACTTTTGGACAAGTGATATCCTGGGTTCAATTTGGGTTCCATAAATAGAAAGAATTTATGTCGCCTAAATTATTTGCAATTTTCTTTTAAGTGTTGTACAAAAAGAAATTGGACAATGACTAATATTTAAACAAGAGAGGAATTTGACTTTGTGGTCTTAAAGGAACGAGGATTTATTGGTGGAGGTCTCAGGCAAGACCTTAAAAACTGCGATTTAAAAAGTGGTGGGTGTGTAAAATCTTAAACTTCCCTTCGCTTTTCGCTTACCTCAAATCTTACACGAGAGATTTTGTCTTGTCTTTTTCTTTTGTTGTTGTTGGAATGTGTAGTAATTTTATTTCCAGAAGTCTGTGTGAAGAAAAGGAAAGGGTGGAATTCTGTGTGGCGGTTGGTCAAGGCAACAGATAGGAAATCTGTAACTGATTTGTTGGCCGCGTTTATGCAGATGTTGCCGAGAGAGCTCATTAATTTACATAGGCGAAGCTATTTTAAAGATAAATTCCATTGAACCACGGGTAACGGTGGGGGTCCTTGTTTTCCTATGAAGATAGACACGGATGAGTACGGAAGGTCGCCGATAGTTAGTGTTGATGTTAAATTTACAAGGAAGAAAGACGTTGCTTGTAGCAATAAAGCAATTCGTTGCAACTTTAATAAGCGCGAAGCAGTGAGGGAAATGCTACAGAAGGGAAAAGTTTTGTCCTTTTTTTCTTCTTTACATTGAGTTATGCTTGAAGCCTTGAGTTTCCTAAATCGCCCCTCATTTACGTCGCGACAAAAAAATCCGACAATATATATATATATATATATATATATATATATATATATATATATATATATATATATATATATATATATATATATATATAGTCTCGGAAGTTTCTCAACCATTAAAACTATATAAAAAAATATATATATATATATATATATATATATAAAAAAAATATATAAAAAAATATATAAAAAAAAACAAAAAAAAACAAACTTATAGTCTCCAGTCTTCCAGTGGAAAATCACTCATGTAAGTCAATTTATTTTTTACAGTTATTATATTAGTTAGTTTCTAACACTATTTTGAGGGATCATCAGTTGTTTACCATGAAAAACTATGTTGAAAATAAATCAATAAAGTGCTCGATCGCAAGAAAGTGAGAACTAAATACAAATTATTTATTTAAAAACTATACGTTACATATTTCAGAGAAGTACCATTGGTTTCATTGACATGAATCGACCGTTACTGTTTAGAAAATACCGTTAAAATACCAATTCTTCAGCGACTCACGAAAAACAGACATATCAGTATGAAATTAAATGGAGGACTAGCGATAATCAAAAACCTTACAGCCTTACCTCCAAGAATTGCCTACTATGCACTACTGAAAAAGTCAGAATCTTACAGGCAATTAATAGCCCTCCCATGGACTGTATGAACATCAACACTGTGGTCTTCAAAAATGCCCACGCAGTATAAAATTTCTACTAGCCAAATGAACTAATAACGACAACACATAACTCACTGAAAGCCCTATCCGTGTATAACTCTAAATAACACCACATCATATCAAAACACAAGACCTATCCACCCGCCCCAAGACCTTTTTAATTATACCTTTTTTATTATCATAATTAATTATTTATATACAATATAACAACCCCTCGTTCCCCTAGATTTATGATATATATAACGTCCACATCTCCCCTACCAACCAAAATATAACCTACACTCGCATCTCCATAATTTCGACTAGTCACAAATAACATAAATTAATACATGCCTCATCATATTAATTTGTTTTAGGTTTTTAAATATATTAAAGAATCTTACTAGTTAAATACATAGAAATATATTTATCGAATACACTTAACCAAAAAGAAAATATATATATATGACCAAGATTTAAACCTAACCGATACCGATAAACATAATTAGGTAAAAGTTAACAGAACGAAATTAAATACAAGGACCCCATACGATTCCATGCATGTACCACCACAGCTAATGAACTACAATTATAACAACAAATTTAAATATAAAAATAAACTCTCGTGTAGTTTCTTCGTCGTTCTTTCTTTTATCTTTATTGTCACGTCGTCCTTGTTCCCTCAATTCGTGTCGTCTATTTTTTCGTTGCTGCTACCAGTTTTCTCGTTTTCACTATTTCTCGCCGTGTTGATTATTCGTCTAGTGCAGGGTTTCTCAACCGGGGTCCACATGGACCCTGGGGGTCCACGTAATATTCCTTAGGGTCCACAGGCAAAAATAACAAATTGGGGGTCCATAGTGATATTTTAGTGGTCCATGAAGCAATTCCTCTTCAGAACGGTTATTACTAAAAATAAAATTTCTACTGTAATTTACACCATATTGAAATAAGTAGAGAATATATATGAATGATTCTTTCTTTAATATTTCCTTTTGACCTATCTACTCACCCATGGCAAAAACAAACGAAGGTGAAAATAGTTTATTATGAATTGTTTAGCAGTGTACATAAATACTCAATAAAATTTAATTGTAAAATAATTTATTTACATTACATTAGTTTTACTTCAAAATAAAGCATAATTACTTACTATTTTTTTGATTATTGATATTTTTTTTTTTACTTTTTATTAGTGAAAAATACAATAAACTTTTCTTTTGTCGAATAGCTATGAGAGGGTCCACCAAAAGACAAATAAGGTAAAAGGGGTGCATGGGTAAAAAAAAGGTTGAGAACCCCTGGTCTAGTGGTTAGGACATGCGTTCGAATAACTTCGTTGAATTTATAGAAATAGAATTAATATAAAGACAGAGATTCTTGAAATGGATGTTCATTTTAAAGAAATATGCTAAACAACAAGTACAATTTTATTTTTTAATTATAAATGAGTCAGAATTGTTCCTTACTTAATTATAGATATGCAGATATATAGATATCCTGACAAAGAGATAGATCAACGCTCATCGTCGCATGTGGTTCTACCTTTTGTAAACGTTTTAAAGCATCTTATTAGGAATCCGCTCGCTTCCATTTTCTAAGGTAGACTGATTCAAAGTCTAATCGCTCGTTCTTGCTCGGTTCTCACATGACGTAATATCCGTGGATAATCTCATTTGCACATCGCTTTAAGTCTGGCTCTTCTGACATTGTCTCGTTAAATCTGACTCCGAGGTCAGACCCGTCTAGAATGCACTCTGAGAACGTTGTTTTTTTCACGAACGGGTATGGTATTGCGACGGTACTCATTTACATGTGTCAAATTTTATACTATTGGATACACCACCAATGATCTAACACTGGAAGGTGGTCATAATAATAATAATGATAATGATAATGATAATAATAATAATGATAATAACAATGATGATGATGATGATGATGATGATGATGATGATGATGATGATGATGATTGGAAGACGAAAAAAGCTGAAAAAGTACATAACTCAGAACACGGGAAGGTTAATCACCGCAGCAAGACACACCGTTTCAACGAACAACACGGGAAGCACCGAAACCAGAAACAAAAAGACAAGAAAAGAAAAGTGGGAAGAAAAACAACTACATGGGCGCTTCATAAGACTGACAAGAGAAGAAACCAACGATGATGATCATGATCATGATCATGATCATGATGATTGGAAGACTAAAAAAACCATGGAAAGGCTAATTACCGCAGCAAAGAGACACCGTTCCACTGAGCAACTCGGGAAGCACTGAAACCAGAAATAAAGACAAGAAAAGAAAAGTGGGAAGAAAAAAATTATATGAGACTGACAAGAGAAGAAACCAACGAAAATAGTTGGGCGTGGCTAAGAAAAGGGCACGTGAACAAAGAAACGGAATCTTTACTGATAGCTGCGCAGGACAATGTGATTAAGAAAACCTACATTAAAGCTAAAATAGATAAAACCCAGGAAAACAGTAAATGCAGACTATGTAGACAAAAAGACGAAACAGTAAAGTGAATGTAGCAAACTCGCCCGAAAATAATACAAGAGCAGACATGACTGTGTGAGGAAAGCAATATACTTGGAACTGTGCAAACGATTGAATTTCGTACAATGGGACAAACATAAACCGGAAACAGTATTGGAAAACGAAAAACACAATACATCTAGGATATGGATATACAAACAGATGAACTCATACAAGCAAGGAGACCAGATGTTATAATCGACAAGAAGGAAAAATCTTGTAAAATCGTAGACTTCGCCGTTCCACAGAGTGAAGATCACAGAGACGGAAAAACGAAGCAAATACACAGAAATAGCCAGAGAACTGAAAAGAATATGGAGCATGAAGAAAGTCAGTATAATACTAATAATCGTAAGAGCACTAGGAACAATCCCCCAAAATTTGGAGAAAAGACTGGGAGAAATTGGAATCAAAAAGACCATCGAAACCATACAAAGGACGGCAATGATAAGAACAGCTTCAATATTAAGGAACATCCTTGAATGCGGAAACCAACCCACATAAGCTACGAAATTTAACCAGTCACGTGGAATTTACAACAGGAATAAAACAAAACCACACGAAGAACACAACACGAACCAAAGAAAAGAAACTGCACGAAACATCACTTTATAAGCTCACCGCCCCCACCCAATACATTAGACCAGCCTCAGCTCACACCACATAACAATGATCCAATGAACTTAAATTGCAAGAAACACCATAAGCTCTCCCCATTCTCTCCCCTCCTCCTTTCCTCCCCCCAAAATATATAAATCAAAAAATAGTGCCAGCCGCGGCTGAAACTAGACAATATATTTGTAGAGTGTCGAAGAGGATGAGAAGACCGAAGAGGGATAGCACAAACCAGACCTCCACCGGAAGAGTTCGGAGAGTGGTGGGACCTTGGGGAGGTTTATTGCCACACAAATCCCAGAGAAGACTAATTGTCCTTACCAGCGATAAATCAATGGTAAGCGGCTGTTGCGATACCGCAAGGTTATTTTCGGTGGTTATCGAAAAAAGGTGAAGAATATGAAAATCTGTTGAGGCTTGTTGTCACTCAGACTCCAGGAAATACCACTGGTTGTTGTCGGTGAGAAATCACTGACGATGACCTGTGTGAGAACTTCGAGTGAGTACAAATAATAATAATAATAATAATAATAATAATAATAATAATAATAATAATAATAATAATAATAATAATAATAAATGATAATAATCTGTTTACCAACAAGGTGGAAAATCCTAGCAGAAAAACCGGAGAACAAATCTCCCATTCCTTGAATAATTGTGGACTGCCCCCCTCCCTCCGTGGAACAAAAAGGATGCCGGAAAGGAAATAGAGGGACACATGATTTGCTATATATAGATCAAAAGGAAGTAAAAAGCAGAACAAAGAACATATCAATGGCATGGATTGACTACAAGAAAACCCACGACAGAATCTATCAAGTATGGATAAATGAATGCTTAACAATGTACAAGATACTAAATAGGATAATTAATCTTATTAATAAGATTAATTATCCTATTTAGTATCTTGTACATTTTTAAGCATTCATTTATCCATACTTGGAAAAATGGAGACTAGAACTGACGGTGTTACATTATAACGGGCCCTGTATTTTGATAAATGGGTAAATAGCTAGTATGAATTATGAACTGGGTGAAAGAAATAGGATGAAGTTCAAAATAAGTGCATATGTGATTTGGGACAAACAGACATGTCTCATAGTGATTCATTCTGGGAATCATAAACACTGGGTGTATGCTGGCCGAGATGAAACGCTTGGATCAAAAAGGTAAGACACAAAAGCGATATTGAGTTCTGTTATGACATTCGTTGAAGGGTCAAAGGGCTCTGACGTCACAGATCCCTGGTTGGAAATTAGTTTTCGTCAGTTCACCATGGAGGCGCGCGATGGACAAACGTCCATAACTGAGCTCTGTGATGCATAGAGCTCGGGTGAGATCGCCAGATATGGGCTAAGATGTAGAAGAATATAACCGATTGCATCCGTTACATCCCACAAGCAGTATGAAAGAAGAAGGGATTTTGAGTGAACGAACCGACGAATGGAAATCTCTCCGATTGAAGTGTGAAATAAAAAAAAATGGAATCTTTCTCAAAAAGTTTTGTCTTCAACCGTTTTTGTCTCTCTTGCATGATAACAAAATTTGCCCACAAAACAGGTACACCACTACGATCACGAGCCAGCAACGGAGATGAGTGTGCAAGCAAACCCACGACCAACAGTGAGGCAGAACTCTGTAAGGTAACTTTTAATATTGATTTAAAACGTAAGAACAAGTTAAAACATGTTAAGGACATTATAAGTTTAAAGGCAGTTTAAAGGCTTAAAAACTATTGTTAAAATGTTAATTATTCTGCATATAAATGAACGCTAAATTTTTGGTGAGAAATTAGCTTTCTACTCAGTTCACCATGGGGGCGCGAGCTCGGCAATGCGTAGAGGCCCGGCCGACGTTTCTAACGTTCGCAGTCAGTTTCGTGTTGTTTTGATATTTGGTGGTGCTCGAGAAACGTTGACCCCGGGCCTGCGCGATTACGAGTTACAAAAATATAAAGAATAAGAACTGTAAAGTAAATCTTTAAAATATGATATAGAAAAAAGTCATTATGTCACAATAACTCCTAAATAATGATGATCATAATAATAATAATAATAATAATAATGATGATGATGATGATGATGATGATGATGATGATTATGATGATGATGATGATGATGATGATGATGATAAAAACAAAATGGATGCTAAATTTGGTAGTAGAAGATGTATTCGACGAGAAGATGTTTCAAAATGTCCGCAACGTCCCTGCTACTTTACTGTTACTTCATTGGCTACCTGATATCCAATCGTCAGAGCTCTAAATCTGGCTTTCCAAAATGCCGAGGAGTCTTTGTTGTCATGGACGCTTAAATATAGTGACGTGTTGCAATAAAGAAATGATCGAGGTTGTTTTAAACACACTTAAGAAAGGGAAACAGATCTGTGGTGAAGCTGTCAGTGAGTGATTTTGGATTTTTTTATCGTTTATTTCAGTAGGTTTACTGTATTCGATGATTTTATTGCTTTTGATATTTCTTTAATTCGTTGCGCCACGGATAAAAATACTAAGTAATAATCAGTTCTAATATTTCGTTCTTGTAAGCTCCTTACATCAAGTGGTTTCATGCCTTGTCTGGAGCGATTTCCATAAAAAGAAATAAATAAAAAGGAAATGGAGTGTAATTATAAACAATATATCAATTTGATTGCATGTTTTAAAGAATACATATAACCGAACTGATCGGTAGACATGTAAATAAAACATACATAAAAAAGATGAGAGCATATAGAAAGATTACGTTGGCTGAGAGGATTAGACTTTTTAAAGCTGTTATCCAAATTATATTTGCATGAATAATTCTTCCTTACACGTATATATATCGTTCCCTTCATTAAGTCGAACGCTCTTATGAAGTCAAGCCGCCGGATAAAGTGTTAAAATTATCACTGTTTATTCGCTATTCAGCGTTGGCCGAGTGGTTCTAGTATAAAAATACTCGGAATCCGGAGTTTCGAATCGCAGGACCAGTAGTGAATAGTCATATCTCTATGCTGCTGAGTCCCGATTATAAAGGACGAAACGTATACGTACATAGATAATAAACAACACAAATATTTATTATTTGTAGCTCCTAGAAATCCCGTCTAGTAGAGCACTGTAAGTGTAGTATTAACACAGCATGACGTCGCTAGGTATAAATGCATCGTTCATTTCATTAAGTCGAACGCTCTTATGACGTCAAGCCGGATAAAATGTTAAAATTATCGCTGTTTATTCGCTATTCACCGTTGGCCGATTGGTTCTAGACGTCGGGATATGAGTTGTAAAAATACTCGGAATCCGGGGTTTCGAATCGCATGACCAGTAGTGAATATATATATATATATATATATATATATATATATATATATATACAGGAATGATCTTTTTACGTGCTATCTTTATTTAGCTATAATGTTACGCATGAACGCGGACCTCACACTTTAATCATAAAACCGAAGCCAATTCTTATCCCATTAAGTCACTTATGTCTATATCGATTTGCATAGTATATTCTATAAAACGTTTTGATTGGAGATCCACTTCTATGAAAAATGCTTTCATTGACTTTGTTTTTAATCTCGCATTACCTTCAGGGTTGACCTAGAAATCTAAACAAATGAGATCGAAAAAAAAATTTTTTTTTCTCTAAAGATTTAGTCATACAAATTGGCAGTGCCTGGGAAGAGGGGGGGGGGCTTATTTAATGATTAAATTTTGCAGAAAATATTTTTTCAATTCAATTTCTTTTTTCGATTTCTAGGTTAACCCTGGATGTAATGAGAGATTTAAAAAGAATAAAAGTCACGCGTAACACTTTAATTAAGTCAAGTGCGTTGAGGAATGAGCAGCTGATTTAAAAGGATTTGTAATAGATCAGGAGACAATATCTCGAACAAATTTGAAACAGTAACATTTTAATGCGTTACTATCTGGCTTTCGAGCCAATATCAATTTATAGTATCTGTTCTGTTGTCGGTCAGAGAAGAAGAGATCCTTCTAGACTGGGGACATTTTTATCCCGATTCAGTACACCCTTTTTCGTGAGCTGGAACTTCCTCACAATAAACCGGCATTGTGTCATATGTTACACTAGTGGGAAGGCTTTGAATCGGAACACGTCAAGTGATAACAGGTTATCACGCAGTCGTAACACACGATATCATGCGAAAACAGGTTGTTTATTTACCACTCGCGGAGTTAGGCACAAGGCCAGTTTTATCTTACTCCCACAAGTAAGATGTGACCCAAGATCGGGTCGGAAAAGTAGGGTTTGAAAAGCCAGCGCTCGAGGGGTGAGCACTCTGGCCATTTAAAAATTGCCTGGGCAGCCCCGTCGGCATTCCCCGGTAGGGGCGCCTCAGACAGTAAGCAATAAACTTACTCCTCCCCAAAGAGGGGAGGCGAAGCCTGGGAGGGTGGACCTCCTAGAACTGCACAGAACAGGCGTGCAGTATCCATCGGAACAGATACTACACTTTGATCTTAGCCAAAAGGCCGAGAGGGGGGAACAGGTTGTTTATTTACTCCTCGCGGAGTTAGGCACAAGGCCAGTTTTATCTTACTCCCACAAGTAAGATGTGACCCAAGATCGGGTCGAGCAAGTGGGGTTAAAAGCCAGCGCTCGAGAGGTGAGCACTCTGGCCATTTAAAAATTGCCTGGGCAGCCCCGTCGGCATTCCCCGGTAGGGGCGCCTCAGACAGTAAGCAATAAACTTACTCCTCCCCAAAGAGGAGAGGCGAAGCCTGGGAGGGTGGACCTCCTAGAACTGCACAGAACAGGCGTGCAGTATCCATCGGAACAGATACTACACTTTGATCTTAGCCAAAAGGCCGAGAGGGGGGAACAGGTTGTTTATTTACTCCTCGCGGAGTTAGGCACAAGGCCAGTTTTATCTTACTCCCACAAGTAAGATGTGACCCAAGATCGGGTCGAGCAAGTGGGGTTAAAAGCCAGCGCTCGAGAGGTGAGCACTCTGGCCATTTAAAAATTGCCTGGGCAGCCCCGTCGGCATTCCCCGGTAGGGGCGCCTCAGACAGTAAGCAATAAACTTACTCCTCCCCAAAGAGGGGAGGCGAAGCCTGGGAGGGTGGACCTTTTAGAACTGCACAGAACAGGCGTGCAGTATCCATCGGAACAGATACTACACTTTGATCTTAGCCAAAAGGCCGTAGTCGTAAGTGTACCTTGTTTTTAAAAAGAATAGAGGATGAATGCAGACGAGTCAACAATCACCAGAATGCGAAAAGCGATCGAAGAGATCTAGTCTGCTCGGCCTCTGAGACAAACTTTCTTCTTGGCCTATTTACACAGCTATTAACTGAAGAGATAGCCAGTTACAAAATCGTAAAAGATCTATTTTTTTTACTAATGAGTCACCACTTATCAAGGCCAAAAAAAAACACTCAAGGATAAGGGTTAATAAGATAAATAGTTTGTCAGTTAAATGATGAAGAATATTATGAGGACCGAAAACTATTAACGGAATGAACAACATTTGAAAACACATTCCACAACTTTCAGCAGCGAGAAAAAAATTAACTGCCATAACAACTTTTATGTGAGAGGGTTTTTTTACTCATAAGTAACGACTTATCAAGGCCAAATACCACTCAAGCTTAATGGTTAATTAAATGGATGGATGGTATAATGATGAAAATTTGATACTTTATGGGGACGGTTTATCACAAGTATTTTTGACAATGGATTTGAAAGCAACCATGTTGTAGTCCTCTAGGAAACAGTCTAGTAGTAACGTGTTTTACAGATGAGAAACCCTTAAAAAACTGTTTATGGAGATTTCGCTTTTCTGTCGTGGTAATAGAACGTGTTCTTGATGTGAATGTCTTACAAGGTGGAACCAGTGATTGAAGCTCAATTGAGCACCTGCCATGAAAATAACGATAGAGTAGAGAAAGACTAGCAACGTCTCTTCTGTGAGAAAGGGCAGTAAGGAATAGAAACAAATGATCCCTTAAAAAGGTAAAGGTCGCATAGACTGGACGCGCACGAGTGTCGTTGCCGACATCGCACACTGCCCATGGCCGTAGCGGCGGTGATTTGTTAAGAATCACCGTGTCTATGGCACAGCATATGGAAGGCGGAGCTCATCCCTCTCCTTCCGCTGCCTTGAACCTTCTCTGAGTTTTAGTCAGGTACCCATTTACTGCTGGGTGGACAGAGGGAGTTTTCAGACCCGAAAATTCGCATGCCGTGAGTGGGATCGAACCCGGGTCGTCCAGCCCAAAGACAAGTGCTATAACCACTCGTCCACAGGCCCTCCCTTACTAGATTGCAAAGTCGATTTTGTACTCTGTCAAGGCAAGAACAGCTTTCTGAGCTGCACCTCCCCAGATGTGGCAGCACTACTTCATCTTCGGATGTATATGACTCTTATATAGATAAAGGAATGCATCGGGAGTCAGATACTTCCTGAGGCGGTAGAATGATCAAACCTTTTTTCCAACAACCTTAGCAACAGTTTGAATATAGAACTTTACTTCATAAGTGTGCAAACACATCAAACGAGGAAAGACTTATAGATAACAGTACAAATAATACAAATCATGAATCCTCATCTAAATAATTCCGAAACATTTATATATTTACCAAGAGCTGTGACGTGTTTTTTCTTTGCCATGTAACAAAACTGAGTATATAACAAGCATAACCAATCGTCAGAACTTAAATTTGGTGGCCATTTTGGAATTTATAGTGTGAGTGGTTTTAAAGTGCTTTTCTCTAATACCATTTGACAAAGTACGAATGCATCTTTCTCTCGCGAGTAAAATAGTAGAGTAGACTAGACTCTCAAGCCTTGGTAGAGCCGCTTGTCTAAGAAACTGAAAACTCTAAAATAACACCAGTTTTTTCCCCCGTTTATTCCAACGTTGCTTCCAGTCATCTTTGATGTCTACTTGACACTTCACATCGCCAATGTCCCTAAAGAGCTGCTACAAAATCGTCAAACATATACAAAAGAACTTCAAACACGTGCAAGAAGACAAACATAACCAATAAAGAAAGACTTATCCATTATTATACTAAATATGAGTTGATCAACGTTTGTTTCTCCTAAGACCTTTTCCCTATATATTTTAATAACACTAAATCATCATCATCATAATCATTAGGGTTTTTGATCATTTCCGAGGGAGGAACCCGTCCCTGGTTTCCTTCCACCTTATTTCGTTCATAGCTAGGCGTGGCCATGTAGGACCCAGTTGGCTATCGAGGTCGTCTCTTCAACGGTATTTGTTTACCTTCCTCTTAGTCTTTTTCATTGTTTCGGGGTCCATTCTGTCGCTCTACCTGTTCACCTGTTGTCTGAATATCTCAAAAGGGGACCTGTTCATATATGTTTAACTGTTCGTACGGTGGTTATGATGTCATTTATGCAAGTTTGCTGTCTGATCCAAGTGTTTCTGTTTCTTTCTCTTAGACTGATACTCAGTATAATGCGCTCCATTATGCATTGTGCCACTCTTATACCTCCTTTTGCTGTATTATTAAGGCATAACAGGCACGACGTATTGATTAAAAAAATTCTGTTTAATGTTCATAGTGAACTTTCTATTTTTCATGATGTTGTCTATTTTGGAAAATGCTGTCCATTTAAGCGCAATTTGCCGTTTGATTTTATACATAATATTAGCGTTGCCTCTTCACCATCTTCCCTAAGTAGATATAGTTGTCAACTATCTCAACATTTTCATCGTTCACGATGACTGGTGCTTTTGTAGCATACTTGTTGAACATGGCCTTGGTTTTTCCAGTGTGCATTTTAAGGCCCATTATATGGCTAGCATTGTGAATAGTGTTAAGAATCTCTCCTAATTCTTGAGGTTTGTGGCTTATGACAATTATATCGTTGGCAAATTCTTGATGAGCAAGGTATTCTACGTTTATATTGATACCTCTACCTTCCCAGTCAATTTTATTGATCAGAATCTTGCAGACAAGATGTAAAGAGATTCTGTGAACTGTTGTCGCCTCGTCTAACATCTATTTCTATATTGATCTTTTCACTATCCTAATGGAGTTTTAAAGTTGCTGTGGCTCCATCGTAAAGGTATTGATACAAGTTGATGTAAGCGCTGTTTACTCCTTAACTTTTCAAAGTTGTGAACATTGGGGTGGATTCGATGGAGTCAAATTCTTTTTCATAGTCGACAAATGCAAAACAAAGTAGTATACTATGCTCGTTAGCTTTTTCTTGGAGTTGGCTTACAACTTGAATGTGGTCTATGGTAGAAATTCCAGGTCGGAAACCAGCTTGTTCTTTGGGTAGGTTTCAAAACATTATGAATAAATACTTAAACATATAATGAACTTGAAGCATTAAAACTTTTACCAAAATGGACCAGATTCGGCATTAAATAACCCGAAAAAGGTTGATATGCAACAAAACTACCAAACGCCAAAATTTATATTAAAATATAAACATAAAAAAATGATATAAAATAAACATTAAAAAAAATATGTAAAAGTACATGAACATTAAAAACCAATGTTTCGGCATTAAATGACCCATAAGAGGTTGATATGCCGTAAAACAAAACAAACCAAGATTAAAAAATAAAATCGCCCGTCACTGAAAATAGTAAGTGAACTTGAAATAACCTGAAGAAAAAAAACCTATTACTGACACAATAGAAAGATTTGTACATTTATAGAGAGGAAAGATTACATTTTGTTTACATCTAAATTTGATCAAAATAACCTCCAACATAAATAAGTTACCAAAAGTTGAGATTTAAGGGAATTTCACTATATTTGGTAACTCATGTTCCAGTTGCTAGGCATTTTGCTTTTATTAAGGCATTTATTGTATAAGCTGGTGAGAATCTCTGCAATTGGTTCACCCTCATCTTGGAGAATGTCTGCTGTAATTCCATCTTCTCCTGGAGATGTATTCCTCTTTAGTCATTTGATTGCAGACTGAACTTCAGACATGACTATGGAAAGGGATAGCGTTACAGCCCTCTCTCTGTCTGTAATGGGTTGATCTTGGGTCTCCTGGTGTTCTAGAGCTCGGTGCAGAACTATTCACATCTTCTGATTAAGCGATTTAAGTCAGTTGTGAAAGTGCCATTGTCTTCTTTCAGTGCGATAATGTTGTTTTTCTTAATGCATTTTTAATGGCATTGAGACCTTTGTTCTTTCTCCAAGCTTTTATCTGTTCTCTCTCGTTATAAACCCTTATTTTCTCATTCATTCGGCGACGTAAAGTCTTGCATACTTCAGAATATTCAATGTTCTCTATATTTGTACCTACTCTATTCATCTGTCTCCGTTTTTCTCTTAGTAGTTTGGTCTCTGATGAGAGCTTTCCCGGTCATGGTGGCTTGCCTCTTCCAACGGTATCCAGTGCCGTTTCTAATATCGTGGAGGGTGTAAAATGACAATTTGTGTCTACATCTGATCCAAAGTAGTGGCGCTTCAAGTGTTTTGAACATGTTAGTCCATTCCAGTTGGAATTCTCGTGCTTTGGCGGATAGCAAATTGTTGTTCGGTTTTGGGGATTTTTCATGAGTTTTGCTCTCTCTAATTTTGTGTTGATGCAAGGTGATGTTTGTACAAGACGATGACCACTCCCAGTGTCGAATCTGTTGAGGACTGAGACATCTGTAAAGGTGTGCGGTTTATTGATTATTATTTAATAAATTTCGTTCTTTGTGGTGCTGTTTGGGAAAATCCAAGTCCATCGTCTGCTGGCCTTCTTCTTGAAGAATGTGTCATGATCTTCAGCTGATATCTCTCACATAAATTAATTAGAGCGTTTTCTCTGGTATTCCGGTCTCTGAAATAAAACTGGCTAATACTTTACTCGCCTGATTACCCTCTCCAAACTTTAGCGTTAAAGTCACCCATGACGATGTTATAATGGGCTCTGTTGTTTATAATAAGGTCGTCGATTTGGGCCATGAGTGATCTCGGCTTCTTCATCTGCGTGTCTGGTGCTTGGGAGGTACTGTATTATGTTGAGGTGATATCTCGCACTGATCTTTATCGTAATTTGAGCTACTCTGCCACACTTTCATTTGAAGTTGATAACGTTGCCTGTGATGTTCTTGTGTATCACAAAACCAACACCACCGTGGTAGGTGTCTCTAACTTTGTAGTATAAGTTATGCCCACTTTTGTTGAGGGTTATGCACCCTTCTCTTTTAACTCTTATTTCGCTAATATCGATGAGGTCAAACTTTATTCTGGACAGCTTATCCTATAATCCTTCTATGTGCGTGTCTGATGATAGGATGCTGGCATTGTATGTTCCAATCTTGATGGTCCAATAGCAAACTGTTTTAACCCAGGAATTCTTAACACTTTCTGCTCTATTGTCAAGCCTCTTGCCACATTGGCTGGTGACTCCAGAGATTCTGCAAATTGAAGGCCTTGTTTTGTTGGTGTCTGTCATTCAAGGGGTTGTGCCATAGTCGCCACGCTAGGCTCTGCGAGTTGGCGACGCTATGTGCCCTTAGCTAGGTTTTTGTCTAGGTAGCTGTTGGTTAAATAGAGCTTATTCGCCCTTTTACATGTTTTGTTTCAGACCTGATGGGTGCCGACATCACCCTCTATCTACACTGAGCCGAAACCCAGTAGGTTGTTAGTTTAGGCGCCAACGATTCGCGACATATGGTACTGAGTTATGTAGTACCAGTAGCATATTCTACTAATTTTTGTTTTGTACATAATTTATATTTGTTTTATTTTCAAAGTCGGCGACGTATGAAGAACAAACGACGTGTTTGTTTTTATAGTTGTAATAATTCCTTTAAATTTAAACGTCTTTACCGTTGTCACTAAAAGTACACACACACACACACACACACACACACACACACATATATATATATATATATATATATATATATATATTAATGTGACGAACATTAAATACATGGTAACATATTTTTTTAACATAGTTCACACCAAACATGGCAGGACGCCACTGTAGACGTAAGGGGCTACTGAGAAAAAAGGGACAAGGTTTGAGGGGGTCAACTAATTGGGAGCTGTGCAGCGAGATGTCTGTTTACATTAGTTTTAAATTTCTGCATGTCAGTTCCGTCGGGAAAACATGAGGCAGGGAGAGAGTTCCAGAGGCCAACAGCACGAGGAAAGAAGCTATTGGAGTAGAAAGCTCTCCGGCATCTGGGAACCTCCACAGTGAATGGATGGGATTTAGTTGATTGTCGAGTTGGTCTAGTGAATTCACGTCGAGGGGGCACCAGAGTATTGATTTACTCCTCTCCAGGAGTTAGGCACAAAGCCAGTTTTTATCTTACTCCCACAAGTAAGATGTGACCCAAGGTCGGGTCGGGAAAGTGGCGTTTAAAAATGGCCTGGGCAGCCCCGTCGGCATTCCCCGGTAGGGGCGCCTCAGACAGTAAGCAATAAACTTACTCCTCCCCAAAGAGGGAAGACGAAGCCTGGGAGGGTGGACCTCCTGGGGGCACCAGAGTAGCCAGTTTATCGGAGCATAATCCATTAAAGTATTTGTAAAACAAGCACAAGGATACTACATTGCGGCGATGGGACAGGGACTGGAGCTTGGTTGACAGTGATGGACCTATTAGGTTGGTGACTCTTCCTTTGAACTTTGTCAAGGAGGGATAAACTAGTAGATATCTTAGTTCTGGGATTGAGTTGAATTAGAAGAAAACACTAATAAATCGTAATATATTATTAACTGAACAAGTCATCCATATCTCTCTTAGCTATCTATGCATTTCTTTCGTTAATGCGACCATTCTCTAGTATTTCCTAATGTGTCTGTGAGCGTTTAGAGAAAGAGTAACTCTCTCTATTCAGACAATTTACAGTTTGTTTAAATACGCCGTATAAACGTATGTAAATTAAGTAGCAAAATAATCGAAGTCTTTTCTTCTATATTATCCATAAGTATACTATACAGGTACAGCCACTTACTATTTTTAGTTATGCAAGAAGAAATTCTTAGACAATTCTTGGAACAAATAATGGTAATGATGGTGGCCCCACGGGTTACGGGTTGTCTAGTGTTTTTATGCAGTTGTGCTGCGTTCGTTTCTTTATTACCAGCAATCTGGGTTTAACACGAAAGTACTTAGCCACACTCTGTCGAGC
>OY744520.1:171647200-171654700 GCA_963556195.1 Sepiola atlantica | reverse complement strand
TTGAAGGCACACAGTAATTTCAAGTGATATGCCGTTCAGCAGAACTGTGTTTCGATGTAAGGTTCGATTTTAAATAATAATATATAAAAATATTTTAATGAAATAAAAGAAAAACTGATTACTTCCGTTTCATGGGAAATAACTCGAACACTCATCACCTTAATTCAAAGGAAGTATTTCCCCTACATCACAGCTTACACGAATTATATAAAACGCACATGGCTCAAATAAACGAAATAATATAATAAATAAATAAATTAAAATTACATTTAAATAGATGCACGTAATAAAATGATTATTATTGATAAAATATTATAACAATAATTTAATAATACCAAACGCAAAATATCCGCTCACATTTCAACAATAACTAAATCGTTTTTTTCTGCGAGTAATTCTATAATTGCCAGGCTTCCTAGCGAAAACACACCCGATCAAATGGTTATATATATTTATTTTTTTTGAAAAAAAGTTTTACTTGGAAATTCCAAAGTACATGGCAACACCCGTACCATCTTTGTTCGACACATTACGTTGGTAAATAAATATTTAATTGACAATTATTGAATTTGTTAATGCTATTTGTTCTGTTTACTTTGTCTCGTATCCAACGGTGTTGTTTTTTTTATCAAACTGCATTGTCATCTTAGTCTATCCCGCCTCTATAACGTTCAACGGAAATAATAGGTCAGTTTTCATAAGCGTATTTTCTCACAGCCTTACACTAATTGCGTTTAAAAATGTCCAATGTCAGAAATAAACAGCTGTTTCAGAAACATCGTGTCTACGAGCAAATTTGAAGATATTCGAATTATTCAATCGTAAAAATTAATGCTGGCGTTATTTCTTTTACTAAAGGAGAAGCACCATTTTAGATAAACTTGTATCTGAATATATAAAGAATAGGAACGAAAAAGAGTTTACTGTCAAAATTAGTATATCTGTACTACTACGTTCTATCACGTTGAGAATATTTAATGACATCTACATTTTGTTAAAGACATGTGTTTTCTGAAAAATTATAAAATTATCAGATTTGTACTACATTATACAAAACTTACTGAAAATGTCTGTGCTTATGTTGAATATCCGAAAGCGGGATGAAGATGATCGGTAAACAGGCTATTATATCCAAGTGGTTATTGTAAGAAAGTGGTTACGGAAGAATAAAAAAATCATCAGTTTTCTAAATGAAAAATACACAATTAGAAAAAGTGTGGTTACAGAAAGTTGCGTAGGCGACATGTCGAAAATGGCCTACGACTTTGGGTTGCAGAGGCGACATACCGGAAGGTGCGTGGTTGTTTGAGGATTCGTTAGTGTCAAAAATGTTTGAGTATAACCGGTTCGATTTTTGATCTGGGCGAAAGAGATTGGCTGGCAAATTCGCAATTTCGACTGCCATTAACTTCTGTTTGCACACTTCAAATCTGTAGAGACTCTCACTCACTCTGTACATTTGTCGCAACTCAAACAATGAAGATATACCATTATATTTTATATACAAGTGTTTGTCTTTTTTTTACTTTTAACCTAATAAACAATAGACTTATTCATATAATGAGTAAATATTTTATTATAATAATTTCAAGGGTGTAACTTTCAGTCTTCACCCTTTAATTTGCATGACGAACCTCACCCAGTATGATGATTTTCTTCGTTAAAAAAATTATCACTTGTCAAAAGAGAATGTAATAAGAAGAAAAACAACTTATTGGAAAT
This sequence comes from Sepiola atlantica, assembly GCA_963556195.1. Taxonomy (NCBI): domain Eukaryota; kingdom Metazoa; phylum Mollusca; class Cephalopoda; order Sepiida; family Sepiolidae; genus Sepiola; species Sepiola atlantica. Next base: position 171,652,978 of record OY744520.1, on the reverse strand, counting down.
ATGCCCTAAAATTTAAATAAACAAACAAACAAACCACTACCCAAAATAGATCTTTTTGTAGATAATTGAAACAATCATTATTATTCTAACGTTTTTTTAACGAGACCCGTCGAAATTTGAAGAAAATTTGAATTATTATTTTAATGAATATACCTGCCTATCCAAGAAAAGGATCAAGATAACATCTTGTTGTTTGGCCCCGACAAAAGACTGACAATCATAGACGTAGAATCTTTCATTGAATTATCTTTCAAAAAATGTAAATCTAATATATACAACTAAGTCAGTTAGATTTTAAAAGTTAGACCTAAATAGCAATGCATCTGCCAAATCGATGTTTAATTCTGACTAGCCATTTAAAATAATTATCACTTTCTGTTCTTTGCCAGAAAAAAATGACATTCTAATCGATGTTGCTCTCTCAGGAGAAAGCAAATAATTTCATTGAATTGCAATTCTAGCAAAAGACAGGAACCAGAAAGATATTGATTGTTCCAAGACAAGAAGGAAACGGGAAGAAATTGTCCAAGACTGACAGGTAAATAGAAACTAATTGGATCGCTGTTTCTTGGTAATAGATTACTTTATTAAATGCGACCCCGTATCTCTATAAGGGGTCACGCCCACTCGTACGTCTCTCCGTCGATTTATCACGTTTAGCGATTCAAATGCGATTTCAAACTTAAATATAAGAGACTGTACCAACACAAGAAAACTATTAATGAAAAAGGCGCATATTTTCGTGCAAAATCGGCTCCAAATTCAAACAAAATAAATAGTAGAAAATTATATTCCTGTAGCTAATTAGTAGGGTTAAACCATCTGAAGCAAAATCAATGAACGAAACGCTTAAATAATTGGCTTTCACATGCTTGGAGCCGATCTATACTAAGAAAGAACATAAATTATCAAAAAGCAAGTCGTTATCAACAAATTGCCACCGCAACAAAATACGACGAATAGCAGTTTGAGCAATGTACACACTCTTCATGTCAAAAAAGCACTACTTAAAATAACCCGTGAGAGAAATACACAGAGATTTAACTGTCGATACTCACACATCAGCAGGAGACTAACACGTGTTGAATATATTTCAACCGAAATATTTCTGGATTCACTTCGACGTCGTACAAACTTTGAAATCCTCTATACCTTCTCATGTTTGGTAAATATAACGTATATAATTTATAGTGATAATGGAAAAGATCGTTTGAAGCATCTTTTAATTTCTAAATTTGAAAATTGAGTAAACAGCCGTAATAAGCCATCAATATGATTGTATTTTTTTATTAATTTTTTAAAAAACTTTGACCGTATATTTTTTCGGGTAAAAAACTTTCCTCGCAGAAGAGAAGTGTTTCATATTAGTGCAAATTATCTTTGTTAGTTTTAGTACGGTCCTTTTACTCACTTATTGCAGTGTTTTCTTGTTGTGGTGGAATAATGTTATTGAAACACCCTTTGTTATTATTCAGAATTTTAAAACACGTTGCATGCCGGGAAATATAGTGAATGTGGAAAAGTATTTGTATATAATTTATTTATATGAATTACGTTGTTAATTTGTTTAATGTGTCTTAAATCCTCTACAGAGACCGATGAACATCCTATTTCAAAGCAGAAAAGGATAACACCGTTAGTAACTTCTTCGTTAATTACGTCCCTTGTTTTTTTAACATTTAAATTAAATACAAAAAATGATTCAAGTGGCAAATAATTTAAATAACATTAAAATAAAATATATGTATAGAAAACACGAAATATTATTATATTCGTAATATTTTATATAGGGTATCTATATTATATATATATAATCTAGCAGAACGCGTGGCGCTCACCCGATGACTTTTTGTTCGAAGTATTTTGATTGTTTTGTTGAGGCCCTGGAATAACAACTTAAAAATTGAAATTTTGAAGTTACTTTATATCATATAAAATATCCTCAAAATTTCAACGGGATTAATAAATATCCCTTCTGTTTAAATTTAAAAAATTATAATGTATAAGTCATGAAGAGATTTTTTTAAAGTTCAAAATCTAAAGAAGATAACTCATATTTTTTCCTATAAGTTGAAAAGAGGAATTATTTCCCTTGATTTTGAACATTTTAAGTCATTATTTAAAATTGTTTTCATTGTAATGATTTTTCACTTTGAAATAGAATTTCCCTAGGTCTATAACATATCAGTTTGAAATCACATTGTAATCGCTAAATGCGCAGATTGAATGGGCGAATTTTAAGAATACCCACCATTCAATTTGGCGGGGAAAAAAGGTTTCTAGCCGGTGTTGCAACTGAGGTTTTGAAAACCCGCTAGATCGCAACAAAACAATCTCTAGAAAACCGCTAGATTATATATAGATAATATAGATACTCTATATAAAATATTACGAATATACATATTATTCCGTGTTTTCTATAATATATTTTATTTTAATGTTATTTAAATTATTTGTCACTTTAATCGTTTCTTTGTATTTAGTTTAAATGTTAAAAAAAACAAGGGACGTAATTCATGAATGAGTTGTGTGTCTGACTAATCGAGAAATGAAAGGTTTAACAAAAGATTTATAAAGTCGTGGTGGATTAGGGTTTATAGGGTCGAAGGATCCCGGGGATATTTGAAAATATTGATTTTTTTGTTGAAAGATAGTTTTTACAAAATAGTCTCATATGATGACTAAAGAGGAAATGAATACGTAAAGTAGGTTAACTGAAATCTGAAATTGCGGTTGTGTGGGTGGAAAACGAAATCTCCAGATTTTACAGAAACAAAACTGCTAGCCCCTAGATCCAGATTTTACTCGCTATATTCCAAACAAAATCGCCAGATCTAGCGGGTAAACCGCTAAATTAGCTAAATTCTGGCGTGAATTAGCTAAATTCTGGCGTGAATTAAGTCGGCCGACATTTTAGTCTAATTGAATCGCATTTAGGTCATTAGTTGTTATTGACAACGCGTAACAAACTTTCACCGCTGATTTATTTATTCATGTCTCTGCAAAAGACTTATTATAATATCAGTTTCTACGCACGTTCGGTAATTAAACCTCGAAATATATCATTACAGTCGTATAGAGAGGGGGAGATAAAGCTGTCATCGATATTAGCTGTAGATAAATGATATGGAGATATCATTAAATCTTCTCGAATTCATCATCAGTTTTGTGCGAAGCACCTGTCAAGATTTGTAATTTATGTTAATGTTTCCGAAATCATCGCACAATTCCGCCGAAAACAAATGGATTCGTTTTATTTTAGTGATTTTTTAATTCCTTTTCTTTTAGTTTCATTTCAATCTTTTATATATTTTACTTTTTATGCTCGTTGATCCGTCGATCCGGCAGTTTTAACTGTCTGCTGCTGCTGCTGCTGTTGCTGTTTGTGTTGTTGTTGTTAGACTGCTGTACAAAGCCCACGAAAATCAAGCATCAAGATTATCTGGTCTACATGAAGTCTTTATCGTGGGTCGTAGCTATTTCTCAAGATTTTTGTTCTCACCCCGACATCCAGAGCAGAAAAGCTCAGTGTGTACATACGAAGTCCGGGAAAAATTAAAGGTATGCAACATATACATTTTTGGTGTTAAAAATGACCAGTTGTTTACGCGAGAACTGCCACGGCCCATTCCGGACCGGGTATACAAACGAGAACTGCCACGGCCCATTCCCGGAACGCTATGTCACACCACGACGAGGAAAGGTTTGACTTAGGGAGTACTACTACCACTGATGATTGTTTACGAGTAATCCCTGTCCGTATATTGATACCTAGAGACCTGACCACTAACACTAAATGTGTTTACCTCTGATTTTAATCTGAGTCATAAGTAATCGATAGAAAATGATATCGATTCTAAAAACTTGATCTAATAGCACTCACTTTATTTGTATCGATATTTTGTTTTACTTATACAGCCTTGAGACTTCTTAACGAGAGAGGTGCACATGAAGCCAGGCTAATAAGAACAGAAATTACAGCATAGATCAATATGCACACGGTAATCAATAAAGGATTAAAGTTTTCAACTTTAATCCTTTATTTGAAAGCATTTTTAAAACTCTTTAAAACGCACACACTTCATAATTGTTCTTTTATGCATCCTAAACACTTATATATTTAGTTTAACCCCTCCATCTCACAATAATATGAAGAGAAATGGCGTTGATACGAACAATAGTCCGAAGAGAACCTTAATAAACGTTTAATAAAATCCGAGGAATTAGCGTTTCTAAAAATCTTGTAGAATGACTCGGCAATTTATTTCTAAATTACTATATAAATACATTAAAAGTCGTTCTAAATGTCATCCCACTGTACGAATTCTGCTCCAGTTGACCCCCAAAGAATGAATATATTTTTAACATTTTTGATATTATTTTTCCGAGGCAACGCCGAATAAGAATATACCAACTTTCCTTTATATAATAGATTAGTTCACTCTACTCAGCTGAAGTGTCAGATTTATTCTGTCTCTCTATGAAGTATTTTGAAGCTAATAACGTTTTGTTGTTTGAAAATCATTCACCTTAATATATGGCGTATTCCTAAATTAATTGTTTTCTAAACCCATAACTTCAGTATAGTAATCTCTATCTTTCACACTAGAACAATATGTTTTTGATTGCTTTGAAATATGTTTGTGTTTTTCACACTCATTATTATAAACCTCATAATTGAACGGGCACTCCAACTAGTTGATTGATGCAACTTCACAAAACTGAATATTTGCCGCTTCATCATTTATCAACAAGAAGATAAGTCGTGAAACTACATACTTCCGCCTGACAACATAAGGATGTGTCAAAGTCTTATCAGGGCCTTACTTCTCCATATTATGCAAAGTATTCCCGAGGTTATGGCATGGAAATGTTGATTTCTCAAACACTATTTATCTGATCAGATTAAAATTCTGTATAGTGGTGGCTGTTATCAAAGAGCATCAGATCGATACATCGGATTTGGAAAAATCGGTAGGTCAAACACGATTAAAAACAAATAAATCTCTGATTATTTCACATGAACAACAAAAAACTTATTACACTTGTCTACTCTCTTGGCCTTTTGGCTAAGATCAAAGTGTAGTATCTGTTCCGATGGATACTGCACCCCATAGACTGGTATTGTCTTGGCCTTCGTGGCTTGATTTACGCCGGTCTATGGGTTTGTCCTGTGCAGTTCTAGGAGGTCCACCCTCCCAGGATTTTCCATCCCTTCTTTGGGGAGGAGTAAGTTTATTGCTTACTGCCTGAGGCGTCCCTACCGAGGAATGCCGACGGGGCTGCCCAGGCAATTTTTAATGACCAGAGTGCTCACTTTCTCGGGCGCTGGCTTTTCAAATTCCTACTTTCCCGACCCGACCTTGTGTCACATCTTACTTGTGGGAGTAAGATAAAATTGGCCTTGTGCCTAACCTCCTGAAGAAGAGGTAAATAAATACTCGCTACTTCCCTGCTTCACCCACTTCCCCTTTCGCTTCTCTTACGGGGCACACTATCCCGTCTGTTCCCCAACTATTCTATGCTTATAAAAACGAAAGCAAAGAATAACAGTCGATACATACACGCTACACAGACTTTAACCTTTTGTTTAAAGATTTATTCGCCAAAAAGCTGCCCAAAGGGACGATATTCTGTCTATCCCCTGCTGAGGACTGTTATGTTTTCATTTCAACTTCATAATTAGTATTCTTCATTTTATAGCACTCGCTATCCTAATGGCTGTTTGTTAAATTTGGTTAGATTTTACCCATTAGTTTGAGAGCCTATAAGTGTTAA